>JAQGAK010000006.1:0-322589 GCA_034696945.1 Lipothrix lubbocki | reverse complement strand
TTGCAAAATTTGGCAAAAAATCACAATTTATTTAAATAAATAATTATTTAAAAATAATTGAAGGCCTATAATCAAATTCCATGATGTCCACTAGACACCTACTTATATAGGGGACAATAATACAGGGTCAGATGAGCAGTTGACCCGAAAGCATAAAATCAGAAAAATATTAAATGTCAAATTTAGCAAAAAAATGACCAATAATTAGTGGTTTTAATTAATAACTCCAAAACGGTTTAAACTACGTCGAAACTAATGATACCATTAGATTCTACGTTCCAAAGTAGTCCTAGGCCATTGTTTAGTTAAGTTATTTGGGGCCCATTGTAACTATGGGAATTTTTTAAATATCGATTTTTTTGAAAAAATTAGCAAAAAATTAGATTTTAGTTAAATATTAATTATTTTAAATTATTTAATGTTCGGTATTCAAATTAAAAAATGTCCACTGTACAGCTAATTTCATGGGGAACAATAATATATGTTTAGGCAAACAGTAGATCCAGAAAAATGAAGCTTAAAAAAATAAAAAGTAATAATAATCCCCAAAAAATCATATTTTCGAGAAATTAAATATTTTTCATCCCCGAACGGATGGACTTAAACAAAAACAATCGTGTCCCTTATATTATATTTAAATAATATTAGATATAATAAATATGATTTAATAAATATGATTTATATAATATAAGACCAAGTCAGCCTCTTCCAAAAGCGTGACTGAATGACGGATAGGCAGATGTCACGACGGATCTCACGGACTAACCTACAATGGTGTTGAAATCATCAGACGGATAAACGGACACTCGGATGGATTACAGAACAATTATTTTAAGCATGCAATGCGTATCTTTTAATTGTAATCGTAAAACATAATTACAATCATAATTGATAATAAATAAATAATTAAATGAAAGATTAAATTTTAATAATAGTTCATAAATAATTAATAAATAAAATAATTAATCAACAGCAAATAATAGTTGCTATTTAATTTTTACGTAATAATTTAATTAATTTATCCTTTCTTCCTCGCTTTTATTATTTATGTGGAGAGTGAGGATTCATTTATTGCGTAAGCTTCGCTGTAAACTGGATGTGCATGCATGAAATCCACATTCCTATCTAGAGCACGCCAACTGAATGCCCCTGTAGGTCTCATAGCATGCAGTGCCTTCAGCCAATAAAAGCGCGGCAAAAGTTCTAACTATAAGTCACGTGAACGCTCGCCGCGTAGCTTTGCGAGTGTGACATGAAAATCTCGTCAATATGTAAAAAGACTAGGCTTAAGCCCGTGCACAATGGTATGACATTACAAATATGTTGGTTTGATATTGTCGCGCACCATGCCCTCCAAGTCGTCAGGTCGTCCATTGTCATTTTTTGTACATTTACCCTATAAACGAATACAACTCTGTACCCCATTTAGGTCCAAATACCCAATGAGTAACCTCAGGTTTAATTGCATTACCCGTTATTTAAACCATGAAACTTTAAACAAAATTCCGCGCGCCTTCGAGATTTACTGGCTTATAAAATATTTAATAAATAATAAATAAATAAAATATTTAATAAATAATAAATAAATAAAATATTTAATAAATAATAAATAAATAAAATATTTAATAAATAAAGTACATGTTAAAGTTTATACAGTACGTCCAAATACTAAATTCCAACATGAAAACTTATTTATTTTGCAAATTAATGCGCACAACGTAGCTTATGGAATTAAAAATATTCCTATACAGAATTCCAAAATAAATATTTTATGCGAAAAAACGAATGCCCAACATAATCTATATTTATCCCTAACATCTACTAAAATCTCCTGCAATTCTTAATTCTGATTGCATAAAAACTAGTATGTATATGGGGCAGAAATGAAAGGAACGAAGGTTCTTAAATTCTAAAAATGTGAAAAGGAATTCCTATTCTAAAATCTCACAACAGAAACGCAACCTCATCATTAATATTAATGTGCATTTTTAATTAATCAACTTTTAATTCAGCAAAATTGTTTACTGTCGTCGGACTAATCTGAACAAATTAATTTTGCCTTATATACTTGTATATTAGTATATTGTACTATGTCGTACATATATAAACATATGCTACGCTCAGTTCCGGCATTGTTTTCAACTAATTAGACTTAAGTAGTTATACTCCCATGGTTGGTAATAATGCGTAGTATAGTAGACGTGAATGTTTTTTTCTGAATATACTCGCAGTTACTTAAATTGTTTACAGACCTTAAACGCGTGTGGGTCATAATGCAATTAAATTGATTGTGCTGCAAACTTGCTATACAGAAGAGCTATCTGTACCTATATAGAAGCTCTATTATTTGACTGATTGAATAATTTATGTTTCCTTTACAGTAATGATTCTTGAAAACTAAATAATATAAATATATATATTTATATTATTATATATATATATACAGTAAATATCATTTCATTTCAATTTACTGACGATTCTCCTTGACTCATTTGCAACTTCATTGCAACAGCCTGATTATACATGCATGACTGATAAGCGATGAGAATTCAGAAAATCCTGAATGTATGGAATACAAGAATATGGAATAAAAGAAGAACTAAGTCAATGATGTATCACATTCATAACACCATTAATTTTCTGCTTTCCTTAGTGGAAGCGAAATCTTCACCAGTGGCAGCATTGGTAAGAAGCCAATAATTTATCCATGATGAATTCATAAACTATGAATAATTATTGAAAATAATATAATAAAATCAGCGTTAACTAGTTTTTAGTACGATTTTAATAAATTAGCAGCACTTACTTATTTATGCCGAATTACGGCTACAATGGTCGCTCTATAGTCCTATGCTTAACACTTATTTTAAAATCAGTCGTTAAGTTAATAGGAGTTAAAATTTTCGGGGCAATATACATAAGAATTCCGATTTTCAGCTTTAGTGTTCACGAAGTTTTGAACAATTTTTCTCCTACAAAGTAGCAAATATTTCACGACGAGCAGTAAAATAACTACCAATGTAAATGTAGCAATACCGCATGCTTGTAGTCCGTGTGCTGTCTATATTGTTTTTGTAGATAAAATAAGACGTTGATGGCTTGTGCTGTTTCAAGGCCAAGAAATCAGCTTGCAAATATTCATTCTCATAAGAGTAATTACCGTACACGACCAAATCAATAGCTGCTGTCGAACAAACTGCATGCAAGAAATTTGGTTGGAATTCAAAATAACCAGTTAAACGTAGAATTTTCAGTGATATAGGAAATACAACTGATCTTGTGTTCATAATTTCCAGATTATCAAGGTCAACCTCCTCCAAGTCATTACAGGCAATTATGCATCCTAAAATAAAGTTGCATTTGCCTTTTTTCCAAGAATGAATTTTTATCTTGCGCAGTGTGTAATTATTTTCGCTGATTAATTGAGCAAGCGTTTTGTCCATAGTGCATAACCTCGGACACCAAATAAGTAAGTGAACTAGGTTTTTGGAAGCAATACACAGCGACGCTCCTGCAATTTTAATCAGTATAACTGCACAGATAAACGAATCCAGAGAATATGTAGAAATAATAATTTGTAAAATAATAATATACCTATTGAATAACTGTCGTTTTCAAGATAATGAAAAGCAGTATCCAGTGCAGACAAATTCATTCTTTTCAACAGATTGATTAGAGTAGAGCTCGCAAGATGTTGGTTGGTGGAAAGACCAGTTTGAGTTTCTTTTCTAGGGAAAGTTAAATCATGGAAGAGCTCCAAGTGTTTTAAGGTCGACGCAAATTTACAAACAAATTCATAGAGAGCTGCATAATTGCTAAACCCAGTATTTGACGACCTTTCCTCCTTAATACACAGATGCTTTAGTCTGGTTGCAGATATGTTTTTAAAACATTCCAAAACCTTAAGCGCCGATCTCCTAGTTGATATCTGTATTAACGTAAAGTAAATATTATATTTCTTTAACATACAATTTAAAAAGTAGTATTTACTTTCTTTTCAATATAAATAAATACCCGGAAACTTTGCAAAAACGGTAATGAAATATATGGCTTGTAGGACAACTCGTTGGACTCCCAAAAGCTTCCATCAAATTCAATGGTTGTCAACGTGGGATTGAGTTCCACGAGTCGGAATGCATTTACGTGCATTTTTAGCATGTTAAGCGAAAAGTTATACCATGTTTGGAATTTAATGCTGATAAACTTTGATCTTAATCGATTTTGTCTCTTTGATCTCATTAGTTCTTTACAGTCAGAGTCGAAATTGAAAACAGTGGCATGCAGAGAACCTTGTTTTGACTGGACCACTTCTTCGTTTGATTTATTGCATATGTAGCA
The DNA here is from genome assembly GCA_034696945.1 of Lipothrix lubbocki. Lineage (NCBI taxonomy): Eukaryota > Metazoa > Arthropoda > Collembola > Symphypleona > Sminthuridae > Lipothrix > Lipothrix lubbocki. The sequence goes on along the minus strand of JAQGAK010000006.1, from coordinate 318,251 downwards.
CGTAAACTTTATAAATATAAAGTCTATTATAGATCTCCATTGTGAACACACATATCGGCAAGTACGCAGATCGTCCAAATTCATAAAATGAAACAGTTCCGGTAAAATCTAAACCATCAATAGTCAACATTTAATTTATACGTGATTAATTTCATACATTGAATTGATTAATTGTCATTAATTTATATACACAAATAATGTTATAAACCTCATATGGTAGATTACTCATTGTTAATAGCAAAACAGGAAACAATAATCTTCGCAAATTTAAACCGCCATTCAATCCTTGATATCCTCCATTTGAGACTACCTGTGTAAGCACAACGCCAAAGGTTTTTATTGCATATATGCACTTTACTAGAAAAATAACTACACAATCTTGTAATTGTTCTGTGACCAGATCTTCATTGCGATATAATACAGTTTATTTTTTTTTGAACTGCATATTTAAGAGTTCATTTTTCCTATGGGAGGTTGATAAAATTCATGATAGTCGCCTATGTAAATTTCAATGACTTGTATTACTGTGTCGAAAAGCAATTATTGCGCAATGCAAATCATCACCAACATCCATAATTTCTCGATACAATGCTAAACGGTCGTGGCGAGTTTCCGCAATCAATTGCTATTTTAAAAATAGATTCATCTTTGAATTTTTTTTAAATTGATTTTTTTACTTTGAATTTCAAAAAAACCTGGCGTTTGATATTTTTTATTTAAAGCCATTAAAGAAATTTAAAAATAATTGCACTAACAGCAAATTGTGAATTGTAAAAAAGAGTTACGGTTATATCTATGACATAACCCATCACTGCCACCTTGTCACGAACGACGATTATCGCTTAGATTGTCATTTATATACATAAAAGGAACAAAATAATAAAAGTCAGTATAAATAGTAAGGCAGTATGAGTAATGGTGAAAGAAATCCGTTAAAGACAAATGACAATAAGAAAAGTTAAATAATAAATACATCGGTCAAAGGAAATGTCAATTTCGGTGGCAAATGGGAATGGCATAGTACTAAAAGTCGAAAGAATAAAGGCAATGGCAGGGAAATAATAATTACGCCGGCCAAAATACAATATTAATTGTAGTAGTGACAAATGGTAAATATACGGTGGCAAGCAGGAAACAATGATTCGATAAATAACTATTAAATAAGATTAGAACGTCGTATATACATAGCTTAATATGATTGTCTTTTGCTGAACACAATTAACAAATTTTTATAGCAATTAACTGCTGATTTCTACACATTTATCATTAATATAGAATGAAATTTATAAAGATTTCCCCGAGACATTGTTACAATAATATTAACAACGACCACGACCCAATGTTTACATTGGCGAAGCCAATGGTCTTACTTGCTTGTGTATCCTTTATACAAAATGACGATCAACAATGAACAATAGAGGACAGATTTTCTTATCTAATATGGTTTTTATTTTTCATAATCCTTTTGAAAAGCGTATCAGACGGAATTTTCTCAACTCATGAACCTCAATAGAATGTACACAAAAAAATATAAATAATTATAGTTACTCTATAATGTGTAAATAATTAAAATTAATTTTTTGTAGGGTCATGAATTTTTGTGTACAAACCTAGCAATCTGTGAATTTTACTCACATATTTATTTATTGTTTACACATTTGTACGAAGTTATAATCATTGTATAATTATGTAATTTTAATTGCATTTTTACAATTGTCCGATTTTCATTTTTTTGGCAGCAGGCTCTATACAATAATAATGTGATCAATGGAATGGATTATTGTCAATTGTTGTACATTTATATGACGTATTTGTATACCTATATTATCATCTTCTTGAAGTAACAGAGCGTCCTGTATTTCCAGCTGCATAACGGATTTTCCCTAGAAAGAAGCAAAGAATGGAAAACTAATCGAAATTTATGCTTATGAAATAAGGGCACATACGTTGAAAGTACGAATTTTTCGCTTGAGAACCATGTTGTAATGTTCCTGAAGTAATTGTTCCACAACACTTGACGTGGCATTTTTATCAGCATTGAGCATACTATCTACATCAGTACTAGATTTTCTAAGAATTATTTCTGCAACCTTTGTAAAAGCAACTGCTGGACGAATTTCAGTAGCATCTTTTAACACCACCTAATTGAAACTAACGTTATGTATTTTGTACATTTACTCTTTTAAATAAAATATGGTGTCATCATTTACTTGTAAAAATAGATTCGGTATTGGAGAAACTGTATCTGCACATGCTGTACAAAAGTATCCATTTTCCTCAAAGGTCACCTGAAATATAACATGCTTTACAGTGAACACTTTAGGTGACCTGTATTTAAGAAAACTCGGCTGTGAAGAGAGCAATCGACTCCATGTATTATTCATGGTTATATGAATTAAAGCTTTCTATATAAATTGAATTCCTTTAAAAGAGTAACGCTTATACCAAAGATCTTTAAGGCAAATGGCATACCTTCTTTTTGCAGTTTCCGTTTGGACAAGTATAAAAAATAACGGATTCTGTGTTCACGCTAATGATCTTCACGATGCACCGGAAATATTCACACCCGGTCGCAGATTTTTTGACATCGTCATCAATATCGCACAGGAAACTGACCTCATTGCAGGCTACAATGCGTTTGTATTGTTTTTAATGATTAAACTTTTTTAAGCCCGTTGATTAGAATGAATGTTTAACTGACCCTTAGACACATCGTATGTCAGACTGTCCAAAGTTTTACAATTTTTTTGAAACCATGCTCGAAGTGCATATGTCTCAGGAACAGATGGATTTACCTTACAAGAATATATTTTTATTATTAGTACAGGAAAGTTGTTTGCATGGCTTATGAAAAATTGACTTACGATCATTGTGGACGCAGAAGTAAGACTCAGCGACTTCCCTCCAAAATTTGTCAATTTACACCGTCTCACAGCCAGTATGTCATTAATTTCAGCTTTAAGATCTTTTGCATCGCTTCCCCACATTGTGAGGTTAATCTGCGTAATTATGTTTTAAATTATATCTAACTTTGTGTATTTGATTATAACTTAACCTTACTGTTTTCAATGTGTCATCCGCAATAGTTAAATCTCGCTTTAGAATTTCTTCGTCGGTATTTGCTTTGTGAATCTTAGATATTTCTCCAATTCTTGTGCACACTCCGATTACATCTGCGACAATTACACTTTGTAAATAAAAAGTTCTGTAATATTTATGCAATGATAAACTACCGATGACAGCATTAGTTGAAAATCCGGAAATAGTGGCAATTGGACTGAAAGGATTCAGTATAATGGGTTTTAAGTTGTTGCAGTCATTTATCTCATGAAATTCTGACGGAGGTCCATATATCACTTTGCACTGGGAGTCGAAAGTTTTCATTGTATCATACTTTGGAAGCAGTTTTTTGAAGAAGTAAACTGACCCCTCCTTAAATAAGTGGGGTATTAGAAATTATTAACAGAAAGTTTTGTTTTAATACCAAACCATTACTTGTAATGAATTAGTAAGATTTTCGGCTTGGGCATCAAAAGCTGTGAGTATCATTTCTCCAGTATTATCCCCAATGTGAAGATTGATATATTTTCCATTTCCTTTGCTATTTTTCCACGTTTTGAGTACACCTTTATGATTTACTCTCCCGACGATTCCAACATTTCTATTATAATTCAGGTTGTCAGCGTTGTGAAACATTTATTTATTACATTTCTTCATTATAAAAATAAACATAAACGATTTGTGTGTTTACCTTGAAAAAATCATTACATCTTTAATGTGACACGCGCCCTCTGGTAGTGGTGCTGTATTGTTGGATTCTAGGCTTTCATTGGGGAATTCAATGGCCACTGGAGCACCAATTTTAGCAGATAATTTGACTTCCACAATTGTAGCATTTTTTACCAAAAACAGATTCCTAGAGCGTTCGATATAATTTAATTAAGAAATGTATTTACTAAATAATATTAAAATTTGTTATTACTGTTCGTCAATTGAAAGCATTGCTCCGTTTGTAATGTTTAAGAGCGAAAACATTTGCATTTGTTTGCTGGAAACGAGATTAGCTAAATGTTTCGGTAGTAAGAAACCACTACACGATTCCTTTCCGTCTGACAAGGTCAACACAACTCGCTCTTCCTTTCGGATTTTGATCCGATGAATTTCCTAAAGATTGGTAAAGCATAAATTTAAATGTTTATTGTCGCCGTTTTGAACATTGCAATCCAAAGAACGACGGAACCTACTGTTATTTGAAATGTACAAGGTGTTTTGACCATTTTGTCTGAGATGATTCGCTGAAAATAATAATTGTATATTTTTCAAAGTTTGCCTAAAGGTAACTTAAACATTCCCATCTCAAATATGTGACTGTTTAATTCAGATTCTTTCCCCAAAACTTACGTTCATTGCTCCATTGCTAAGTATCTCCATATTTGATTCCTTTTAGCTTCCTTCGTAAACGTTTTAATCAGTTTGATTTTTTAGTACTTGATGATCTGGATCTGAGTGCACACTTTACATATAATACAGCGTATGTTGATAGAACAAAGTCACAATAGCAGGTCTTGAAATCCCAATAATTATGCAGCTCTAAGAGTTGTTTAGCTTTAGCTTCCTGAAAACTGACATCAATATCTGTACCAATGGCTTTGAATATTATATATTAATTTTTTTCCAAGCGTAAAAAAATCTCAATATCTTTGCTAAAGATTGAAACTTACCAGTAAATTAATAAAATCAGCAGTAAAGATACATCTTCACAAAGTATAATCATTGAGAAGATGTCTGTCATTTATCCATTCTAAATTCGTATCATCAATATCCATAATTTCTTCGTGAATGTGTTGATACAATGCTAAACTCTCGTGGTGAGTTTTGCCAATCAAAATGAGCATTTTAAAAATGTTTCTGCACTTCTTTTTTTACAAAATTAGAAAATAGTACTTTTTTACATTTTTGGAATCTTTTTGAGTTTAAATAATTGAAGAATTTTTTCTTTAAAAAAATCTTTACAAACGAACAGCAGTCAATATTGCGTCATACTTTGTTGCGTGCAACGTGAGGGAAAGATGACGGAACAGGCCTTAGCGTAATAAATAGTCGTAAAATATATTTTTTAAAATAATTCAGAATAATTCTTACATTTTCTACTATTAATTTATTTTACATGGGCCGCGTTGTAAAACTTAGAGCCAATCAGACAAGTTACAGTAAGTTAGTCATAACCTATTTTAGGAAGCCTCTGACTTAACAGGCTTAAGTTTTTTACCAATCATTTGCCTAATTTAATTATTCGCCGGCGTAAATAATGTATAAATAATTTTAACAGCTTATACATATAATTTAATAGTTTATTAAATAGAATATTTAGTTGGCTTTTTAATTATTTAGTTGCTTTATAACTTTTAATTAATTAAATGATTTGAGAATTAATTTGAACATTTTATATAATTTCAATAATTCATATTTTTTATAACTATAGTATTTTAATAATTTCTATAATATTTTAATAACCCAAATAATTTTTAATTATGTGGCATAAATTTTAGTTTATTGTACGGGATCGTCTCAGCTACATATTAAATTTAAAATTTTCATATTGTTTTACTTGATTTTTATTTAATTATTACAATTTTTATAACTTTTATTTTAGTTTTGATGATTTTTAATTTTGTTTATTTAGCATGAATTTTAATTTATTGTACCGGATTCTCTCAGCTATATATTTCATGTTGAAAGTCAATAGAACTTTCAATCGTTTGCGCTCTTATTACACTTCGTTACTACTACCACATTATTGTTGCAAGGTTGCAGAGTTTAAAGATATTTGGTGGTGTGTGTAAAGTTTACGTGTTGTCTTATCACCATAATGTATTACAAAATTATAGGCAAAGTTGAAGTCACATACACAAGCAAATATTTCAATAATTTTTGTAAACTGCTAATTGACCGATTTTTATTAAACACTCTTTAAATTTTGTAACATCGGCGAAGCCGATGGCTTTTACGCTAGTGTATACAAATGCTAAAAGCTCACAATAAAAGCACCATAGACTCTCAACTCAAGCTCTCAAGTATATAGAAAGAGCTCGAATCTTCGTCCGACCGACCCCGCAGCAGTATAAACAAAACTTAGCAACACAACTGTACTTCAAACTCAAACTCTCTTATATCATAACATCGGAAATCTCACGTAATTTTCATAGTTAACTAATCGCCAATTAAACAATCCTAGTCCTTTTTTACAAACTCTATTCATATTTACTCCGGTCCTGAGCATCTTTACCAAACGTCAAATTAGATTTAGTTAGTTGTCATTAGATTTTAATTCCCTTCCTTTCCTCCTTTGTGTATACACTGAATATCAACACGGAGGGTGGTCTCATCACGTTAGGATAACATTAGATATACATATGTATTAAGGAGTTTAAGGAGACCGGACGGCAATTTTGCGCATTTGTGTATACAGTCACAGTGTATTTATATTTGACGAACTTACAATAAATAAGTATGCTCTCTTTATACAATTGTCATCAATTTGCAAATCCAAATTAAATTAAATTAAGGAATATTAACTCAATCCTACTCAAAGTATTATTTACTTCATTTAACCGCTTTAATCTTGTCTAAGTACATAAACAAACATCTATTTACTCTTCTAGTCGTCTGTCCTATCGCGGGGAAGTTTTCTTTCGAACAAACCAAAAACTTTAATTATTTAGTATTAGTACTCTACTCTATGTATAGTTGCAAATTCTATACTTCTTCGGAGGGAATCGTGTTATAATAGAATATAAATTGACGTGGAACTTGAAACTGGAACTTTAATTGAGTTTATATTTGAGCTATCTCTATATAAACTAAATTTGAACGGTGTGTGAACTTCTGCGGTGTAAAGTCAAACTTTGTATTTTACTGTCAACGGGAACTTCTGGTGTGACGATTTAGACATTCAACAACAAGACTTCTTGGTGGATTAATGTAAGTAGTATAATTTTTTTTAAATTTTGTAAATCTTTTACAGCTACAACTTAACGTTACACAGCTTAGTTCATATAGAAGTATTTATATGACAGTCATATGATTAATGTGATTTTTGAATGGTTTAAAGATCGACGATGGAGAACGCTGGCCAAGAATGTGTTGGGGAAGACATACCACCCGGGTTGATTTACCCTTCGCCGACTGACAAGGAAGATTTTCAAATTACTCGGGATGAGTTGGACCAATTAAAGCAAGCTTTGAAGAAGGAACAGTTTCGGACAATGCTGAATGAGTATGCTGAGGAGGTTCAGGTAGGATTTTTGCTACTTGACATATTCATCATTGATGCTCTTGTTTTGAATGCAGAGTTTGTTAATATACTAATCATTGTTAAATGAAATAGGACCCTAAAAATCGTTTGCTATTTCAATCCGAGCTTCGGCAACTGGAGAAGCAAAATGGAAACGTGGTACACTTCATCAATCCGGTTGGAGGCTACGTGTTAAAAACTAGCGTGAATGGGGACAAGAAAGCCTTTGTCAACATGTGCACCAATAAAATGATTCGCAAATTGTCATTTCAGAAAGCGGTGCAGAACAACCAGTACGTTTTACAAGGAGTGCATATTATCCTTATTTGTTGTTTCATTTAGAACATTCTTCTTTGTATTGAAATCAGTATTTTTTTAAAATTATTTAAAAAAAACGTACAGCTTACAACCAAATGAAAATAGAAAGTGGAGTGTTTGACTGTTATGATTGTTTATTTTTTTAGTAATTTTTTTATTTTAATAAATTACTTTTCTTTTCACCCACTATAGGGACGGGGCTGTTTGTTCCATTCCGTTTGCTCAGAGCCCCTTACGTGAGGACGTCGATAAGGCTGGTCGCTATTGTGATGTTTTTGATGTCGTGTTCCATCCCAATACGCTTGCTTTGTGTAAGGCTAATGAAAGTATTAAGCAGCAGGTGGAAGCAACAGCCCTGGATGCAATCGAAAGTAGTTTTAACCTGAAATTGGACCGGAATAACATTCGACGACCAAAATTAAAGTATGTGGGATTATATGACTCCAAATGATACGAAAGTTAAACATTGTGAAAATGATGAGTACGAGAACTAATGATGTGTTACAAATTCACTCACTGTGGTTTATTATTATTATTATTATTATTACAGGTACAAAGGTTTGAAGCACACTACAATGATAAAATATAAAATGGGTAGCAATCTACCCAATGTTTTAGACCCGGATCAAATTAAATGTGAACCACCTCCAGAGCCCCAAGAGTCATATTATTTCTCGAAAGAGAAAAAATCTACAGGAGGTTTAAAAAAGAAACCACAATCGGGCAAAAAGTCAGACAACATTGATATTGAGAATGTAAGCTAAACTTTATTTAGTATAAACAACAGTTGACTTTCATAAAATCACGCCTATTATAACATTTCAATGTATTCAATATTGTAGGAAAATCCGAAAAACGCGAAGACGAAGTTGCTTGAGTGGACCGAACCGAAATATTCGCTAAAATTTCGTTCTCATGTAGACCTACAAGACTTTTGCCTTGATAACCAGCGTGAAGGCAGGAGTACGAAATCTACTCCTGAAGAAATCGTACTGACTGTTGATCTCCCACTGCTGAAAGATTCGTCTACGTTGGAAGCAGATGTTTTGGAAGGTGGATGGGATTTTGAGTTGAAAGCTGAACGACGAGCTCACTATCGGTTGAATTTAAAACTCCCCTTTCAGGTTCACTGTGATCAGTCTAAAGCAAGTTTCGACGTTGATAAACGCAAATTAAATGTTGTGATGAAAACCGTACAAAAATGTCATACCGGCTCGTTAGTCAAAACGGAGTCCACGTTGTGTGAAACCTTGGATAAAGCAAAGCCGCTTCAAAAATTTGAAGACAACGTTTCTAATATTAACCACGCTGAACGTAAAGCAGAGAAATTCTCTTCAGAGTCTGAACTTTCAAACTCCCCATCTCCCCCTCTGGATCAGGATTCCACAATAGATTCATTATCCAATGCTCTGCTCTTGGAAAGAAATGACAGTCAAGATTCAGAGTCATCAAACCCGGAGGTAATGTGTTGCAATAATTATAATTCTTCAGTCTATTTTACTGGTAAATAAGTAAGACGAACATTGAAAACTGAAGAGCTAATTGTAAATTATAGAGTGTTCCTCAATGGATCAATGGCGACATTGTAGTCAAGAGCATCTTAAAGAGATCTGCTCGCTCTCGTAGTATGTCGGAGAGTTGGCTCGATGACCGCAGTCCATCCGAGGTATTTTTGAATGTTGTTACTGGGTGGGGTGGTGGTTTGGTTGATTGTTTTTTCGTAGTTAATGAATCTTTTAAGAGGTCTCATGCTATTTTAATTATGCTTCTTTTAGTGTCGTTCGTAAACGTTATTTTTTCGTTTGGTTTATTAATGAAGTACATATGTATAGCTAAATGTTTGGGAACTTTACAACATTGTTTTGGTAGCAACTGTTTTAACGTTTGACGCTAATGTGGACGTACAAAAAACATGGAATTTATATGTTACTTTTATGTTTACCAGGAGGATTTCATGTCGCTTGAAAGCCTGAACGAAAATGAGGAGGCGAAGTTGGGTACGTCTCCGTCAAAGGATAAGAGCGTTCGATTTAGTGAAGTAACTCAGCGACAGCTTTACCGCAGCAATTCGTCAATTTTTGGACAGCGGAAAAAGAACCAAAGGAAATCACGTAACAAACGCAAAGCTCGTGGACGGTTAAGTTCAGAAGGGTCCTCAATGGACGAGGAAGATTTAGTCGGGTTTTCCCGGAAAACCGGTGAAGACGGTGGTGGTGGGCCTGATTATCACTCGTGTGGTGATCATGACCACGGTGATGAGGAGTTGCATCAAGAAGAGTAGATTGTCATAAAGTATTCCGTGCTACAATATTTATTGTCATACCAGTGATTTACAAGAGCGGTGATGTCAGACTTGTTGCATGACCGTAACATACTGAACGACTGTTCCGTGCTACACATAGCTATTAGTAGAGTATAGGATTTTACTTAAGTGTTTAAGTATTCAAATCAGAGTTGCCGGACTGGTTTGGGTTAGATAATTTTTTATAGGCACTGTATAATTGAGAAACTCAAATGTCGGAAGTTCTAAGAATGTTGCATCTATTTAGTAAATTGTATACACATGAAAACAATTTAGCCGTAATAATGTTTTCAATAAAATTTATGTATAGCATTGATGTTCGTAGTAACGTTGGGAAGAAATACGCGCAAGTTTAGAGTACAATTTAAATACATATTATGCTCCCTATATAAGCATGATGAGGGAATTGCAAGCGATGAGATGAAACTGAAAACCGAGTGTGAACGTTAGACCCCGTGATTGGTATTTCCAATAAAGAAACAAAACTTAATTATTTCCTTGTCCTGTCGTATTTTGATTTATTAAACATTCTCCATAATATATTTTAGATAGTTATTAAATACCTGCTGTCATCATTTGTCATACTGATAGTACAAAGATAAATATTAATTTCCTTATGTAAACATGAAAAAATGTACACAAGGTGTAACCGTGCAGGCTTCTCCGTTAAAAAGATTTTCAATATTTGCTGCTCGATAAAAAGCCAAGTTCATAAATAGTATAGATATACATACTTACATAAAATATATAAATATCGTTATTCTGTTTCATATTGCAGCTTTGTCCCTTCCACAGTTTTGTAAAGGAAAATATTCCTATTTTATTTTGCAAGTCAATTCTCTATTTTCGTTCCCATTTATTTTACCCGAGATTATTTCTATGTCCTTACATGATAGTTACAGTAATGTCTTCGAGGCATGGACCGAACAAGAACTTGGTACATCTGAATAAACAAATGAGAAGATTACCAAGTAGGAACGATTGTTTCGTTTGTCCGAATGCTTTTCTAAAAATACATTTTTAATTTTCGTTTGGTGTCCACTTGTCCAACATTTGGTAAGGGAAGTTCCACATGATAATAACGAGAACTTCATAAAATTAATATTATAAGAATACACAGATTTTAGCTCAATTATAATCTGTAGATTTCAAAAATACACATTTCGTTAATTTTAAAAGATTCTCCTCATAATCATAGCAGCCGTTGCTATATTTATAATAATTTAATATAAATATTTTGAATATGCTATATTGTATACTCCACCCATCTAAAAATCAAAGCTTTTTAGCAGGGGGGAAATACTTAGAAAAACGAAACGGCTATGAGCACCATTAGAATTTTCACGGGAATTATTTACATATATGATCACAACACAGAACAAAACTTGATGATTGTTTAAAGCTTAAACGTCTTGATTATTTGGTATGTGCCGTCGTGTCTTTTTGCTTTCGGGTCACCATCGCCAAAGGTACAAAAGGTGTTTTGACTGGGACGACTGTCAGCTTGGAAGCTATGTGGACAAATGGGGGGAATAAAGTTTGTCTATTTGGAAGGGAGCAGTCGAAGTGCATGATTTTCTCCCGGGCAATCCAGCTAGCTACATAAGTTAGGTCAACTTGACGTTGGTCCTCTTCCAGCTTTCTGGACAATCCGATGACAACGGTGATTATGTCTCGCTTCTCCTTATTTTTGTCGATATCCTTTTTTAAGATTTCTACGGCTTCAAAGGACTGTTTACTCTCCACGGAGTAAACAAGGACGAATGCATCTGCGATTGAAAAGAAGGATTTGGGTAGGGAGACATCCGTCTGTTCCGACAAACTCACACCTTCGGAGTCATAAATCCTTAGAATTTCCCGTGTTCCCCTGTCCGTCTCCACAGATGCAACGTAAATATCCTCAATTGTCGGATGGATGTCTTGTTCGTTTAAATTGTTGTAAATTAACTGCTCCACCATCGTCGTCTTCCCGATCCCTTTTAAACCGCACACAAATACTTTGCACGGCTTCCCCATCATCAATTATGTCCCCAGATCCCCAGCAGTGGCAAAAGTATAATTATCCAGAGCTTTTTCAAGCTAATTAGTCTGTTCAGAAATAAGTCAACAAATTAATTTCATACCGTCTATAATTTACACGTTTACATATTCTTTGTGAATAATAATAAGTACAGGTATATTTTTAATTTTATTTGACAGAAACTCACCTGAAGAAAGCACAGAAACCAAATTAATTTATTTATAAGGAAGCCATGAAATAGACAATAATATAAATTATTCCAACACACTATTGCTTTTATACTGTTTGCGTTTCAATCAATTATAATTCATTATTTATCACCTGAAATTATCATTTTACAAATTTTTTTAAATACTTTAAAAAAATATTTTTCTTAATTGGACAGGTTTGTGTGGGTGGATTATGCAAAAATGAAGTAAACAATTCCATTGATTGGATACAAAACGGATTTAGTGTGGCCGATTGGCAGGCACTTTCAGTGCTGAATTGCCGAACGTTGAAGTTATACCTGCAGATTGAATTCTGTCATATCTGATTTATGTAATAATAATGTTAATAATTATTTAAGTTATTGCTTTTCGCACCTTTTTAGAACATATCAATGAGGCAATAATATTGATGATACCTGGATCGTTCAAGTAGTAATTAGCAAAATATTATTTAAGTAATTATTTTGTAATAAAACTATTTAAATTATTTCCTTATTTTTAATGACAACGAGAAAACAACACGTGGTTACTGGAAATAATGATGTACGTTTATTTTATTGTCAAGCTTTCGATTGCAGAATAGTAATCACTAATCACCTTCAGAGATCTTTCAAGAAATGATTTAATAAATAAGTCATCTATTAATTGTTTTGTGTAACATTTTTAAAGAATTAATTTTTAAGTTAATTTAGTCAAAAAATGTATTTAATTTGTAAAATTTATTAGTAATTTAATTTGTAATATTTTTAAATAATTTAATTTGCAAACAATTTAAACTTTTATTTAATATATTAAGAATATAAATGGTTTTTTATTACTGTTATTTTGTTATTGTTGTACATTTTATTGTTGATTTCTTGCAGATGAAACGGCCTGAAACAGAAATCGGCAAGTATTGTACGGTAGAGCGCTTACGTATCGGACAAATTATCTTTTTCATGGATTTGCCTCTCTTTTCACTCAAACGCTTTCCTTCTTCGATTCAATTTATTCTTATTCCTGTATAAGTATTTCCTTCCTATTCAATATCCACATCCAGCCATCGAATCTCTCAGAAGTTTTTGACTTATTGACAAAAAGTTAGGGACAAATTCAATATTCAAGGAAAGGAGATCAACAAACTGATGTGGACCAGCAGTATTTAGACACGCGTGATTACTTATATTTAGATTAAAATTATCAGTTTATTTACTACGGTAAACTTAGGACTATATTTATTTTTCATTCCTGATGTCCTGAACTCAGTAAACTTTCTATTTCTATAATACTTACTTACTTATACTTTCAACCTCAGGAATAACATTTTCCACATTTCCACCATGCGACAGACAACGCGAAAATAGGATTTATTAGTGTGTTCCAGTTTTAGTAACATTCCCCCCTGGCCTGGCCTATGGCATGCATCAAGATCTGCTGCCTTTAATAAATTTTGTAATTTTCTAATTTGTAATTCTTTTTTTAAGTATGTATTACGGGAATATTTTAAGATCTAACATATGACTTTTTAACAGTTAGCACTGCTTAACTTAGCAGTCATCAATATCACTGCTCTAACTGCTTAACTGTTAAGCTAACTTAGCAGTATTGTTGACTGATTCTACGTTTATCTTGACTTATTGACATCTTTTGACTCATATGCTATTTACTTAACAGTGCTTTTGTAATCAATAGACTCTCAAATCAAGTATTTTATTTGTACACTACAAGCACTTAATCTTTCTTAACTAATCTATAACTTTTAGTACTTGTAGTGATGCTGTGGTGCAGATCATAATAATAATAGTGTTCTCAATGTTTTTTCAGCTTCCACATGGAACTGGATTGAAATGATTCAAAGTCGTAGAAGTGCAGTACTTAAGTGTTCACTTTTGGATCGGTAAGGCTGTTTATAATTTATAATTATTTATCATCAAATAATAATTATTTTGTAATTTCCGAGTCCTAAATAGCTGACATTGTCAATTGTGATTGTTTTACAGGTTCGAGTTTCTTGTCAAGTAGAGAATGAGCTCATTGTAATGTTCGAGAAGATTAGTAGGACATTTAAGGCGAAGTTTTTTGAAGTTTCCTAAGAATACCTGAATTTTGTTTGACTCATCTCGTCAAGTTGACACTTTTTACTGCTTTCTCTACTTCCATTCTTGCAAGATTCCAAAATGCGGATTACAAAGCTCACATTGTTTCTCCTTACACTCATTATTATGCTCTCCGTACTCGCAGCTCGGATCTCAAATATTATATCAATCAAGTACGACTATGTTGCCGATGACGAATTGATACAGCGACCATATGATGAAAATCTAGTCATGGGTGATCAAAGCAAACACGTTATGTGGTTTGTGCAAGTGAGTATTTCCCAAACTTTTAATCTCTACAATGAGAACATATTATTTGCATTCTTCAAGAAGGAATACGAGCTTACACATGATGATTAAGTTTAACAGGAAGTTGCATGCCAACTGTCGACAAAGATTTTTATGTAGTCTTCTAATTTTGTATGTACAAAGTACTAAATTTGTGGTTTTGAACATTTATTTCAGATATCTGATATACACTTAAGTATTTTTCATGACCCTGGGCGAATCAGCGATTTTAACGAGTTTTGTAACTCTACTCTTGACACGATACGTCCAACCGTCGTTCTTGCTTCAGGTATTTATTTACCCATGGGTCTCTACTAGTCTTATTATACACACGCAAGACATTTGTGACAAGTTATTTGTATCATTGCAGATTTGCAGTTATGTTTTAACACTCTGATCTGCAAATTCATACATCTAAGAACTAAACTAAAGTACCGGCGTGTGTTTAATACATGTTTAAAATTTTCTATTAGGTGATTTGGCAGATGCCAAAGCGATTGACAGCATGGGGTCGCAGCAGTTTATTCAAGAATGGCAATATTATCAAGAGATTCTTCAGACGAATAATGTTGAACAAAAAACCACTTGGTTGGATATACGTGGTAATCATGGTAAGTTCTTTCTGTACTTATATAAAATTTTATTACACTACGTTCAAGTAGTTTATACGTAGTCCGTCGAGATTGCCTGATTTTTGCACTATTCATTTCTTCTTTCCAGATAACTTCAATGTACCTAGTATTGCTTCAAGGAAAAGTGAATTTCATCAGTATTCAGTGCAAGGAAAGCATCATTTAAGGTCCTACATGTACAAAGTCACAAAAAATGAAGAAACGTACTCTTTCATTGGAGTAGATGCTTGTTTGGATCCCGGACCTCGGAGACCGTTCAACTTTATTGGTTTGCTACAGGATGAAGAATATAAAAACTTAGTGTCCTTGGAGCACGACAGCAGAGATACCAATGGGACTGTTTGGTTTGGTCACTATCCGACGTCATGTATTATATCGCCCGTAAGTGCCACATTTAAAAAAAATTACGCCTTAATTATTAGTTGCAGTGGTTCTTATTGCATTATTTGACCTTGAAAACAGGGCCCTGGAATTCGCAACTTGATGCGAAACGGCGTGGCTTACATGTGTGGACACTTGCACACCTTGGCTGGAACTGTTCCAAAAATGTATACGTTGCATCATTCAGGCCTACTAGAACTGGAACTTGGAGATTGGAAAGATAACAGATTGTAAGTTTGAGTCTTTAATTTAGTGTTAAAGCAATAATAATTAGCCTTATCAGTCATCAATACTTTCATAAAGGTTAAAATCAGTCTTGAAAAATGACAAATAACGGTATGGTTATACCCAAAGCATGACAAAAAAGCAATCAGGACAGGAGTGTAGGAACTCATGTAAGTAGTATGCTGTTAAATGGACTTTATTTTTGTTAAGACCAACTAGATACGATTATGATTTACACAACTTATTCGTTTTTGTGGTTCATTGTCTCAAATTCTTAACATTTATTATAGCACTTGTTATATACGTATGTATGTGTGACAGTCTCACTCAATTGCCTTTACATATCTTCGTGTTCCAAACACTGCGGTAATAATTGCCAGTAATCGTGAAACACCTTCCTATCTTCCCCTGTGGCGTTGTCCCATGATATTGATAGATAGGGAATGAACCATTGTTGGTTTAAAATGTAGTAAGCATTCTCCGCCGTGCCTGCCATCAGTTCTATGTGCTTTCTAAAGAGGTCCGACTCCGGAGGAAGTTGAGTCAAAATCAACGCCTCTAGCTGCAATTTGAGCAGTGTGTGTTTCCATTTGGGTTTCATCTGTTGGATGATGCCGTTGCAATATTGAAGAAGATTTAGAATTCTGGCGACGTTTGTATCCTTATTATTAATTGGCTCGTGGTCTCCGCCGCCACCCTCATTTATCTCAAATCCGGGAGGAAGTGGGAGGTAGTCATGACTCTGTTGATCGTAATACTTGTCCGACATTATGCTCATAATGCTACAGCTCGTGTCATAAAGTCCATGCAAGAAGCATTTGATTGAGTTGAAGATATCCGAACTGAGAGCAATGTCGAGTCCAGCAATTTGATGTCGGAGGATGCTGACTAAAATTTCACAGGATTCTTTCTGTGAGAGCACATCTGAATTATTGATGTAACTTTTCACTGAGCAGCCAGTATTCTTACTCTCCCAGTCCTTAATTATCGCCCGTCGCATGAACTTTGTTCGACAATTGTTAATGTGCAGGAGGTGATTGGTCAGCTGAACGATCAAATCATTGGAGTCCCTATAGCGTTGGTATTTAGTACTGAAATTATTAGTTCCTGGTCCCGCATCATCCGTCGGGATATTTTTCTTAACGTCCTCGTCGTCCTTCTTTTTACTGCTGTCCCCATTGGCATCTTCAGATCTCGACGGCTTATGCTTTGAAAATTTGGACTGTTTACGTTTCGAAGTAGTAGAGTACTTGCATTGGATGTGATTCAGCCATTCAGCATGATAGTTGAGCTTATGA
Source organism: Lipothrix lubbocki (assembly GCA_034696945.1). Lineage (NCBI taxonomy): Eukaryota > Metazoa > Arthropoda > Collembola > Symphypleona > Sminthuridae > Lipothrix > Lipothrix lubbocki. The sequence goes on along the minus strand of JAQGAK010000006.1, from coordinate 301,209 downwards.
AGCATTTCCGAGTCATAGCGATTGGCAAATCTCCTTTTTTGGAAATAGAATTCTTCCATGATTTTAAAATATTGGTCTCGTAAGAAATCATCTTGTGTCTCCCAATCTAAGGACTGGAAAACTTCCGGAGTAATATCTTCCGTAATCCGGAGTACAGTAGCTACTGTGGACTTGGTAGCTTTGAGGTAGTTGGCAAAGTTGGATGATCCTAGTGGCCAAGTTATAACTAGTAAAGCTTCCATTTGCAATTTGATCAAATAGTATTTGACATCTGTATCGAAAGCAATTAGGGTGTTGACTTTGTCTAGCAAGCGGACAATCGGTGTCGTTTGTTTACGAAGCTCTTCGAGCTTTTCGTCCGGAAGGGGTTTGTAAAAGGCATTGCGGACATCGCATACGAAATCAATAGTTTCAATAATTTCTTGCATCCCCTCCAAAAATAATTTACAAGATTTATCCATGGAGGCGCTGAGAGAGACGTCCAATCCTCCTACTTGATGGGCCAGTACATTTAATAGTAAGGCATCCGGCTCCAATTCTGCTGCTGTTGTTGAAGTATGGGAAGGTACGGTTTCTTCATGTAAATTTTGACATCTGACATAAGCCTGGGCGCAATTCTTGCTGATTTTGGCCACATGTGAGTAAAGCTGTTGAATCTCCTCCATTGGCTTCCTCCGACGGATATCTTGCAATTTCCCCAAAATGCTCTTCCCCTGGGAAGATAATTGGTCTGGAGTGTCAGATGACAGAGTTGCGGTGATGGGTTGGGAGACTTTGGAAGCTTCAGTTTTCAGGGATCCAGAAGATAATAAATGCGGGTGTTTAACTTTTTCAGAAGAATTGTGTAGACTGTGGGGATTTGTAATTTGTAACGTGTGTGGATCGTAGTACAGAATTTTATTCGCATGCTCTACTTGAGCCTTGGATATTTGCCTTAGCTCTGTTTTAGCTGTCCTAATTAAATCACTGCAGGGCATAGGATGTAAACTCGAGTTTACTGCTCTCGTAAGCAACTCTCTCCAGTTTTTTAACCACCTTTCAATGCTAAATGGGTCGAGGATATTATAATCACATTCTTCCAGTAGAATCGTTTCATTCGGCGTGTACAGCTTTTTCCTTTCTCTGTCCGGTTTCTTTTTGGTACTTGTCAGTCCACTGACTTTGCAAACTTTACTGAAGGCATACATGATGAGCCCTTTAACAACAAGAACATTTTAGTTTTAGAGATGATAATCAGTGAAATCAAGTTTCTTTCTCTCTCTAGCCATTTTTGCTTTGTTAAAGATGTCGGCGAAGTATCAAAAAGTACCAATTTCAATGTTGAAGGATAGAAATTGGTACTTTGGGATCCTTCGTCGACGAAAATTTGGTACAATTATTAATAATATAATAAACTTTTGTACATAATCCTTTATATTCACAATTCATGTCTTTTTACCAGAAAAAAGAAATTAAAACATATTTGAAGTATTTGAAGTACAATTGTCAGAAACAGAAATTCCACATATTTGGTTACCTCTCGTAGTTTATTATAGTTGAAATGTGTAAGAAATATTGGTATTCCGTAGTTTGTAGCGCCCTCGTGTGGCCGAGGGGCCGGAATTCTTCAGTGTTCAGATTTGTATATTGGTAATTTTTCGGCATTTGTCTTTATATACAAAACTTACATTTGTGCGCGAATGACTAAACAAATTCAAGCTGTAGCATAGCGCATAAATTGCGTAATTTACTTTAGCGCCCTCTTTGTCCTCGTTCGTAATACAATTTCTGGTATCCATTAATTAGTTATCATTTTTATCATTAAATATTGATCAATTATATGTTTTTCCTTTTTGGCATTTGGATTATTTGACCAACTACCGTTTTAAATGGCGGAATAAAAAATCTTGTAACAAAAAAAATAATTTTATTTATTTGAGTAATTTGTAATATATTTTTATTAAATATTGATTTGTCTGGTACGTGGTATAGGATCCACGGAAACAATTTTTTGTAATATTGGAATTGGAATATATGACTTTTGACTTTTTATATAGTTTGGGATACTTATAGCTCCTTAAGAATTAGAAGTTAATTTATATAATTATTTCTTATTTATTTATTATAAATATTTATTAATAATGTAAATTGAAGTTAATGGATTAAGTTTGAAATGAATTCTTAATGAGGAATTTCTTATTATTTTATATTATAGATTTCGTGTCGCTGCGTTTGATCATGGATTATTCTCATTTACTGATGTATCTCATGGAACATGGCCAGTGATATTAATTACAAATCCTAAACATGCTCTTTTTAATTTACCCAAGAAGGAGCGTTTGGAGCTGATTGGGAAATCTACTCATATAAGGTAATTGGACAAAATGTATAAAATAAGCTGTTGCAACTATAGTACTACTAGCAACAAATACTAACCTATTGCATTGGTTAGTATTTTGATTTGAGCTATTAAAAGTGAAATATCTCTAAACAATAATTTCTTCTAAACCTAGGCTTCTAGTGTTCTCTCCTTCGAAGCTGGAAACCGTTCGAGTGAAGATAAATAACGAAGACTGGATTGAAAGCCAAAGTATAGACGGACCTTTGTACGTAGTACCGTGGAATCCGGACAAATATTCCTATGGACTTCATGAAATTCGTGTATGTAGTAAAGCTTACAAGAATAATTATTGTAACGTTTGGAGCTGTAAAGTGTACGTTGGTTGTTGCTGTAATTTTTGGAATTGATTTCTTTGTTGTGCATGCATAATTTTGTGTATTTATATTATTTACACTGGGCAGGTTTACGCAAGAAATATCGATGGAGTATCCAACGAGGTTGTCCAACCATTTTCAGTGGATGGAAGTAAAGTCAGCTTTGCGATTCTACCTCGAATAGCATTAATGCTGGATGCTGCTCGCTGTGTAAGCTCCAATCCACAAAAAATTCTAGTTGTTGGAATTTGCAATGAAATATGAATTGTTTCCACACAAACAAATCTAAATAAAGAATACTTTTCTTTTTATTTCCAGTTTTATAATATGTTCGTTTTTATGGTGGTCTTGTCCGTTGCCCCTTTGTTGTTTTTAAGGATACTACATATTCTAGTACGAGGTAAGCTGATCCTTCTTTTAAAGCATTCATTTATTTATTTACAGATCATACGGGAAACAATCATAATTTGTTGGAATAATTCTGGAGATGTTTTTCTTCTTTTTTTCAGACAAGTATATAGCGGCAGAAAAGAATCGAATGTTAGCAGCATTTAAACGAAAGTTTTTAATTAGAAAGCTGTGGATTATTGCTTCAGTTGACAAGCTATTTTACCCAATTCTGTTGTATCCGGTATATATAACAGTGGGTAAGTTTGAATTCTAATTTTTGTTTGTTGATTGATTTTTGTATTGTGGTAGTTACAGATTGTCAGTTTTTGAACACTGCATACTTTTTCTAGGTCCATGGTTTGTTGGTGAAGTAATAGAAGGACATTATGGTGCTGTTTTTGCTTGGGGTACATTAGTACAAGGAAGATTTCTTCCAGGGGAATTCACGTATTTTTATGGTTTCATTCAGGTATGTGTTTATTCTTTATGTATGTATTTAATCATCAATCATTTATATTTCCTATATAATTTCTTGGGACTTGGACTAGTTTAAAATGCAAAAGCTAAATCAAGTTGGGTTTTATTATTGTTCTTCCTTATAGCTTTTCCTTTTCCATATTCCGTTTACGCTATTGCTCAGCCATTGCGTGGACTGCAGGTTAGTAATTTTAGCTAAAAATATGTGTATATACTTAATTTTTGATTATTATGTGATATTAGTACCTTTGGGCACTCTTAGTATTTATTTGATTTGTCTGAAATTAGGTTCAAGTCTGTATGCTGGCAAGGTAGTCCATGCTGTTATACCGGTGTGCTGTGGCAACATCTTCCTTGCTTGATTCTTGTCGGGATTCAGGCATTGTTTGCGTATTCCTTTTGGTTGGCTTATGGAACCATGGCATTGATTATGGGACCATTAAGAACTTGGTCTGTTTTTATGTGCATGGTACTATGGTATGTTACGGTCACACTGAAGCCGTCTGATTTTGACCAGACTTGTTGTGTTTTGCTGCCAGCATCTCGTCAACACGAGTGTCTAAATGGCAATGATGCTGAGGGAAGGAATGTACATTCGTAACATGATAAATCCCTGTTGTAAATTATTCTTTGTTACTTTATGTGTTCTCGGATTATGTCTACATTGTTGTCTAGTACAAGTTATGTTTAAGGTTAAAAAGGTTTATTGCTGTATGATCATACATTGGTGGTCAGTATATTTTAAGTTGTTGTAAAAACACATTCTCCTTGATGGCAAAAACCGTCATACTGATCTTTTTGCTGCTAGTTTTTAAGCTAATGTCTTCTGTTTATTTCAAAATAGTTACAGGGGATGAAACGGTTGAATGAAGTTTTAAAAAATGAAGATTGAATATTGTGCTCATTTTGTCTACGTATACTTTGTCTGGACAAAACATGTGTAAAAATCAAATTGTTAATATAAAGGTTTTACTTGAGAATGGTATTGACTGACTACTACAACAAGAAACAATTTTCTACTGTTACGGCTTAAAAAATGCAAAAAGAAGAGAAATATGTGCACGTTATAGTTTGTGAATATTTTTGCTGGACGAAGAGAAATTACCTATGTAAATTGGGATTGAGATAGTGTGTAATAAGAATTCAAAGGATATTTCGAGCTATCTACAACCTGTATAATACAGGGATTAATAAGCTTTGTGCACGAACAATTCTACGAGCGTTCTCCGAAATCTCTTCCGCATCTCGTGTGGAACGATAATTACTGGAGGATGCTAGAACTTTTGCTGATTCAATTAAGACTCGTTTGAACTGATGGATTCTGGTGGCATCTATTATTGTTTTGTGTCTGTGTTACTTTTTTTTTCTTCACTTACCGAATGTTATAAAATTTTATTGAGAATAGAAGTAATTATATCCAATTATATTTACAGTTACTAAGTTGTAAACTGTGAATGGAAAGAATACTGTAGAAGGTTCATTGGCTTTTGATGTTCCGTATCTATGTGTAGTTACCAAGTTTAGCATAATAGTAATTCTGTAGTTGTTTTATGTACAAGTCATTTGCTGACTTGAATAATTACATCTACCAACCCAATAAATTGTAATGGATGTTGTTATTAGTCGTTAGTTAAAACGTCGCGTCGGCCGGATCTGACACTTGACATGTATTGTGGAAGTTCTTTTTGAATTAGCCTCTAATCTCGTATATAAAAAGATGTTACATTTATGTAAATTATTATTATGAAGATCTGCTTAGCAAATTCCAGTTACAAGTTATAAATTTATTATTATTAGATCTGTTTAGGGCAAGAATTAAGAATTCGTGTTACGTTTTGTGAAGGAAATGCACTTAATAATCTTAATTAGATTGTAAATGGGGTATGTATAGTAAGTATTTATATTTGCCGAGACAATGACGGGTTAGATACAGAAATTACGATTCAATAGTATTATATGTGCTAAACGAGCAGAAGTAAGTTCTGTGACTGTTAATTTCAATAATTAATTTATTAATGGTTGGCATTATAGTACAATCTTTTTCTAAATGCTGTTAATTATATTATACTGGCTACGGCTACATACATGTTTACCAAGGAGTTTGTGTTCCAACCAAGACTAAATACTAGTCAATATAATGCTTAACTAAAGTGAGTGTATGTTAAAAGCAGGACTGGATCGTACATATGTGAGCCGGTTTCAAAAAGCTAAATATTTAATCTAATAATTTACCTCCTCAATGCAAATCATATGCCTCGAATCTCTTGTATTTTCTGCAAAAATCATTTTACATTCAAGTTCGACGCGAATATTATTTCATAAAATAATTCTATACAGTTATTATTACAATAATTATCATTTTTGTTGGAAATGAGATGCGACTAAAAAACTATTTAAGAATTTCTGTACTGTAAAAGCGTCTGTAAGTGGCGCTAATATATAACTTGAGTTGTTCAGAGTTTAGTTACTGTCGATTATAATAAGAAACCTAAAGTAGATTTTTTGACAGTTACGAATGAAGAAGCTGAAGAGATTTAGTAAAACTCACTCAGATTTCAGACACTTAAGTGCAGATTTGAGTCAAATCACGAAGTCAATATTGGTGCTCCTACCCCTACCTAGTCAAATTTTAGCTGATGTTGTTTTTGTCGTGTGACATAAGTCGCTTTTACCTTTTAAAGAACATGGTAATTAACTAAATTATATTGTCAGAGCCCGTTGAATTTTCAAAATTACCAAGATTAAAATAATCATATTAAGTTGTATAAAAATAATATGGTTTCTCTGACTGCGGTGAAACAGGTTGTGATAATATCTATTACACGACAAGGAGGGTAGGTAATATACAACCGTGAAAAACAATAACGAGCTAAAGGATATTTTTAAAACTCTATACTGAAATGATTATTTCTTATACTGGTAGTAGGTACTTACTGCAGGAGATTTTTGGTGAGTAGAAGCATAAACAAGCTGTCATTTTGTACGGTCGAGGTGCCATAGTTATCTCAGTATATAAATTATACTTTCTCCATACCTATTATATATAATTACATTACATATAAATACTTAAATATTTCCTTCCTAGAGTTGGATATGCAATTTATTATTGTTAACATGCAAATCATTACCTATATTATATCTAAATGTCGTAGGTAAAGATGATTAAATTATTGTAGAAGTCTAAAATTTAGCTGTTGTGAGACTGCAGCAAAATATAATAGTGGGGAAAAAGTTAATCACCAACAAGGAGCGTCGCAGTTCGTAATAGTTATTGTAAAAATTAATAGTGATAATCAGATTAAATATTAATAAAAGGACTCAAAGAAAATAAAGCTCGTTTTCATTATTTACACCAAAATTCAGGGATTTATTAATTTCAGTGTGTACTAAAAATTCTAATGTCATATAAAAAGGCATTTTTACATTCTAAGGATGAAGGAACCATAAAATAATAAAGTCAATGTAAATTCTAGTTATGTGATAAATCCTATCTACTCTTCTTTTTCAGAGGAAATGGGTTCAATCGGTTGATACATTCCATAACGTGCATTCAAAAGCCTTTTAATGTTGGCATTAACTCTCTGCAGTGATTCGTCTTTTCTCACGGAAGACTAGAATACAAACGAGCATCTTCATATTACCACGTCTATTCTATATTCCGTTATTAAATTAAATTAATACAATAGATTTTACATACTTCAATTTGCTGCACAAGTTCTACTTCCATGGCGGAAGATATTAAGTTGGTTATCAAGCCACCACCGTCACTACCAACGCGCCCCACTCGACCACATCTATGGATGTAATCTGCGAGGAATCTAGGGAAGTCATAGTTGACAACATGCTTCGTCTGAGAGTAATGAAGTACAGTACATGAAAATCAATCTTCGTCGTTCAATTCACGTTAATATTTGATAATTTGACTTGATTAATATATTACTCGAATTGAGTCGATTCCTCTGGAACCAAGATCAGTGCAAACCATTACATCAACTTCGCCTTCATGGTATTGGTTTAGAAGTCCACGTCGACGACTTGGAGTAATTTTACCATGAACGGCAATACAATCTATTCCGTTTGTTGTTAGATGTGTAGATACCCAATGACATGTTTCGCTTTTATTTCTGGAAGTAAAATTAAATTAAGTTAAGGGCAAACATAACGATCTGTACATCACCACATGACCACACTTTACTGAAAATACTAATTGTTACTAAAGTCATTGTTACCCAAAAATCATCATAGGGGACTTTGACTTGGCAGCTGCATTCACCAAATTAAGTATTGTATTTGGTTTGTCCATTTTCCTTAAGCGTAGAAATTTTTGTGGGACAGACTTCATAACACTATGGAGACCAGGAGTCGTAATGCGGTTTAGGGTATCAATCTGCAAGTTATGGATTTGTCATTATCGGAGATCCTCAAAGATTCGAGTAAAAAGACGTTGGCTGTTACTTACGGGGATGACTTCTCCCAAGATTGTCTCAATACTACGAGGCATTGTAGCACTGACTAAAGTAGCTTGTACGACATGCTGTTGGGAAGACCCTTCAAATTGAAAGCGTCGCAAAAACCGAAGAACATCGGGTGAAAAGCTATCATCAAGTAAGGTATCGGCTTCGTCCATAACTATATGTGTAACTTTGGACATGTCATACACCTCAAGGGCGGACAAAGTTGATAATATACTAACTGTAGAAATAAGAATATCCACCTCTTTTGTGGAAGGGCTGCTAAGTCTTGATTTGACGTTGCCTCCTTGCAGTAATCTCGTACGAATACCCAACCCATTTCCCAGGGAAGATGATACCGTCTAATTTTACAGTAGTTTCCAGATAAAGTGGTTAATTTTACAAATCACAGAAATTCGTCGTTTCAGAACGTAATAATGAAGCATAGGTAAAAAAAACAACTTACACTGACTTGTTCCGCCAATTCCCTGGTTGGGACCAGAACAATTGCAAATGGCTGATTAGCGGAACGTTTTAGCCGTCGATGTTTCAGTTCCAAAATCTGTTCAAATAATGGCAGTAAGTAAGCCAATGTTTTGCCGCACCCCGTCTCTGCGGCTAAAAGATTATTCTTGCCCTTAAGAATTTCAGGAATAGCAGTTGCCTGTTAAGGAACAAATAATTCAAATCATCACCCGAGTCTCAATTTAATTTTCATTTATTTTGATTTTATCAATTGAATCAATTTAATTTTGGACAAGAAAACAAAATTGCATGTAAGGTACTATCGTATTATATAGAATTACCTGAATTACTGTCGGTGCATTTATATTAGTCGACTTCAAAGCCGCATCAAGTTGTGAATGTATACCTAGTGACTCGAATGTTTCTCTACCCTTAAGTTCCACGAAGGCATTGCCCTAAAAACAAATGTAAATATAATAATCTCTACCAACTCAAGTTTACGCACACATTCAGTCAAGGTCAAGTTTGGAAGTCATGCTCTAAACATGACAATTATGATAATTATGAAGAGTTAAAGTTTATTAAGAGACAAAAAACCACCTCGGAGGATAAAATCGCGAAATGATCCCCGCATGATTTTTTGTTCCGCCACCCTTTCGTCACCAGAGGTAATTCCTCCTGTCGATCGTAAGTTTGGCCTTTGTAATGATTCAATGCTGGTCTTTTCGCTCGTAAAACAACCTGGGTCTAAAATTTTAAAACAATAACCACAAAATTACTTTCAAATTCGTGTACAGTATGAATATCACAAAAATTTAGGTAATAGTACAATTTATATAACAAATTATATATACCTTTGAACCTTTCCTTGATTCCGTTACGATTTGCATTCTACGAAAATACTTTGTATTTTCTTTTTCCACCTTCTTATTTAAACGCTTTTCAAGCCTCAGGGGAACGGTAATTACTGAAGGATCTTCTTCCTGATTCGACTCAAAAAACGGGTCTTCATCATGATCATCAAAATCATTTTGGACAGTCGACCTCGATGATGCCCATTTAATGAATTGATGTGGAGGAGGTACACGGAAATAGGTGAGCTTACGCAAATTTTGAATCCACGATAATGACATTTCTGTTTAATAAATATATTTATTAAATTAATCAAATTAATTTATCAAATTCTAAAACCGATAAAACGTGGTTTACACTACCAACTTTTTGAATTACACAAAATCCCGCCGGGAATGAATCCACCAATCCGCACACAAAGTATCTACACTAACCTTGGCTCTGCATTTCCGTTTATTGTGAAATGGATTTGCATTTGTTTTGCTGGCTCAGCCTCTTTCTCTCATCTCAGTGTAATTTATAATTTGTAAATAAATGAATTAAATATAATTTTATAAATTAATTGTTGTAATGATAATAATAATTGTTTGTAATTAAAATAAATTAATAAAAACTTTCTGCTCAGATGTAACGGTAAATTAACACCGAAAAAATATTTGAAACCAGGACGAAACACAGATGTACAAACTTCACATCTAATGCAGTGCTTTTATTGTTTATTGGTCTGACGTAATTAAAATTATTTCTTTACACATTCAGCAACCTAATAATAATGATAATAATGAGGTAAAATATTTCATTTTAAATTTTAAAACAAGGAATAACTGCCATTTAACTATTTAACCAGCCAATAATTTTGCAATGAAAACCGTTGCGTACATTAGACAAACATGTAAAGCAACATATAACTCTTAAATTTAAATTATCAATTATATTTTTTGTACATTACAAGATTTCATATACTTATAGAAACAGCATACAAAATAAAGTCCAATCCGATCTCTCAAGTGTATATCCTTAAGACAATCCTCATCACGGAGATTTCTTGGTTTGATGTGCATTACCAGCTTTGAAGTCATAGTAAGTATGTAATAGTGTAATGTATATTCAACATTCAAGGAATTGGACGTTCATTATATATGTACTTGTATAGGAAGGAAAATACTACGAGTATCCTAAATTAGTCTGTAAAAATTAGTGTGTAAAGAAAAGAAGGGAAAGAAAATTTGAAGATTTGAACGATCCTGATCATGATTGGTACTATACAATAGTGAACTCATTATTGGCAGAGAGTGGATCTGTTGTAACAGGTGCGTAGGTAAAGATAACGCCTTCCTGCTCAAGTTCGGAGGTGGATGTGCTCTGACTGCCTTGTCCCTGTCCCTCTTGGAGCATGTCTTCAGTCATGTCACCATTTGAAATAGAGATTGGATACGGTTCCCCCATGGAGAGTGACTTGTCTCCTTTCATAGCTTCTCGGTACTTCTGCAGGTATTGCTTCAGGGGGTCCACATAATTGTCAAAACCAAGTGAGGACATGGCAAATAGAATATCCTCTCCGTTAATTGTTTTTCTTTTCTCTTGATGGCAGCGGTCGGACGCTTCCGATGTTATAAATGACACGAACTCAGAAACACATTCTTGAACGCATTCACGGGCGTCTTTGGCGATCTACAAATTCAAATCCAAAAATACATTAAAAATATTATCAGGGCCATCACCAAGCCAATCAATCAAGTAAGCCAAATCAATCCTAACCGACCATCATCATCGCTTATCTCTATACTACGTGATCACTTCCACCAAAATCAACGACATTGAATTCAGTATTAAAGACGTCAGATGAGCTTCAAAAATAAACAATACTCTAGGTTCCACTTTCCATTCCCTTGCATCTATCATTGCTAATAGCTCTAAATAATGAAAATAAGGATTTATTAAAATAATAAACAGCGATCCATACCTTCCCCGTCTTAGGAATCGACTTCTTCATCAGCCTCGCCACGTTAGCAATGGGCAGGAACCTGTCTTGTTCTCGCAGGACCACATTAGATCTGTCCGTATCTTCTCCATCTCGACTGTCTGAAATTTTGAAATTCCACCTTTAAAGTTTTGCTTGTTATGGACATTTTCCATGATAAATCTTGATATTATGATGAAAATGAATCTTGAATATTAATTTACAATATTTAATTCTCATATTAATATAAAATAATTTTACGCATTTTAGACACACAGAATATAGCATAGCATTTTTGTAAGATTTTCATCATCATTTTTCAGATTAAATACATTGCATTTTTTCGTATATTTTAAGCCATTTCCCCTATTAAAAAAAGTTGTTGTTCAGATTTTACAAGTATTACGAGCAGATTTTCAGGCTAATTAAAGTGAAAATAGAGAAGACTGCGTATGGAAAAATGGGAATGAATGACGGCCTCCTTGTGAAAATGACGTGCATAAGATGAAGGCGTAAAATAAATATTTTGTATTTTATTATATGGGATTTGACGTAACAAAACTGACCTTCTGTGTCTTCCGTGACCAAATAATGTGGAGTTTCACCCAGAAAAGTAGCCCCTAATTCCTCATTTTCGCTGGCACTGTCCATGATTCCCGGAGAAAGGATTTTGATTGGAAAATCCTGACGGGGTAAAATCGTCAAATAAAATCCAAATATTCGAATAAATTTAATTTGTTTGGACCGCAATTTGTTGATTCCAGACAGACTTCGCCAATGATGGCTGCCGCACTCAGCCCGCGAAACTTGAATTTCCTCCAAGGCCCGCAAAGGGCGCAAACGGTGAAAATCCCCGAGCACATGAAATTGTATTGGAGGATTTGTCCATAAGAGAACACACATGTACATATAGGACCAATTACTTGAACAGGACGGCGGCAACCCCTAACCGGGTCCCTGCAATTTCCACCCGCATGCAATAAAATCCTATTCTTCTCTCATCTCTCTCTCTCTTTTATTTTTTTCAACCAAAAATTTAATGGCAGCGTTCTTAAATTAACTATCTTAATATTCTAAAAACGTCCGTCTATTTAACCTGCACGTTTGTCTCTAGTGACAACAATTATTTACGTTGTATTTATCAATTTATCTTAGTGCGTCCCTGTTGTCAGTTGTCAACTTCGTGTTTATAGCGTATTAATTATTTTTAGCGTATGGGCTTAAATTAAACATCACATTTTATTCTAATTTGTGTTTATTATTTGTGCCTATTACTACTAATTGTAATTGTCCTGTAATTTATTATTAATCGTTATTTTTACATATTCCGCATAAGTAACATTTCTTTATTTTGTCTTGGTAAATGGCTCGTCAGGGGTAGTGGGATGATGTTGCTAGCGGTAATTAGATAAAGAGCATTTTTATAAGTTTGTATATATCATCAATCCTTGGTAATAACATCGTTCTCGAGGTTCGGTTCCCATCATTTGACCTCTCGTGGACATTCTTGAACCTGGAAGATTTATCCATAAACGTGAGTTGTGCTCGTCGTACTAGTAAATGTATATTGTTGGTTATTTATTTTGACATATATTTTTAAAATTATTTAAAAAAAAAGTGTTGTTTATATTCTGGTAATTAATAATTAAAATTGACTATAGTTTGCAGACATGGCGGAAGACGACTTTATTGATAACGTGAATCGGACTCGCCCGGATGAAGTGTATGTTCCAAGAGGACTATTCGCCAGGCGAAATCGGGGAGGACCTTCTAGAAGACGACCTGTGGACGAAATTCTAAATGCCGTTAGTTTGCGTTTGCTTATAAGGATTATTATCAGGATATAATGTTGTTATTGGAGCTGGACTGTCTTTATCTACTACACTGTAGGCTTGTTCGTTTAAATTGGAGTTAATAGTTATAATCTGTTTGAAGGTCGAAGGGGAGTCGGATGCGTTGAAATCTTTCAAGGTTGGGATACCCATGTGTCTCAAAGCTCCAGCAGTCCGCCCGATTCCTACCTGTTGTACGTTTTGCTTCCCTGAGATTCGAGTAAGGGAATATTTAACATGAATTTTGAATTAAAACTTATGTTGTGTATCACTTTATGATTGTTGGAGCTTGTATGTTGTCTGGCAGTTGTAGCAAAAACTTTGTGTAATACCCTTTAAGAGATTAAATATTGTTTTTTATTCATGAAGAAAACTGTTAGTTCAACTTATACGACTTTGGGGATACGTAATTGTCTAAATTATGCGGCAGATGATAAGATGAATGGTCAAGAAGAGGAGAGATATTGGGATTTGATTTACTTCTGGAGAAAAGTTGATTTGTTCTCTAAGTACAAGTTGATAGCGTGGCAAGAAATCATTGAAGATGCTGAGTTAATAATGGTAACGATATTATGTTTATTATACATTATACATAACACGTGCATTTCGTTAGTTTTTTTTGGTTTTGTTTAAGGCAGTAATTAATTTTTTATTGACTTCATTTTATTTCGGCACAACGTCGGTAAACAGCAAGTGTACATTGTTTTCAGGTCTAAGTAACAGTAATTATTATGTATGTTTCTGTTGTTTTTAAGGATTTGGAGAAACGTGAGAAATTGTGCAAAGAAAAGAATTTAGAGATAAAGGACTTACGCAACAAGGCAATCAAATTTTTAGAATCGCTTGGATTTTCGGCAAGTAAATGGGTGTATGGACTTTATAGACGGTAATGCTTCATCATATATAATGCATTTAATTTTTATTTGATAAATACGGGTGCAGTGAAGACAGATATTTTTATGAAATTGTCTTTTCAGATTTGGAAGTTGGCTTGCCACTCGTATTTTAACCTCAGTATTTCAAGCAGTCTGCATTCACGAGGGACAGATAAAACTTCTGGAATCATATCAGCAAGCGCATCCATTTATCTACGTTCCCCTGCAAAAGAGTATATGGGATCATTTTATTTTGACCTGGGCTCTTCTTCAATCTAACTTGAAGCCCCCTATTACATTGGCAAGACAATCTCTAGCCAGCGATCCATTATTTGGGTGAGTTAAATCTCACAGTCTATAAGTCTGCCAATCTGCCACTGCACACTTCTGTGTGGAGACAGCTTGTATTGTGATCATATAGAGTGTCATTATAGAGAACGGATCTAATATATTAAAAATTTCGTTTCAGACGACTTGGACGTTTATCGGGGTGTCTTGGAAATCGGATTGTCAAAAAGATAAAATATGATGATAATGCAGACCCTGTTATTGATATTGCCTTGAAAGCTTATCTAAAGAATATTTTAAAGTCAGGGGGCTGTTTGGAATGGGCTGTAGAACAGCACCGTTCAAGGATGGGTTATCCTGGCACCGTATTTGTTGGAAGTAAATACAAAATTACTAAATAAAATAAATTATTGTTAATGTTTATCATTTTGTGCTCCAAGAAAATTCCTAACTGACAGTGCTATTTATTACAGCTGAGATTTTCGATCTAATTTCTACTTGTATCAAGAACCACGAAATTGAGGAAGCATTCATTGTACCTGTAAACATTGCTTACGAAAAATTCCCGGAACCGGAAATAATTGGAAATTACAATCGAAGTCCTTCCGCAAACATTTTCAGTAGAATCTGGAAAGTTTTGAAGTTGCGTTTGGGCTTTGTTAGAATAAACTTTGGACACCCTATATCTTTCAGAGTAAGCTGTGTTAGAGGATATCACAGTTCGTAAACATAAATAAATGTGTATTAAAAAATGTATTATATTCTATGTAACACGGGAAATTTTAAAATTCTAGGAGTATCAAAACTTTGTGATGACCCAGCAAAAACTAGGAAAGCTTTTGCAAAAGACACGTGATAATGAATTTTTTTGGCTTACTGAGGGATATTGTAATGCACTGGAGAGTCATAGTCTTAATTGGGATAGTCGGTCTGGTTCTGTCACGTCACTGTCGCCTTTCTATAGGGATATTGATATTCTCCGCGACAAAACTGAAGCCTCCACGCTTTTTGGAGATGCCTTGACTTGCCACACTGTTTATGGTTAGTAATAAAAAATCACGAAGCTATGGAAGTCAAATTGAGCCATTGTTTATAGCCTTCCTAATTCAAAATTGTGAAGTATTCAATATTTCCCAATGATATGATATATTTGTCCGATTTTGAACTTGTCCATAGATGCATTCAAGTGCAACGTTTTCATGTCGACAAATCTTGTGGCTTTTCTACTGTTGACAAAGTACCGAGAATCCGGAGTAGAAACTGCAGTTCTTGAAAGTGATGTTGGTGACCTGGTTAGTTTGATACGGCGACGGAAAGGAGACGTTGGATTCTCAACAACGTGTGCCCTGAATGCAGTTGTGGCTAGAGCTGTATGTACTTTAAATGTGCATTTTTAATATATTTATTTTATTCCATATGTAATATTCTTCTAATTTATAAATTTATTTCGTTTGCAAAGGTACAACTATTGGGACCAGAACTAGTTCTACAAGAGAAGCGGGGAGAAGGAAAAATTGTGTATGCGCCAGTAAAATTGCCCTCGAGTTTGGTGCAGCTCAGTTACTACGGAAATCCACTTATTGCTTTCTTTGCAATGGAAGGAGTTATAGGTAAGGGTGGTGACATCCAGCTGTTCTAATGAATTAATTGATATTTGTCATATATATGCATTTTTTAACTTACATAGCCACTGCTCTATTTGCACTTTGTGGTACAAAACTGGCTGTGTACAATGATTCCCGGACAAAGGTATTTGTTGGTGAGGACGCATTGGTTGTAAAGGCAACGCAAGTGGCTCTATTTCTTAAAGCTCAGTTTCTTCTCCATCCCCCTTGTCAACAATTGGATGAAGCTATCAAGTCTGGAATTGATGCTAGTCGCGACGAGTTCATGATCTTGCATGAAGTGGTGAGTATTCAATTATCGAAAACAAACTTTCGTATTTGTTAATAAATTTTTTCGCCGACGTTGTGCCATTATTATTTTTTTTAAATTCAAAACTTTTCTATAGAGAAAGTTATACCGTAACGACAATGATTTGGATGATTGGACAAACGTAGGAGGTGGTGACTATTCATATTCCGCAGAACGCCTGGAAATCCGAACTGTGGAAGATCCACGTGCTTATCGGTGGTTGTGCCACGTTCGTAGCCTAATTGTTCCTTACTTGATAGCGTATGCCAAAGCTTTCAGTGAGCTTCGAAGTTTGGAGTATCCTCAGGGTGGTCAGCCAGTGTATATGTCAGTTCAGGATTTGAGACAATTGATGTTTCACCGGCTGGTGAATTCGCCAGACGTTCCTCCAGGTGGGAAGAATTTATTTGTATCGATTGTACTTATATTAGATTTTTTATCCGAAGATATCAGAGTTAAGTCATTTTTTCGTATCGTTTAGAAGTTGCCGTGATGGACACAGTCAAAAATCTTCTTATTGCCGTCCAGCATTTAGGAATCATTGAAGAAGAGAGTGACAAGGCAACTGGAAACATCTTAATACGTTTACACGCTGGTTATTCTAGTCACATGGATTTGGACATCGTGGAGAATAATATTTTATATTTTTGTTCTTTTTAATGTTTTGGGAGTCCATGTCATCTTGATTGTTAATTGAAATAAGTGTGTATTTTAGTTTGTAACTGCCAACACATCATATTCTGTATGTTATGTTCCATTCCATGACCCGTTTTACTACTATACTTACAACTTATTGAATGTATGTGTATGTGATATGTGTTCGGAAATTAGTGTGATTTGAATAAGGCAATATTTACAGAGGTTGTAGTCATGATGCATGTGTGTTTGGGTGAAATATATTCTATTCCTGGTATTTTTGCGATTTTTATTTCCCATTTTATGTAATTTACATGAAAGGATTTTGTATTTTGTAAAGCTTTGAGCTGGTGATAAAACTAACGACACAACTATTTTGCTTGGAGACGCCAAGCTGGAGTGGAATACAAAGCACGACTTGAGAGTTTGATCATAAACTTGATTTTAATATTTTGTGTACATTAAGGTGAATTGACTTCTTTTAGAAAAACCTTAGATAACGCATTTTATGGATTGGTTTCATTTTACGGAAGCAGCGAAAGGATACATTTTTTGTATATAGAGATTAACCGGAGAGTTGAATATCAATTTTGCGTCCTCCTTCAGAGCTGGCTGTCTTGTCTCCAGAAGCAGAAGATTCAGTCGCAGAGGCAGTGCTTTCAGCTTTGGCTGCAGGCTCTTTCTTCTCCTCTTCCTTCGTGTTCATGGCAGGGAGACCAGTTTGGCGGACGTATACTTTACGTTCGGCGTTTTCAGCTTCTTTGACAGATCGTGGAGCGGAAAGGAGGAGAACACCATCGGAGCTCAAGTTGCATTCCACATTTTCGGCCTTAACATCGTCGGGAAGAGCATAACGCCGGGTGAATTGTCTGGAGATGAATCCGTGCTCATCTTCACGCTCGTCGTGCTTGCCTTCGACAACAATGAAGTTGTTCACAGTCTTCACACTGATTTCCCGGGGACGAAATTGCTGAACATCTAACATAACTTGGAATCTTTCCTTTTCTACGTTAACTTCGGACACACCGGATTGTTGGCGGGTGAAGAGGCGGCGGGGCCTAGAGTGGGGGATGAAAGATGTGGGGAGGAGAATGTCTTCATCGTTCAAATTGAGTCCAAAATGCTGGTCAAAAAGACGGGAGAGGGGTTGGCGCACCCTGTCGGCTCCACCATACCAGTCTCTCAAGAGTTGATCGCGGAAAGCCATGTCTGTAATTTACAATTTTTTACAAATTTTATTATTTTACTTTAATTTTTTGAGTTCGTGTCAAAAAAATTTGGGCTAATTGAGTAAGTCGAATATGTTGAACTAATATGTATTTCAGATGAAGAACTCACCAGTTATTGAGGATGAGGATAAGAAATCCGATTAGAATTCTGCTGTTGCTAGCGGGTATCACCACTGGAAGATCAACTTTGTAATGAGTTGGAAAGGGAAATGGAGGACGTTTTTATATGAAAAGTAAAGATAGAAAGTGTTCTAGAATCGTCGAAGCAGGAGTTCTCATCCTCATCATAGAAGGTCATCCCGTGTGTTTTTCATGGCAGGTATGTTATGTGCACGTTCCCCACAATAACGGGGCATCTCAAGTCATATGTTGTGGGTGCCAATGTGAGCCCACGTATAATAAGTTATGTGAAATTTGTTTCTAAGTAGGCTCTTCAGTATCGAAATCGTAGATGTGTGGTCGTTGCTTCGGGAGTATGTGCCAAAATATAATACTTACTAATAATATAGTACAAGTTGTAAGTTACAACCGACCGTCGCCGTGAAAATGCACTCCTACAATTTGCGTAAGTACAACGGTATCCGTGTACTATCCGTGGTGTCATCCGATTGGAATGCGGGTTTTTTTGCCTTACGTTTCGACGAACTTCATCAGCCCAAACGTTCCCTCTGCTATGCTGTGCTGCTGTGGGTTCAGTTTCTATAGATGAAAAGGAAGTGTATCATGACTTCATGAGTAAAGCGGAGGAGGTTTATCGCATATTTTTTGTTGTAATAATCTATGTTTATCTATAAACTTTTTTCACCTAATAATACTTCCGCACCTAATCCGTGAATAAAAGTGTAAGCCAACGGTAGGGGAAGGGATATCATATTATGTATATGAAGCTTTGGGGGACTGTGTAGGCGTCGATTTTAGAATCGTCCACTGTCGTTTGGGACTCCCACATGTCATTCTTCCCATTGCGTGTATTTTATATATGCTTTTACCAAACATGGGATTCGTGTCCTATTGATTTTTTATGTTAGGTAACCCTTAAATGATGACCTCTCGTGTTAAATAATTACGAAGATTTTAATCAATTTATTATTTGGTACATGATATTTAAAGGTTGCGGGTATTAATGTGATTTGTAAGGGCTACGGATGTATATTAAATATGCATTACCTATATAATTCAAATAGTGTGAAATAGGGAACCAGTGGAAGTTATAAATAATATGTGGAATCTCAAATGACATCTTTGGTTTCAACTATAGCATTCGTCTGTTTATTAAGTAACATTTCGATGAATACGAACAACTCAAATAATCAAGGTAGCCAGATAATAATCTATAGTAGATTAGATACTGTAGATACTAATCTGTCGAGTCAGTCAAAGAATGGGATTTAATCAAGGCTTTCACTACCATAAAAACTTAATCCGGTATTGGAGTTGGATACGATTTCACCAATACTCAGATTTTTCTTGAAACATAAAATAAGTAAGCCTAATTTCGAAGGTACTTCAACTGTCTTTATCATTGGAGCGTCGCTCTTTGTCTGTAGTATGGTCGGAAGTATGCTGATCGTCAGAAGGTTTCTCTGATTTCCTCACTAGCTTGAAGGTATTTCTAGCAAAAACGTACGACATTCCCGAACCAACTGTCGTCGCTGCAGTACACCAGCTGCAAATGTAGAAGGTGAACCAAGGGCTTTATTATCGAAATTATTACATCAAATAGTAACTAAACATTAAATCATAGATAATTACATACCATAAACCAGTAAGAAATGTAGCTATGTCAAACGGCAGGATAGTCGAAACCAGGGTAGCGCCTACTAGGCCTAACTGAATTCCTGTATTAACCTTGGAGATAAATGTAGGGGCTAACTGGGCGGACGGATGCGAAACGTCGAAGTATTTTGATAAAGTTCGCTACAATAAGAACATAGAAATATAAGTTAAGTATTATGACAAACGCCAACTAATACACACACCAGAGGATTTATTGTAATCTTAAAAATGCTTCACCACTTACTGGCGGTTCAAGTGATTTGTATCGAATGTGTGAAGCTGCGCTGATAAGTACTGCGTCCCGAGCCACGATGAGGGCTGTCAAGGGAACTACATAAAAATACATACTCTTTTAGTATAATACAACAGCCGATGAAGTATTGATGATTAATTATAACAATTTGAGGCACTAACCAGGAATTAGGTTCACATACGTAAGTGAAAGAAATAAGGTGGCAACTAGAATTTTATCAGCCATCGGGTCAAGAAACGAGCCTAAAGCCGACGATTGTCCAGGAACTACTCGTGCGATGTAGCCGTCGAGCTTCAAGGAAAAAACAATACAGATACACTAAATGTTTCAACTTTTTAAAGTACATTACTAGTCACCATAGTGTCATTTAGAAATAAATGTATTAATTACCAAATCCGTTACTCCAGCAAATGCGAAGATTCCAACCGCCGGTGCATATTGATTGTTCACGATCATGTAAGCAAGTACAGGGGAAGACGCGATTCTCATAACGCAAAGAAGATTAGGAACCGTGTAAATATTTTCTTTCTGAAACCAAATTCACCAACAATAGATAAAATCCCAAAAGGAGATGTACTTATTTCTAACTACTCCAGAGCATGAGCCTGATACGGCACTATCATTAATTTAATTTAATTGGATTATTCAAAAAAACGAAAATATTAAATCCTATTCACATACTGTGATAATTTTGTCCATTCGTTCCCGCATGTGCTGTTTCGTCTCATTAATCTCTTTCATAATATTCTCTTTCTTTTCCCGTAACCGCCGGTTGGCTTTCTGGAATTTCTCCCTGCTTCCCAGCGGTGCTCCATCGTCAACATCCTGTGTACAAATATCCAAATCATTATCATTATATCTAGTAGATCATCGTTATTAAATAATTATAAATTACAAAGTTATTATTTAACACATCATTTCGAAAACACTGGAGCATGTGCATGTAAATTAAAATAATTCATTCCCCATGTAATGTTATGCCCTACCCGGCCCGGGTATTAGTAATTTACAGATATATAGTTCCCTTACATTGCTGCTGGAATACAAGTAGGAAAAACGATCCCGATCCTGGCACTGTGAGGACGGGGAAGAAGATGAGAAAGCTGGTGATGATGATGAGGATTGATGAGCAGATGATAAGACAACGAATTTGTTATAATAGCTCAATCCCAAAGGCCACTGAGCCACCCGCTGTTTCAGGGTCCCCGTTAAACTCGTCCAGTCCTCATATTTCCTGGATTGTCTCTGAATTTGAGCTCGGAGAGCGGAAAGTCGTCTGTAGTAATTTCCTGTTGGAGCACTATGTGCCGATATTCGCTTTAAATAGTGCAGCAATATTCTGGACTCCTTCATTATCACGTCAATTTATCAATTACCAAATTATTACGAAAATTAATTAAATAGCTTGTTGTTGAGCAGGACTTTCATACAAATGTTACAAATTTATATATTAAAATGGAAATACCAAATGGTTTACTGCATCAAGCACCACAATTATTGTTAGTTAAATTTTTGTATTTAATTTTGATAATTTAATATTATGTATATATACACAATTTGTTATTCACAATTTCCTAATTTTTTTTCCAGAAGTTCAGATGCAGCAAAGGACCATTTGGAAGTTCCAGGATGGGGATTCAAGTTGAAGAAACCACGTGAAGTGGAATGAGCAAAGTGATAAATCCTGGGAACTTTTTCGAGGGAAAAAGTAGTTTCCCGCAGTCACAGTACAGTGAATGAGTGAATGGTAATTATTATAATTAAACCTTCATGACAATCATATAATATTGGTTGTAATATGGATATTTAATTAAAAATAATTAATAATAATTTGTTCTTTTTGTATAATTTTAATACTTTTTAGAAGCAATAGTAATGTTAATTGTTACGTAAAGTGACATTCTTTTTGTTGTCAATACTTTCAAGTTTTTGGGATTGTAACTTGTAACTTTTTTTAGTTAACGTCAGTTTAGCGTAAACATAAAGGAATAGGTACTAAATATTTATTATTTGATTTTTGATTTGATAACAATGTTATATTAATGTACGAATATTCATATTGTTTACTACATATTTTTGAGTTTGTGTCATTGAGAAAGTGTCAAATGTCTGTGTACTTTGTAATATGGGTGGGTAGACTCTTATTCCGCAAAAGTTTATATGTGTATGACAAATTGTTTATTTATTTATTTTTGTGAATTTAACATACAGCGGATCTAAAAAATCATGAGTCTTCAAAAAGAAACACAAGATTCAAATCCGACCTCGGAAGGGGCTGACAATAATGTGGACGATGTTGATGAACCGAGGATACCGACAGAAAATAAAACTGTCATTCAGCTTAATGACACCAAAGCAGGCATGGAGGGCTTGGATGTGGCTTCAATCAACAAAATAATTAATGATGCCTCAAAAGGATCCAAGTTTTACGAGCATAAGCGCAAACAGCAAAATGAAATAGAAAAAAAGGTGCTAGAGATGAAGAGGAAGATTGCAACATTTTCAGAAACGGATATCAAAAATTCGGAAGCGAAAGTAAAAATATAAAATTTGTAAAAAATAATAATTTAATTTTCAGGTACTGTTTGTTTTTGCCGTTAAGACATTTATCAACAAAATATGGTTTAAAATAACAATATTATTTATTAATATTACAGATAAGCAAGTATGGAGAGCAGCTTGAACTGGCAAGGAATTACAATCGTTTCATAGTTCACGTTGATATGGATGCATTTTATGCTTCGGTGGAAATGCGAGACGATCCCGGTCTGAGGTAAGGAAAGATAATTAATTGTTATTTTCATTATTTTGTAATGTTTATTACATGGTCTGTATGCACATTTTGTATTTTATCACCGGGTGTTTTGCGTGTGTTCGCTTATAGAGACAAACCAATGGCCGTGGGGGGAATGAGCATGTTGAGTACTTCTAATTATATTGCCAGGCGCTTTGGTGTACGAGCTGCTATGCCTGGATTTATTGCCAAAAAATTGTGCCCTCAATTAATTATTGTTCCCTGTAATTTTGACAAATACAGATCTGTCAGTGACCAGGTATGCATTTATGTAGTTGTATTGTATTGTATGTATAATAGCTTTATTGCGTTATAAGACCTTGAGCTATACACAAAGTGATCTATACACAAAGATTATGCATTTAGTGCATAATCTTTGCATTAGATGCATTTATGTAGTTACATAGACAAATATAATAACTAGCAGCAAACGATTGTTCTTGGATTATCAATTTGAAATTCAATTTAATTAACAAATGATTTATTTCAGGTTCAAAATATTTTGAAAGTTTATGATCCCGACTTTAGCACTGTTTCTTTGGATGAGGCCTACCTGGACATTACGAAATACGTAGAAACTAGTGGACAGTCGCCTGAAGAAATTGTGCAAGAAATGAGGGCTAAAATTTTCGAAGAAACACAACTCACGGCAAGTGCTGGTATGTATGACCAAGTTTTGTCCCCAGTGTAGATTAACATGTTTCATCATATCAATTTATTTATAGCCTTTTTTGTATCTTATTAGGAATTGCATCAAACGGATTTCTTGCAAAAATTTGTGGGGATATATGTAAACCAAACAACCAGTATTATTTACCTAAAACTAAAGAAGATGAAGCAAATTTTGTGAAGTCCTTGCCAATAAGGAAAGTTAACGGAATCGGCGGCGTTACAGAGCAATTACTGCATGGTTTAGACATTCAAACCTGTGAAGATATATGGAATAAGCGCGCTTTAATTAATTTAATATTTAAGCCAATAACTGCTCAGTGGCTAATTCGAGTATCAAAAGGTTACCAAGAATCCTGGTTCGGCCACGACGATGGCTCAGGTCGAAAATCTATTAGTTGTGAAAGGACGTTTGATAAAGGAACTTCAGATGTTGAATTTCTGTTTAAAAAGCTAGCCAAGCTGTCAGAGGAGGTTGCGTCGGAACTGCAATCTAGAGAAATGCGCTGTAAGTCCGTTGCAATCAAAATTAAAACAGTGGATTTCGTTGTGAAGTCAAGGTCGACAAATGTAGTCAACTTCACTTCTCAAGCCAGTGATATTTTAAAAGCCGCAGAAGAATTGTTGAAAGGTTATATAAAAGATGAGAAGGGGATATGCCTGAGATTATTGGGCGTCCGAGTTTCTAAATGGGATCGTGCCGATGGAAATAATCCGCAAGAAACAGATGAACCTCCAGCAAAGCAATTAAAAATAGAAGAAGCTTTTGCCAAAGTTGCTGCAAAGGCGCCTACGTTTAGTTGTCCAATTTGCGAAGATAATTTTTCCAGCGAACGAGCTGTTCAGATGCATATTGACTCATGCTTGGGAATTTCCAACTATCAGAATAATAATCTAACACTTAATGAAGCTGCAAGTTGTTCAACAGACAACGATTCTGTTGATCGACCCAAAGATTTATTTGTCTGTCCCGTTTGTGAAAATACTATTGAGAGTTTAGTAGAAAGTATTGAGGTTGCATCCAGTGATCATGTAACTTATTGTATCAGCGTTGACGAGCAGCCTGGTGTTAAGCTTGTTGATTATGGGGAGACGTGGAGGTTATACTTTGATAGGACGACCAATAACCAAATTCCTACATGATTACTTGTTTTAATTCTTAATGTTGACCATTATATGTGATAAAATAATAAAATAAAATAATGCTAAAAAACTGCTTACAAATTATTGTAAGTCGAACACATTCAATTTGTTTCTACCTATAATTTCGGCTTCAACAAATTTTTATTATGTTATAATTATAACTCATAACTCACAATTCGTTGCAAATGCAATCATGCATGCTGAAGAATTTTCATACGTACAATAATTTTGGGTTGGGCGGGATTTTGCCAAACTGCACAAATAATCTCAATAATAATTTATTAATACAATATTATCGACGGACCATGTCTGAAGTTACTAATTTACTGTAGTTACTTCTTTTATAACCTCGTGATTCATCAATCATACGACTTCAGAAAAAAAGTTTTAGCGTGCTGTTGAGATTCCGTTTTTCTCTTCAAAAGTTGATTACAACGGTTGCCCCGGAGCTGAACATTTCTAAGGTCCGGGCTGAAATTTTGCACAAAGTTTCCCTGTAGCACTCTCTTCAAGCCACTAGAAAAATCTAGAAAATCCGATGTTTCGGGTTTCCCTGGTATATTTTAAAATGTCATACAATCCGAAATTTGGAATAACCCCTAACAACCGAAACACTGGGATTTTTTAGATTTTTCTTGACGGTGTCCGTCCAGCCTATAACCATCAAATCGAATAAAAGCTAAAACATATTATATTAAGCAGAAAATTTAAATAAATAAGGCTCCAACTGACTTCTTCAAAAGTAGTTTTCAAGTATAAATAAGCTAAAACGTTTAACTGGTATGACTTGTACCTACATTTCATTTTCCATACATTCAGTATTATCATGGAAATTGATCCTTTAACCCAATTACATTTTACTTAATTACACTAGTTACGAAGTTAATGGCAATTAAAATTGTCATTTATTTACATGACACGTACATATAGAATGTAAAAGTTGCGGACATTAATACATATTTACGATCATGATTTGTTCTGCTACGTAAAAAATGTTTCTCAAATATGCGAAAAGTAGAAAAATATTCTCGTGGATTTTCCTGGCATTTCCCGATTTCCCCCCAAATTCGCGCTTTTTATTTAAAATTTTTCAATATTTCCTCTTTATTTTGGCATTTTGGCTTCATTTTGTAAACATTTTTATTTCCCATTTCGAAATTTTTACCGAGTTTTTTCTAGGTTTTTTCCATTGTCAGCGGCTTTTCAGGGTCGCGAGAAAATGAAAATTATGTAAGAATTTTGTGACTAAAATGTTTTTGTGGCAGAAATTTAAAAAAAAATTAGATCTTGATCTTAGCTCGTTTTCACGGCATATTTTTATATTTCGCGGGTTTTCGCGCTGTTATTGTTATATTATTTTATTATTGATATTCTTCCTTGCGCCCTCTGATGTTCGAAAGCTTGGCGAATAAAGAATTTACCATTTACCCACGTATTCATTAATTTCAGCATGAATAGCGCAATTATACCATCTTTCGCGCAATTTGCATTTTTCAAATTTGATTTTTTTGGTTTTGAGATTTTTAGATGTGCAATATAAAAATTTGTCCAGCTGAGAATACTCTATTATAATTTATTAGTTTTATCGCGATTACCTACCCTTGATAAATAATGTATAATGTGATTGTCAATTGAATATATATAGTCAATGGAATATATTGACTAATTTAGGTATTTTGTTCATAGTTTGTAAGACATTTACAAGTTCGGACAACAATAAGGCTATGGGGATAATGCATATTTTTCAACTATGTAGTCAAAATACTCGTACCGAGCATTTCTGGAAAAGGGGGGATGCGGAGAGTTTGTACCGATTATCGCTATTTCTAATAAAGTCCAAAAATGAAAATAAATTTGCCTGTCTCTAGTGTCACTGACTAAAAACACAAATTCGAATTCATATGTTACTACATAGTTGAAAAATAACCCTTGTTGACCGAACTTGAATAAATAAATATACATGTACATATAGTTATTTCATTATTACCATATGCCTATTTAAATTATTTTACTATTTTATGTATGTATACTGACATAAATGTATTTAACACGGATATACAAAATCATAATCTAATATTCTATTAACATTTTTATTACGCACTTCTCTATTGTTAGCTTCCGTGATAATGAACTATTAAAATTTTTTTATTAAAATTTAATTAGCGCTTTCGAATAACAACGTTATCCAACTCCAGGATAGGCTTAATAGAATTCACACCCACACATTTCCTTTGCATGTACAAAGAGAAATATAAGCCGGATTTTCTTTGTCGGCAATACGCGTGTACATTTTAATTGAATAGTTACAAATCACGTTAGCGCCGTATTAGTTTTACACGTGCAGTGTACATTAATATTGTATTAAAAGCCTCAAAATCAAATCTAAAATTAAATTCATTGCTCAAATTCAAATTGTGGTAGGCGGCTCTGATACTTTTACTTTTATTAACAAGGTATTCCGTCATTCCGTCATCTCATCAGTACAGATATTCAAACATATTTTTGAAAACAGTATCCACGTGATTTAATTATGATGGGCTGATTGATTTAATTGAAGCGATTGGTTTTGGAGCTCAACAAGTGACCTCAAATCTCCTGTGGTACGTCACAAGACCGGGGGGCGAATACAAAAATAGGAAATCATAGGTGGCAGTAGGTCAATTCCCGTAAGGTTTCGTAAAGTCGACGTTCTTTTAAAGGCAGCGTTGCCGCACGAATGTATTTTTAATGCGTTTTTTATTGTCCCTACAAATAAATGAAACTTTTGTCATTGCTGGCAAGCATTTTATTAACAAGTTAACTTCTGAAATACTAACTTATTGTTACTATTTCTATTATTGGGAATAATTTATCAACATATTGTTTAGTCGATGGTAGTCTTTGAGTCTTTGATTAATGAATCTCATGGCCCTTCGAAACTAACTAACGAAACTGCAAGCATGGTAAATTAATTATGAGCTGAACTCAATCACAATAATCATATTAGCAAATTAATACTTTGCTACATGTACTGTACCTGGTTGTTAGAAAATAAACTCCATTAATTTACTGTGAAGATACATGCTGACGGTGTTCGTAATTATATACATTCATCTTATATTAAGAACGGTCAACATACAATCACGCAAAATTAAATACCGATGTTGTTGATATTTACATTTGGGATAAGCGCGCTGATAACCCCGCGGTTATCAAAAGCCAAACATTTATACAACGTGCATAAATCAGGTGACTTCAGTGTTCGACACGTATATGCAATATAACATTTTAACACCTCAAGCCGGCAATCGGGGACAACAACATGGAATTTTCTTCCCCCGTGCGAGTCGAGCCAAATCCCATAAAGCACTAGCGCTTATCAAGCATCGTATCGATCCACTTTGCGTGACTCGAGCAGGGCTTGGCGGACTACCAGAAAATAAACCGTAAGACCTTTTACGCTTATTAGGTCGGTCCCTAGTACTTAGGACGGAAGAACAACACAAATTTTCCGTCATATTTTAATGGAAGGATGACACTGTCATCCGTTCTAGGTATGGAAGTTATGGACCACGTCATGTCCTGATTCCTGATATACGCCGAAAAGCCGATTATTTTAAATTGGAGTGAATTCATTTTGGTGGTTAAAATAGTTGCTATGTATGAAAAGTTAAAGGAGCGTGTTTTTATACTGCTGGTAATTTTTTAAACAATAATAAAGTTATGTCTATATAGTTAATCAATTTAAAATGGAATGTTAAATTCCCACGAGACAATCAGACAACATTGCAATTCAGCACATGATGTAAGTTACGCAAAGAATGTTGCATGCTCAGACATCTGTATAAATAAGCCAAATTGAAGAAATTGTTCCTAACCTATCAACTGTCGGAATAGTTGAAAAACAAACAATTCCATTAATATGACATGCGACATTATTGTCAACATGGATATATAGCATGCGTACAGACAAGTAATAAATTAGCATCGACAAGTGAATAATTCATAGTAAAATCATTAAAATAAATAAATTTAATTAAAATTTTAAATGAATTTATTTTTCTCTAATATTTAAAACGTTTCCAGAAGTAATTTTACTCTCGAAATAGAGAAGGCTTTAATATTAAAACCTTTCTCAGCCCGATACTAAAGAAACTCCAGGATGTACATAAATACTATTTAATAAATTTATGAAATCGTGGTAGGTAGCAGAAGTTTGAAGACATTTGCAACGTTTTGGGCGGTTGTCTAAAGACAATTTAGCGTTATGAAGTTGAAGGACTTTACAATTTTGTTGGATATTCATCGTGTTTTGCATAAGTAAGTATATATAATGTATTTCTTCTAGATAAATATGATTATGTGAAACTTTTCCATAAATTCACACGCTAAAATTTCCCAAGGGAATTTATTATTTTACAACAAAGTTTTCAAAACACGACATTGTTTTTCAGACACCTTGCAAACTTTGCAATTTTTCAATAATAATTAGTTTTGCGATTGCCTTGTATAGCAATAAAATTACATGCACCTTCTGTATATAAAACAAGAGCTTCAGACTTGAGTTATTTTAAGGTTTAATACAATATGGTTTTGATGGTTACTTAAATCCAAGGTCGGTATGTTCAGGTTTTACTTATTGGAGTATCTGTGATAGCATCTGGCGAAGATGTAATTTTCCCATATGTACGGGGTAGTTAGGCGATAACCTGTCTGTTTGAGTGATTGATAAGCATTAATAATCATATTATTCCACTTTTGACACGATGACACGAAGTTAATGTTGCAAGCATTGCAACTTTATCTGTCTGTAATTTAGATTTGCCATACTGAATGCAGATTGTGGCAAGCTTGAATAATTAACATCCAAAAGTTAAACCACTGAAGCGCCACCTGGGTAAGCGCTCAATGAGCTACTAGTTAACATTATGACACCATTCTCTTCTATTTCTAGGTCTTTTAATATAACCTATAAACTTTTTTCTTCTAAATTTAAGTATATAACTCTCATGACAATGATTTCAGGTTTGTAGAACATATTTATAACTGTATTTGTAGTATTTTTAACATATCGCGCCATTGGTAAAATGTTTAAACAAGTGAGCGAAAGTGCTCAGGAAATCTTGAATTTGACAACACAAGATTCAATTCCAAGGATTTGATTTCAAGGGCATTTGGGGGTTTGAGATTTGCTAATGATTGGTTGGTAGCTACTTTATCCCAAAAGGAGTTTGCGCTAAGGTTTTGTAGTGTACACGCTTATCATAACTCTGTGGATGGATAACCAAATTTGTATTTTCCTGTAGTAAAAGTTGGTTTGGAGATTTTAATTAGGTTGGGAAAGAGTTGTGACTTTTTAGCAATTAAGGTTCAATTTATGGTCACGGTTCGTGGTATGCGGCGCTGAGCCTATGTATCCATCATTAGATACGGTACCGTCATAAATATGGTCAGTTGGCATGGCGTACATATGGAGGTTTCAAGCTTGAATGCAATCAGACGAACGAAGTGAGCCAAGTCTCAGGCTGAAATGATGTTACCCTCGAGGAAATTCGCAGGGGGAAGCAGGAGTGGAAACGAAATTGGAAATTTAATACAGCGATGATGCCAAGGCTAGAAAATTTCCCCCTGCGAATTCACTCAAGTTTTTTGTGCCTACGGAGCTGAATGAGATGCTTTGGGTTGGGAAAATTGCTTCAAAGGCTCCTCTATAAACAAAAATGGGATGACATACAGCAAGTTTCTAGTCTAGGGCTTCACCAACTATGTACATACACCACATGACTCTGCAATATAAGTACTTACGTACATACCATGTTTTAATAAGATTTACAATCCACTGAAGTACATGTTGGTTGTTAGTATGAATTCCTGTAGATCTCTTATCAGACCAGCTATACGGTACTTAAAAAGGCTTCATCTATGTTTTATTACACTGCAGCTGCAGTATAAAGTATATACATACAATATCCCATCAAAGGCAGCTGAAATAAAAATTATTAGGCCCTCGGTTGGGTAGCAGCAGGCCCATACACAATCTTCAACTTGAGTGATCAATGGTGGGACCTGCGTACATGCACGCATTCTCATGTCTTTTGAAGTTGATGGTAATAATACATTTACCACTGTCATTCATTTATAACGTCGTGAAAACTAGATAGACAGCTCAGAAGGGTTAGGATAACCTTTACTTAAATATAATGACCATTCAATTCATGTTATCTGCATTGTAAGACAGTAATAAGACTATACCAAACACTCAAATCCCAAGAACGACCAAAGCTTTTTTTCGTACGGAGTTATAACTGAATTGTCCCGAATAACCTACCCAGACGTAATAGCCTAAACATATCACGTATGAATGTGGCCAAAGCTTGGCACCCATAATACTTTCGCTTGAGTACCTAGATAGTTATCGTGTGTATTGGAAATACGGGAGAGGGTATTTTACTGTATCTGTATCTATAGAAGGGAAGTTCTTCAATAGCGTTATGATTGCAAATTGCAAACTATACTCCGACTTGAAAGGCGTTTGTGCTCAGTTATTATAACTTGACGTACAGTGCTCTCTCAGTAGTCATCACGAAGGGTTATCACAAGTATGTACATAGTCCTAGGGCTTATGATGTGAATGAAATCTACTACACAGGGCGAAAAAGGAAGTACACACACACTGTGTGTATGGTAAACAGCGTCCAGCTAGACTTCTATAGACTGTGGGAAAGATAGACATTTTATAAGGGCGCTGGCAAAAAGGTTGTTAGGCTTGTGTGAGCATGTTTCAGTATAGCTCTTTTGTATGTTGTTCATTACCAATTGCGCCCCAAGGTCTATTCTCCCCCGCCGAATTCTGACTCTTTCGTTCAATCCTTCGAGGAGGGAACGCATACACTCTGTTGTGATTGCTGATGATATGTGAACGTGCTGTTTTTTCTTTGACGAAAAGTTGTAATTGCACATTGAGTGCACATTGGATCGGGTTCAGCCGTACTCACATTCAATCAGCCGCATAAGTAAGTATATATTTCTATAAAGCAAAACATGATAGGTCATGCACATTTTTCCCTCCGTGACCACGTCAAGTCTCCTATTTTATAAGGTTGTGTTATCTTTGTGCGGTTCAGAACCAGCATTGTTTACTTGAAAAATAGGTGCGAGAGACTTCAATGTTCAAATGTGTCACTCACTCACAGTTGAGAAGTTGTAAAAACATCGTTCTCATATATCTGGTATTGTTTCCAACCGGAACAAAATCCATTTCGGTGTTACAGTTGAGTAATAAAATATGTAAAATATTATTGCAACAACTTGCAAATTCAATTCTCAACGTGCAAAAAAAAGTTTGAATCTATTTTACATAAAAAATAGTGATACAAGAAAAAGGTGAATACTTTCAAATCCAAAAAAGTGTTTTATATTTTCAAGTGAGCCAATTTCTTTGAAGTGTTCAGGAGGATCCTTCTTACAGTGGCGGAGCAGCATGATTATATTTTGTGTATTTTTAATGTTTAGCCGGAGTCCAATTCGTCCTCATCAATGGTACAAATGAACGGGAAAAATACGAGAAACAGTAAGAGTTATGGAATTTGTCTTTATACTAGTACTGGTTCTAACATTTTCTGCTTCTGTAAAAATTATGCTGAAAACTCGGAAAAATTAGTTCGCGCACTCTATTTCATCTCTTTGTTATGGTTTGGAATTATGCTGTATAGATGGAAAATTGCGAGAGAGTCTCCTTCAACCATCCGAGGTAACACAATTAACAGTACATGTGTGTCCCCAGCTAGAAACAAAACTGAATGCTATCTAAATTATGTTGCATCTTCAGTGTTGATTGTTGTAAACCTCCTTATTGACAATTGCACGGTTATACTTGTCCGTCTATAAAATAACTGAAACTTTTAAACAGACCACTCTATACTTCTTACTGCCCTACTGTAATATATTATTATAGCTATATACAGTATATTAGCGTAATCTGTGATTATCAAATCAGCTGTCTTTCATTACATAATGAGTCATCTTGATGCTTTACTGTTTGTATAGTTGTTATCATAGGTATCTTCACAGTGGAGTCTGTGTACAGTGTGTTTGAGTTACTTATTATTACTATAGTAGTCACATTCATTTCACTTACTACTACGGAAGTAAATTTCATGTCAACAAAAATCATAATTTTGGACTGTTAACATGCTTGAGACATATACGCATGAAATAACGTACAACTTGCATGTTTCTCTTTGGTCGGAAAAAACAGAAAATCCCGAAATTCATCATCTTTTCCTTATATCTACATGTTATCAGTCACTATTCCTATATTTGTTTACTTTCACCGAAAGTGATTGTTTTCATTTGACAAGAATAATATTATATTTTCTTGCTAACAGCTACTAATTTTTCATTCATCCAACACCCGTCGTAATTTCCGCGCTGCCCTTTTATACTTTATCGAGGAGTACGAACAAAACACAATTATTTTCCAGTGTGAAATGCTACGTAAGCACTGCGAAAACCACTAACCACACAGAAAATTTGCGCTATTGTATGTACATACATCTATTCCAGTGTAGAAAGGATTATTTTACAAAGTTCTTTATGCTTAGGATACTTATATTAAATGTATAGAGTACGTATGTAGCACAGTTCCGACCGTCCTGCTATCAGCCGAGCATTTCCTCTAAGTTCAAACAACTCATCCAACTTGAAACTCACAGAAAAGTTTTTTTCCTACAATTTCCTCCTCCCTGCACACATCATCACATGAAATTCCAGAAAGAATATGAGCTAACGGCTATCCCAGCAAGCCATGATTCTGAAAATCAAAGCCTGACCACCAATAATAGTAGTGAGGAGTAGTGATCGCATAAGGTTCCTTCAAAACAAAACTTTCAAAAGGTTAAGTTATGTATTGTCAAAAGCTTTTTATATCGTAAAAACGCCTGAAAACTTGGGTATCTGCAATTATTTTTAATTTATAGCCCGGTCAGACGATCCAAAAGGTTTCCTATAGGTTCCTTTCAATGGGATGTCGTACAAAGAAAATGTGCATGCTCTTTTGCCACTTTTTCAAAATTGCACGTAGGCAAGTGGCTGAGGGATAACTTTTTTCAAAGAGATTTTGGGTTTCCAGTAGTTACAGGCTGTCCTATAAATCTGCTGCACCGTTACTAATATTGTAAGCACGGATTTCATTACATAGACGATGCTATTTGAGATTATTTTCTTTCACTGTAAAAGCCTACACAAGCCACAGGTTTCAAGCTTGGAAGTAAGTGTGAAGAAATAAAAATGTTCTTTCACATTTTACCACTAATGCTCATGCAAATCACAAAAAAACCAACGAGATTTTGTACTCTCGTACTGTAAAGTTGAAACCGTCGTCATGGCATGTAGTGCTGATGTAATGTTTTTTACGGACAAATCAATCGATGACAACACAAATATTGCTGACCACGCTGACAAAGCGTTGCTTGACGAAGTTGCACTCTTGATCTTGACTTGAAGGAACGCTTTATGAAATCGTTATTAATCAATTATTGTCTATTTAATAGTACAAAACAGGAGGGAAAATTGAAATCAAGTTCAAAGTCAAGGAATTTTTAGGGCAAACAGTATCACAGATATCATAGGATCCTTTTTTAAGTGTCAATATACGTAAACAAAAAGATATAAATTCAATTTAAATGGTTATGAGCTGCGAGTACAGATATTTTGCTTTGTACGACGACTTTTTGCTGTGGGAAACACAGAAAAAAATTATTTCCCTGGGACAGGAACCGAAAGTTAAGAGTTTTCAGCTGTTTGAATGTTATCAAGTTACCAATTAGCCGTGAAGTAGTTTTCATGCTGACAAGTTGGTATTTTCAGTTTAGATAAAGGCTTTATGGAAGAGAGACGGGGAAATAAATGGACTGGAAAAATAAAGTCTAACCAAATGTTGAGCGTCAGATTCATTTTCCTATTTCTCACAACAAACCGGACAGTACAGTTGACAATAGCAGTAGCTCAAAGGCTTACAAATGCATTCATCTTTTGTCCTTAACTATGGAGATTGTCTTGGGAGTGTGGCTAAAAGTATAGAAATAGCTTGAACTTATTTTAGTCAAAAGAAAATACTCAGCTGACTGTACTCGGACTATTTGTTTGCGCTATCATGTCATTAAAATCTGACCATTCAACGCATGACTTACGTATATTGTTTGTTACGCATTCTAAATAGTGAAGTACTAAAAATAAATTTGCATTTGATCAATAAGAAAAAAAAACTCATTGTACGTCATCCCTGGAGTCGGTATCGTTTACATTTCACAGGGGAAATTACCTCAGTCAACAGTAGAGCAGATCGGGAAAGAAGGCTAAAGTCACTTATATTATATTTATATTAGAGCATTATAGATGTACAGAGAGAATCTAATATGTAATATACTTCAGCAGTGTCAATCAGGTAGTGCGGACAAAAAGGAAACGAAGTCAAGAGTACAATATTGCTTGACAAGCAATATTCAGACTGGCGGCGGAGATGTGTTGTTGGAATTTAAAAGATTCTTCAGCAAATAAAACTTTGCTGTGGGAGAATCTTGCCAGGGGAGAATGTGTATGAACATACAATAGATAGATAGATACCTCATTTTAGATCAAGGACTTTCCGCACGCGTCGCCAAGCAACACCCCAAAAGCACTCACCTAATTACTAACTTTATTTTCGTTGAAATAATACAATTTCGCATGTCATCACTGCCTCTGGAATTCTTTTTGAGACTTTATTTTCCGAGAATTTATTATGAAGTGGCGCTCAATTTTACTCTCATTCTATCACACTTGATTATATTAAAAGTCGGAAATCACTGCCCACTCCAGTAGGAGAATCCAGTGACTAAAAGGTACGAAAACATCTCTGACTCATCCTCAGCTAATGGGATGAACGGATCATAAACATCAAAGTTCACATTTTTCACTCTGCTTCATCTACTTCTCATTCAAACGGTGAAACTAATGCCGTGGCAGTTCATTTAAGAGGGAAATGATCATGTTCGTAAATTTAATATAGAACAACTTGGGAAAGCGTATCTCCAGAATTTTTGGATTTTTTATCTTGGAAGAGAGAGAGAGAGAGAGATGGTGACTATGGTGATAGCAAGATAGATTTTTCGAGCTCTGAGCTCCATATAAGAGTTGGAATTCCAATTTGAAATTTTCTGCATACATTTACAAAGGTTCGACTTCCCCATTCAAATTGATCAGAACCGTTTTCACTTGAGCTGATCTTCCAGCCGAGTTTTAAATCCACCGTTGTTATTACATGTAGGTTCGGAAGCTAGTGAGAGTTTAAGATGTCATCAAATTGCACTTGGAAGTACGGGAAATCCATGATTGGATTGAGTTAAATTTATTTAGATATATATAGGTATGCAGAATATCAAAGGCTCATTGTATTTCATGCTCAATATCTGTAGTTTTGGCTTGTCTCTATATGTACATTAATATTCCTGCCATAGTGTTACTATATAGTAGTTGTCCATAGTTAATTATTTGAATATTTTAAATATCGACAAGGACCCATCATGAATCATGAATGCAATTTCCGGTATTAACGAAGACTTTTGGAGCTCAGTCTAGAATTCATAGAAAGTCATAAACTGCAAACAAGACAGCAATATATTTATATACGTCAAAGGTGGTGATGCTCATAAACAGGTATCGACCGGCCTCTTCGACCACCGAGTTTCCCTTCCAATGTACGAACAACGTACACAAACATACGAATAAGTACTAATGTACATTACCCATACATACGAAATAGCTTTATTATGAAACCCCCGAAATTTTATTGACTTCAACGCTCACAGAAATTGTCTGATGCTTCTTGACTCCAGTGCACACGATTAACATGGAACTGTAATATTAATTACTCACATGTGTTTCAACTTGGTTGCCACGGGAACCGTGACCGTACAGCTTGAAATTCATGGTACTACTGCTTTGAAGTACTACTTTTAACGATATTTGAAGTACTAACGATATTCGTTGAGCTAACTGCTAAAGAACAAAAAGCGTTGGAGTAACACGTGTGGAGTTGCCGGCGGACTTGTTTGGGCATGCCACTTCCTCTTTTCCTATATTGCTACTTTTGGTGCATGTGTGTAATTAATTTCACGGACTTTTGCAAAGAGTTCTCCTACGTAATTTCACTTTGCAGCAGGTAAAACCAGATTAAGCACTGTTCTATTGGCTACTGCAAGGATTTCTTTGAAAAAATCTGCTACGATGAAGCAGTAATGTGTTAATAAAAAATTGACAGTTCGATCATTCATTTAAAAATTCAAATGATGGATGCAATTCCAATGCAACACTAATGAACAATACCCAGTTTTAGAAGTTGTTTTTTGTTGTTGCAGCGTAACAAGTCTGAGATCAAGGTCCTATCTTTTAGCACAAAAAGTAGTTTTTGAAGTATCGCTAGCTATCCTTGAATGATGCGTTACTTGTCTTCCCAAATGCACTTCAAAAAATTTAATAAAACTTGAACTTCAGTATTACATAGTAAATGGTGCACCAATGCTAAAACAGCCATATAATTACATAATTAATGTTAAACGAGACCGTGTCTATGCTTGTATCTGTATGTACAACTTCAACACACCGGCACGAGACTTTTTTCATTATGCCTAACGCACGTGCAAGTATAATAAAAATGACCTGAACGTACCATTTTCAATGCCATTAAAAATTTAATTAGTTTTTTGAACGATAGTAACACAATATTACTACATGGCTCCATCTTCATTTATTAGTAACCGTTTCGAGGCGATAAACGAGCCAATAATAACAATATTTCCCAGATACTTTTGTGTCCGTTCGTCCGTACAATAATTGTACTACAATTATTATAGTTACAAACGGCGCTAGGGTGCGGAACAATTCAATTTAATTTTCCCCATTCATTATTCTTTTTGTGAAGTTGAATTCAAAATTCAATTTACCCAAATCTCACTAAATTCATTTCAGTCCATTTCAACATTTTGAATTTTGAAAAAGGGCTGAATTGAATTTACAATTTTCAATTCAAAAATGAATGCCTTTCGCATCTTTGAGGTGCGGCATAAATCGTTGCGAAGCGACAAGCGACGGCCCTACTTATTTTGTAACAAAAATCCTCATTCATGAGGACACGCATAAGAATGAATCTAAATCAGGGGAATGAATCTCTCCTTGTCCTTAGGGCAACGGATGGAAACATGGAATCATTTATTATCATAATTGACGAACAAGGAAGAAGTTCCATAATGGCAGCGGTCCAAGCTAACTGACTGCCGTTGCTGTCACTGTGCGACTGCAATGCAGAGGGTTTAATTTTTGCGCAGAATACAAACAATGACATGATATAAAGATAATTTGTCAATAATTCCTGTTAAAAAATTGAATTAGTGACGACACTAAAAAAACATTGCAACATAAAATATATAATAGAAAATATTATCATTCCTATGCGAGGGCAGATTTCGGTCTCGTTTTCCGCATCTGTATAGCTACACCGATTGCACGTACCACGATAATAAAGAGCAAATAATAAAGAATAATAACAAATAAGACAAATAAATAATTATATGTCCTATTATAATTTGTTCAAATTACAAGGAATATTCTGTCATTTCAAATTTTTGCAATACAGGGCAATACTGCAACTATCAACATAGCTGAGTTCAAAGTTATAGAAGTTGTACATACAAGGCAACCGTTCCTATATAGATCATTGGTTACATTGCCAATAACTATAGCTTAACACCTGGGGACTTTAGTGTGGTCGGCATTAATATTCAATAATTTAATAACAGTTGCTGCGCCCAACAAATAGTTGTCCAGGACAAAAACTTCTTCACAATAAGCTAATTTAACAAAATTTCTGTTTACTCCCGCTGATGGAATATTCTTTGAATTTGAACGGACCTTCTAAAATGAACAAGAACACTTAGCGCTCATAGTTGAAGCTTGAAAGTCCTTCAGGGAGTAGAATCATTTGAGTAGTAGAGCAGAGCTATGATAATACAATGGCTCAATGTATTTGATTGAATTTTAATGAAACAACTTGCAGTATAAAGATAATATCAAATAAAAAAATATTAGATTCGCACAACCATAAAACAATTGAGCTTCACCTTTACCACACTTCCTGTCAGCTCCTTGAATTTTAAAATAGAGACCGTAATGAAAGAAAGGAGAGACGATGAAGCCGTCGGAATACAAATTGACCTGGACAACTAAATTTTCATAGACATCTTCCCACAGTCACACACCGGATTAGACTTATTTCCTGAGAAATAACATTTCTAATGCCCAGCTTAGCAAGGGTGAGAACTTCTGCTTGTAATTACCCACATAAGAATAGACGTTTGGCAAGGTGCACTGCTTTAGTTTAGTGTAGAGTTATTTTTAAAATAAATATCGATTATATATTCATTAAAACTCATAAATAACAAGGTTAAAACATCCACTGAATACAATTTATTTCTTCTGTAGACAACTCTGAAATTACTATGTAATGCAAGGCTGGGATTCTGCACACAACGAGAAAAAAGCTTGATAAAACATTTCTAGTTGAGTAAATTGTTAAACTGGGCACTTGAAAATTCAAAATTGGAAGCAAAAAATTGAAAATTCTGAAACAGCGAAATGTTCGGAAAATTAAATTGAGGTTGAAATTAATTATAATTAGATATATAGCTATCTATTAGCTATAGCTAATCTAAACTAAAATTAGCAAAATTTAACGAACTTCCATGATTAGAAAATGTATTCGAAATTTTCAGACAACAATTCAGGAAAAAATTATGTTTTAGTGACGATTTTCTCTTTTTCTATAAGGGAAATTTTCTACTGGATTTTTTTTAAAAAAGCTAAAAATATCAAATAAAATTGAAGATGCTTCCAAAACATTAAGGCAAAATTTTTGTACAAACATTTATAATTCTGGAGAAATCTCTAAAAGCCAATTCTGGAGAAAATTACGTTTATTGATGATTTTATCTTTTTCTACAAAAAAACATTTTCTACCTGAGAGATTTTAAAAAAAAGCTAAACTAAGTTAAGTAAAACTAGAGAAATGCTTTCAGAACAAAACAAATTACGGCGAAAATCAAGAGCTAATTCCAGAGAAAGTTTGCTGATGTTTTGTAAAATACGGCGAAAATCAAGTGAGAATTCCAAAGAAAGTTTGATGATGTTTTGCAAAATACGGCGAAAATCATGTGAGAATTCCAAAGAAAGTTTGATGATGTTTTGCGAAATACGGCGAAAAAAGCGAAATAGTCCCAGCCTTATGTATAAGTATACTACGTAGTAAACAATGTTAGTTTCTATATGACCAGGAAGATGGCGCATCCTATATTTCACAGTTATCTGCGATGATGACTTTCGTGTGTAATTCATTATCACGAACTTTATTTCCAGAACGAAGTTTGTTCTTATACTATAATTAAGTATATTAAGAATACACAGAAGTTCTCGTCACACAAGTTGAATAATATAATATAGAGAAATAATACAGCAAAACAGATTCTGGCGTAAAATCCCATCCCAGTATTGATGACATCATGGTGATTTCGCGAGTAAAAGAGTGAATGAAATTCTGAATAAATACAAGAAGCGAAGATAAAATAAAAGACACAGCGGCGTGTGTTTTCGCATGTACTTTACTTCATTTTCCCTTTAAGGCTGAAAAGTTTCAAGGATTCCTCCGCAACTGTAAGCGTAAGCAGTGATTACTATTATACTTACGTCTTCTTAAATATGTGATAAGTACTTTTAGATTTCAGTTAGCACACGTAAGACTGGCCGCGTTGAATAGCATAGAAACTGTCCAAGTCACCTTCGGTCACATCAGCCAAGATATCAGAATTTTGGAGTTTAAAAACCGGTTTTAGCAATTAGGATTGTTTACCAATGTTCCAGTCCGTTCTCCCATCATAATATTAATAATAGTCTTGCACCTCATAAGGAGACAAGAATTTTTCCTTGTGGGAAAAATCGAAGCACTTGTATTGAAATTGCTTCATCCCATCGTCCCTGCAGGAATTACTCCGGCGCTCATTCCAAACCGTCGCGTCGTTACCATTAGAGTGTGGGTATAGTGCATAACTTAAAAGAATCTTAACCTTAACCATTAACATTTCCAATTCAAATTATAGAATCGAAGTTCGACAAGTTTTGTGTTTTTTTTATGGAAGTATTCTTATTATATGTGAATATTATGTTTGGCAGTTGTTTTCATTAAGAGTCGTTAAATCGTAAAGGTGAAGCAATAGTGCAACTTTTCATTATGCAAATAAACCGGTTTAATTAATTATGCTACTCTTTATTAATACCTTATTGCATACTTATAGCAGATGTACAAACCAGATTTGCATTGTTATGCAATTATACATGGGAAGTAGACGTCAGTTCTTGTTAGAGTAATTTATGTGAATTGATTCCAGGAAGTTAGTCGAGCTCTATAACGACGATAACTTCTATTTCCATTATTTTATCTTTATTATTATTCAGGAATAAGTAATATGAATATGTAGTTTAATTATTCAGTAATAATGTTTACACTGTTATTATTTTATTATTATTGTTATTAACCTTAAATTTTTTAAAGTTGATAATTAAAATAATTATTATTAATTATTAATATTTTCCTCATCAACTCATCAAATCATGGCCAATAGCCAACATCTCAACTGCTCAGCATCGTGCATACTCCATGTGTAAAACCTATAATTTATTATGTATAGCTGAACTTCAACTACGTAATCAGTTCAATGATCTGCTATAGTTTAAAGTGCAGTATAGTAAACTAATTTATCCCTGTTTATATCTCTTATTCATCTGGTGTTGTACCATGTCCTACACACTAGCCAACCAACTTAATCTAATTATTAGCTGTTGCATAGTTGCACTCGTGTTGCTACAAGATGTTGTTATACAAGATTTTATATCCACAAAATTTTGTTATACAAGATTGTACATCTATAAAATTTTGTTCTACAAGATTTCGTGTAAATAAAATTTTGTTCTAGAAGATTTTATATCCACAAAATTTTGTTCTACAAGATTTCGTGTCCACAAAATTTTGTTCTATAAGATTGCATATATCTACAAAATTTTGTTCTACAAGATTGTATATCCACAAAATTTTGTTCTACAAGATTTTATATCCACAAAATTTTGTTCTACAAGATTGTATATACACAAAATTTTGTTCTACAAGATTGTATATCTACAAAATTTTGTTCTACAAGGTTGTATATCCACAAAATTTTGTTCTACAAGATTGTACATATATCCACAAAATTTTGTTCTACAAGATTGTATATACACAAAATTTTGTTCTACAAGGTTGTATATCCACAAAATTTTGTTCTACAAGATTGCATATCCACAAAGTTTTGTTCTATAAGATTGTATATATCTACAAAATTTTGTTCTACAAGATTGTATTTCCACAAAATTTTGTTCTACAAGATTGTATATCCACAAAATTTTGTTCTAAGAGATACTTTGCTCACGAGATTGATGGCCAAATTGCAGTATAGAGATGTGCATACTGGAATGTACTTTAGTTCGATCGACATCTACAGGATGGAACCCGTCCAGACAATATTTACATTAATTTTGATGCGAGTATGAATGAAATTAGGTATTATTGACTGGAGGTGCTTGTGAGAAATTTTTTTAAAAAAAAAAGTAAATTCCATTCCATTTCTATATCCAACCAATATATTAAATATTGCAACGCCACAATTCAGAAACCACAACCAAGCTTATTTGTTGTTGTTTTGTAAAATATTTCCCCCATTCTTCTTAAATGCGCTTCATTTATATGTAATTATGCGAATGATGGCAGCAACAAGTTCTTGCTTTGTTGTATTTTCATCCAGTTTGAAGGTCGGGAAATTTGTAAATATAGAACCCATGCATGTTACTTTCTGTTCGACGTGGGATACAATGTTTTATTAACCCAAATTTGGTAGTACTATATGCAGATATGAAAGACAATACTGCACAAATTAATTTTATTTTGAAGCGCTCAGTCAAACAGTCACAAAGGACTTGTGAGTTATCAAGTTTTGTTGTAGAGAATATTAATGGCCTTGAATGATCGCATTCAATTAAAGAAATTGTCAACAATAAAAAATTCCAATAGCAATAAAAATGTTTTTAGCTTGTAACTTTATTTTTCCAAAGGTAAATTAAAAGTGAAATCGTCTGCGTTTCAGTATTCACTTAAAAATGAACTTGGAAAGCTTGTTGAATGGAAGCAATTAATTTCCTATTATTTAAGTTCAGTCCCAGACGTTATTTTTCTTGAGTAATTACTCAGACGAGACTGTTTTTATCATCTTGGGGGATGCGGATCGATGCTCATATTATTTAAATTTCATTTTTTAAAAAGTTGGCAAAGCAAGGGGAATTGTATAAATCGTAACTTATTAGTACTACCTACATATATTAATAAATAGCAATAAATATTGAATAAATTTACAGCGAGCTTGGCTACCTACTTCCTCTATATTAAAAAGTTATATGGAACTATTTAACATGAATGGCTTGGATTGGCCATCCTGTTGTCAAGGTATCCCAAGTATCCAGCACTACTGGCGAGCAATGGCATTTTAGTGCCTTCCCCACATTGCACCGCGATAAAAAAATGTTAAAAATGCTGACGCATTGTGGATTTGTGGAATTGAAATTATACTGCAAGAATGCAATATAATATCAAAATCCCTCTTTTTGTGCAATTAATATGTAATAATTAAATCCTAAGGACCTTGACCAACTGCATGAGCAGCAATCTTTTTGCTCTCTGCAGTTTCGCATGGTTTTTCCAATAAGCATCACAGAGTCTTGTTTTCCTTCGAAGTATTTTGATAGAAGAAGCAAAAAACACGTAGGTAATACACACAGGGTACTACACTAGCTAGGAGTTCAGCCAAGAGTTGGATGGACGTAAAGTTACTTACATGAGTTTATGTTCAATCGAAATGTGACATGATTTTAAGCAAGTCCTTCTTTGGTATTTCTAAGCGCAGCAAATATTTTCAAATTTGAGCGTTTGCAAATTCCTTAAATCAAAAATATTACACGGACAGCAGCGCTTTTGCACGAAGTGAGTGAGCAGAAGGGTTAGATTTTCCATTAAAATGTACTTGATCTGCATTAGCAACAATAATAACATTATTATTGTTGCTTGTAGAATTATTTTACAAGCAATAAATTGGTTGAAGACCTATATTATAATGTTCTGTACTTATATAGTTCGATTGGGAATTCATCGACAGTTCACTTGCAACGGGATCACATTCCAGCAATAATAATTATCATGACGGATAGCATTTACTTATTATTGTATATAGCTGGGTAATGTGCTGATTAGCTCAAATGACTTCAGAGTGAGTATGGTTGTCGATGTGCCTGTTGAGCGCGTGTTCGCTGGGATAATGATTTGGATCGGATTTTAAGTCTTGAATTTCTAGTTGGGTAGTGGGCAATATAAGAACAGAAAGTAAAAGTTTGACGGCGATAACGATTTTGGAAAAATTAATGACGTTAGCGAGAGTTGCCAGCTTGAGCGGGGATGAGCTAACTATTATAGTTATCTTTCCAGCGCTCAAGTGTGTGAGTATAGGACCAGTCTCTGAATCAATAGTATAAAAACGCTGATAATTGTTGAATTGAAAGTTACGAAATCCCAAGTCATATGTCAACAGAAACCGTTTCAAATTAACCAACCAAAAGATTGTAAACATTTTGAGGATGGCTGATAAGGCCCCTTATCAGTGACATAAGTTGAGGTTAGGATAGATAATCTTCCGTAATTTGTGTACTTATAGAGGAGCTGATTTAGGGACTATAGACTCTCCTGTGCCTATAGGGCCTGGAGATGGAATTACCCATAAATATTAGTCGTATTGTTACAGATATATAGTATGAGGACTAATAATCTCTATGGGGCACCGTGACAACTTTATCTTTTATGTACTTTAATGAAGCACCACTTATTATTTGGAGAAGTGTTCCAACAAGTGCTTGCTTATCACCGAACACTAACTCATTTAATTAAAACTTCTACGAATGAAGTTTGGCTATAGCTGTCCATCTTTAATCGATATACCTGTGTAGCTTCTCAAAATTTCCCATTGTCCAATTCTAAAACAAACAAAATTCAGCCTGACTGACTGCCCCTTTCAAGTTTTCTTCGACTCGTTCTTTTGCATGTGATCTATAGTTTATAGTTTCTTCTCTACATTTT
This sequence comes from Lipothrix lubbocki, assembly GCA_034696945.1. Classification (NCBI taxonomy): domain Eukaryota; kingdom Metazoa; phylum Arthropoda; class Collembola; order Symphypleona; family Sminthuridae; genus Lipothrix; species Lipothrix lubbocki. The sequence goes on along the minus strand of JAQGAK010000006.1, from coordinate 256,245 downwards.
ATATATTCTATTTATATCCTTCATATATTTTGTGTTCTTTATATAATATTTCTTCTCTATCTCTAAGCCTTCGTAATTTCTCTATATGCTGTGATTTTTGTGGATACAAGCCTTTCTATTAGAGAGTTGAAGTATTTTCACATACTACAAATACTTACTTAAACTTCTTCTTTATGTGAGACTTTGACGTCCAAAACTGTCTTTACTATTTGCTCGTTCACTGTCCTTGCATTTACAAGTCTACTTGGACTTTCGAACACTTTGAGGAATGACAAGTGTTCATATGTTCTCCAATCTGTTTATAAATGTTTGTATGTAATTTCTTGACAGACGAGCTCAAATTAATAATGCTTTGCTTACAAATATTTCCAGAACCTGAACCAGCCTCTCAAAATTCGATTCTAAAAGATAAGGATTCATCCGATGATAACAAGGGGGTTTGGGGCTGTAACATCTGTGACACGAAATTCTGTGACTCGTACAAACTGAGCCATCATTCATCCTCCGTACATGCAGAGAGTCATCCAGCAGAGTGTCGCTTATGCTTCGGTCGGTTCATCAATGACAGTGAACTTGGTAATCATATCAAAATCAAGCACATTCAAGGGATTAGTGGGTTTTCAGCACCGGAGGCGAAGCAGGGCACGACAATCAAAAGTGAGTCCCGTTCGGTCCAGCCTATTAAGTTGTCATGGAGACGACGTAAGACCTCGAAGAAAGTTAAGGGGAAAGGGAGGAGGATCCGGAAAAAAATTAGTGCTAGTGCCAATAGTGTGGTAGTAGGTGAGCCGCCAGCGCTGAAGAAAGCTAAGAAGGAACCTGTTGTTCGTTGTAAAATTTGTGATATTGACTATGACAATTATGATGACTGGAGACAGCACGCCGTCTATCAGCACATCTTCACCAAGAACCCTTACCCTATTGTTGAAATGAATTATGTTTGTACATTAGACCAATCACCAGATGTAAATTCCCCAGAAGCGTTTCCGAATTCTAATGATAGTTCTAAAGAAAAACTCAAACTCACAATCTGCAAAAATAAGGGAAGGAATTATGTCGTGAAAAAATCCTCCATTTCCGACGAATCCGAGTGTACAGATGAAAACTACAATATTTCAATGACGTTGGGTCTTGATCCCTCTGAAATAAAGTTTCCAGAAGCTCAAACGAATCCTGATGTACATTGTGTTCTACCTGAACTTGAACCGGCGGGCTCCATACTCGAGCATAGACTGAGGCGTCCGTTTAAGAAGTCCTCCAATGGCAAAAACTCTGATTCCGCAAGTGAGAGTGGCGACAAAGAAAATATGCCTTCGGAATCGGAAGTCGATATTACAAATCCAGATCGCGACAAGGACCAACAAGTAACATTAGACCCCTTTAAGTTGTTAGATAGGTACAGTGGTAATACGGAGAGTGGGAAAAAGCCGCCGGCGAGTGGTACGGTCGTTTACTTGAGTAGCAGTGCTTCGGAGAGTGAGCGAGCCTTAGCCAATGCAGGGGACTCCAAGATGGTAATTATCCAGAACGATATCCTTCGCATCGGGGATGATGCTGCTGCCAAAGATCTCCAGAGACTCACTGCGTCGTCCTGTCAGTTCACTGGGAATACCAACGTCATCACCGTCACATCCAAATCTCTTCCCACCATCCCGCGACAACTCTCACCGCCAGGGAGCACCACGGACCACGACGACTCTCCTCATAGCTCCTATGTCTCCATCACCGAAACTGAGGTTAGTATTTTTTTTATTGTGACATTAACGCATATACTTTCTAAATTGACGGTTTCCCTTCCCATTCATCCTCTCCTGTAAATACACTGAATTATTATATAATTACACTTCAACAAGTGTGCTTAAGAATAAATGACTTGAAAATTCGGTCATTATTTGCTAAATGAAGACATGCATAAATTATTAATTAGGCCTGCCATGCGTTTAATTGCTACTTGTGCACTATAAATAGCGAGTCTAATGTCATTATAATTGTATGAATTATTCACTATGTACATATATTCCAAACAATTAGTCCGCACAAAGCCTTTTCAGTCGAGAATAATTACCAATTGTCTAGTATTAATATTGCTTGAAAACTTCAAACCACTAGCAATAGATCTGCTCTACACAATGGCATCGAAGTCAGACGAGTGACTCTCTCAGAGCGTATTTTATTCCAGTTTAATATTTTTGAACTGCCATTAAAAATAAATATACGCTAAAAAAGTAATAATAAAAGTTAAATTAAGGCTAAATAATAATCAAACTCAAATAATTATTAAAGCTAAATAAAGCGGCTCCGTGTGGTGTGAGAATCTGAGAAAGATATTCTGGGGCTGGATTAATCAAAGTTTCCAGACTGGTATATGATAGGGAAAAGTCAGGACAGAAGCAATCCAAATCCCCATAAGTCAAGACGTGATTGTGCTAATATAATAATTCAGCTTAATGATGTCTAATTTTGACAAATTAAAAATAAGTGATAAAGTGCCAATTGGTACGGGGAGATGCGGGAGGATAAATTGTGAAAACTATCAGTAAGCTTAGGATCTGTCAATAAGACGCATCCATATATACTACTGAAATATTTATATTGTGGAGAGGTCAAATTAATTTTCAGCCGCTAGATTGCAACGAGTATACAAGTTATGGTTGGAAAGTGTTGATAAATAATTCGATATTTCATTTCCTGTGTACGGACCCACAGTGACAGAATACTCCAGTTGGTGTTGCCAGAGACAGAGAGAGGCTCAGGAACAGAAGCAACAGGATGTATGTATTTATTAGTTGTGCGGGCTCGTTGCTCAAGGAAACGATGGGAGGAAAACGTAGTTATTTGGACGGGGCTCCAATGCATTTCAAACGTAACTTTTGGTGATAAACAACAAGAAAATTTGCAAAAATATTTTCGAGTTAAAATACAAGAGGACAATTACAGATCATAATGTAGCTCTCTAATAAGGATTAATAACTTCATAAAATATAAATTTATAAAATATTTTATAAAATATATTATAAAATCACGCCTACAACAATTTATTCATACATTGCCCTACTGAAATATTGACTGTTCACGGGAAATTTATTTGAGTGGAATGAGTTAAAAATTATATATGAAATTGAGACGGTGTTGTGGCCGTGGCGCTTGGTGAGCAAGCTGTGGAAGTCTTAAAAGATACTTAAGAATAAGAACATGATATAAAATTATAATATTTAATATTATTGGTTCATGGGACTGGTGACTATGCTGTGAGAAATTATTGAAGTTGATTTAATTGACAGTCTAGGAACTGCACTTATGGATGGATATGGAAAGAATAAGCAGGCTGAAAGGCAATAAATTAGATTTAAAAACAAGTGCTTTGTCATTCACAGTATTATTTAACAAGTGCTCTTCACAACCCCACTTCATTGTTTGCAATAATGCTGTTTACGTTTAAAATGTGGATTTATATTTCACAAAGTTCACCGATAGCTCGGCATCGTGGAATTCAACAAAATTTCTAGTGTATAAATGTAGTAGCTGGGGGTGGCAGTTGCACTCCGCGTACTCCACTTTGCTCTAAATAAAATGTAGTCGTATATAGTGTGCTTGGAATCATTGGCACGGGTCGGTATTATTTATTGCTCCCTTACTGTTTCTATATATGCATTTATTCCATGGTCTTGAACAGAACTGTCGGTGTTTTGTGTGTGTGTTAAAGCACGAGGGAAATTGTGTGGAACTTATAGAACCTTAGGGCTCTCTTGTTGGAAATTGCTTATTATTATGACAAAGCTGTTGACAATTGTTCCAGACTACTCAAATATTTGCTAATGTTCGTCACCAACACACAATAAGTGATGGTACTTGTGGTAGTGTATTAGCTCATTTCAACAGATCAACTTTCCTCTTGTGCTAAAATTAGTTCTCAAGTGTTCTTCCTATGTGTATTTACCTTTCCCGCAAAAAAAAAAATAGCACACAAAATTAAATTACGAACTTAGTTAACTTCCCTAACCCTTCTTGCAACCCTTTGCAAAAATACTTTCACAACTCAAATTTGGTTGTGCACGTGAAAGATGTTCCACTTGTTCAAGGAACCTTCGAAGATTTCCAGTTTCTCACTATCTCAAACGAACTCGGAAGCAACAGGCGGAACAAAAAGCAGGCTGACACAAGTAGGAGTCTACCACAGGAAGGTCGACAAGGGAGGGAGGTAAAAACCAGGAAATGTACAGGAAGTTTCTGACAAGCTAAAACTTACAAGACAAGCTATAACGTACAAGCTAGAACTTACAAGCTAGAACTTACAAGCTATAGAACTTACAAGCTATAGAACTTACAAGCTATAGAACTTACAAGCTATAGAACTTACAAGCTATAGAACTTCCATCTATAGAACTTACAAGCTAGAACTTACAAGCTTTAAAACTTACAAACTATAGAACTTACAAGCTAGAACAAGCTAATCGTACTAGCTAAGGTTACAAGCTAGAACAAGCTAATCGTACTAGCTAAGGTTACAAGCTAGAACTTATACAAGCTATAACGTACTAGCTAAGGTTACAAGCTAGAACTTATACAAGCTATAACGTACTAGCTAAGGTTACAAGCTAGAACTTACAAGCTATAATGTAGAAGTAAAAACGTCTAGGCTAGAAAGTGGTGAATTTGAAAACCTCAGTTAAACTGATCAAATAAATTGATTAGTAGAATGGCGTACTTGTATTTTCATGCTACTTCTGGTTATTATTATCCCTTTCATAAAACAATGCTATCTGTGTAGATTATAGGGAATAAAGTGTGATAGTTCGTGCGGATAAAATGGTTTTAATAGTTTTGTGCGGGCAAAAATAAGCTATTGTATTATTCAGATAAATCTTAACCTACTTTGTTGTTAAGGACTGTCGTGAAAGGAAGACACTCCTGGACTCATGCTCGTCCAATAATCTCAGCGTGGTCTAGTTGATGCATAATTTACCATGTATAGTATTTTATGTATGAATTTTCTGTGCACATCAGTGACGACATTTCTTGTACTTGGCGTAGCCGACGTGTACAAGAAATGATTGAGCAGCGAAATCGGATGGCGCTTCCTTCCTCTCTTTGCTGCCATATTTCTTGACTTGACTCGTCACTGTATTTATTAAGCATTAAGTGCAATTGTAAAGACTAGGGCTTTAACTTCTTGCCTCGTTGTAGCTTGAGTATACCTTTAGTTAGTAGTGAGTATTTTATTAGTGCCGCCTTCTCTTCCATGCACGCAAATACAACAAGTTCCATTGACTATTATATTAACTTCATTGCCTCACATATGAATTTGCTTTATGAACGGAATATCTGCACTGTACTGTGGTTTAAGTAGGTGATTTGAGCTATAATTCCATTTCTGAGGTTCCGTTCTCATATTTTCATGGTTTGTTATTGTAAAGTTTCGGTTTCATTTTCATTTATTTAAATTTCCAATTCACATTGATTTTAAGTATTTAACATACCAGTAGAACTCCGCGCGCTTCGCGCGCGTCGATCTACTGGTTGGCGACGCGCTTCGCGCGTCGCTCTCTATTTGACCTGAAACCCCCTGCGTTTCTTACGTTACGGAATGACACCAACTTTATAGTAGTATGACAATTAGTAGTCATTTCAATAGGTTTAGATACTTCAAGAGATACTAAAGATACTTCCAGAGATACTTTAAGAGAGTTCATGTTGACATATTTCTCTCCAGAAAGGCTGTTCTACTACACCTGAGATGGTGAATGTAATATATTTAAATAAGGAAAGGAGTTGTAAACAATTTTATTTGCACTTTTTCATGTGTTTAATGGGTTTTGGTTTATTCGCAAACTCTTTTATATAGACGCTAATTTACGACGACATGTGGAAGTTTGAGCAAAAACTTGCATTAAAAAATGGGATAGAAGGATGAGGGAAATGTTATTGAGAGTGTGTCTAAATTTATTTCAGTTTGCAGAACCTTTAAGAATTAAATATATGCTTATTTATTTATATGCTTATGCGTCTTTATATAAACCTGTCCATTTAAATTTAAAATTCGTCCACTATGGCTGCGTCTCTGCAGCTGTTTTTATTTTATTTGATATTGTAAATTGTTACATATAATTAAATACACCCCATTTACAACTGTCAGTGCAAGGTTTCTGGCGAGAAGTGAGTTTATGGTTGGAAACAATAGAACTCCAGTTGTGAATTAATCCAAAATAATGATCACTTCACAATATGTTTCTTTCAATGGTTATTGGGTTTACTGGAAAACACGACTCATTATGAGACTGCTAATGTTCCCTATAGAGTTTCAGATATGATTATGATGACAATATTGTATTTACATCAGAATATGGATTCCATGTTTTTCAACTACAATCACGATCCATCAAAAACGAAAGTTTCTTTAGTTTAGTCGTCCCTTTGGTGTACAAAGAGATGACGAACATTCAATTTCATTAATTGAATACCATTCACACTGCCATCGTAGGGATTTACCCGTTCGAATAATAGATTTCTGTCTATTTTAAATGTTTGGAGCATAAGTCCTTGAGTAGAAATCCTTTTGTTTTGGGAATCTTACGACGAGACTATCTATAGCACATGTCTATCAGGAATTAATATCCAATTTTATTTTCTATAATTTCCCACGGAAGACGATTCAAAGGATATTCTCACGGAAAATAGGATTGAATTCTTGCTCAAGTAGACGTCGGAATAAACTTGAAAGCACAAATGTTTGTTTTCTGAGTGCTATAGAAATAAGCCTGTGCGAACTATACGGTTCATCAAAACTCTTACCATCAATATCACGTACACGGCTATACAGAAGACATAGAACACACAGGAGATATAAATATGAGTTGTGTTCATAGGATTTGTCTTAGTTCTCTTCATGGGATTGCACTGTTAATGGATTAAAAGTTATGCCATCCGAAAGGTAAATGGAGACATTATGAAATTTACTTGAGGATTAATTTTGCAACAATACATTGTACGTCTATTGTAATACGAATCTCAATTTACGGTGAGGGAAGTGTGTCGCAGAGGAGGGTTGATTGGCGGCAGTGTTTTTAAGGAGTTGAGGAGAATGAGATAAAGTACAGATATAGAGTATCCAAGTATAATTGTAGAGTAAGTATGTGTGCGGACTAATTGTAAGTATAAGAGGAAAGTTAAGTACATGGGTAGACTAATTGTAAGTATAAGAGTAGAGTTAAGTACATGAGTAGACTAATTGTAAGTATAAGGGTAGAAGAGTAAGTATAAATGTAGAGCTCCAGGACGATGATATCTGTAGACCGAAAGTGTCTGCGTCGTTGTCTGCCATTGTCATGAAAGGCAGTAAGATCATGGAAGCTCTTTATATAATTAGGTGTGTCAAAATCTGTTTGGCTAACTCGAATGGCTGGGCCAGGAGATTGTGGACGTATGCGTGTATATACTTACTTAAGTATCTATATACTTACTACTGATACATAAGGCATTTAACATTCGTGAGAAATGATTGTTTACGTACCTTCTTAGCGCCTCGTTGCAAAATTGAGTAAACTTTGTATGGTTAATGCGAGCATGGAAATGGAAGGGTAGCAGTCTTAGTGGAGCAGTTTACTACACTTAACGTGGTGGAGAAGCCGGAGTGGAGTTATAGGAGTGTATTTAACGAATTGTAGTGCCCAGTTCTAGTTTAGTATGAGGATCCATGTGAGTGCCATCGCTTCTATGACTCCCACTGATAATTTTACTCGCGTATGTATCTATACATACAGTATTTTTTCCTTTTTTCTACTTTTCTCTGTAGCCAGTTCAATTGGCTTCGCATGGCAATACAAGTACGCCAGCACTGTGTGAATCCAGATTATACTTTATAATTACTTGTCGTATATGAGTGAAACGTCCGTATATTTACTATTATACTGACACTGTACGATTTGTGTAGACTTTTTGACTCTATAACTTTGGTTATATAGAGTCGCATGTATTTAACATTCTGTCATAAAGATTCTCCGTACCTTCCAGGTTACTTACGATTGCTGCAACTACTGTGTTTGATTTAAGAAGATTTCATGAAACTCTTGTTGTTTGGCTGCAGAAAAGACAATGTAAAGACGCGCATTAATTCTTCCCCGAATCGGAGACTGCCACAATTTGGAGTGCGTGTTATTAACCTTGTTATTTCTTTTATAATAATAAATATTTTTTTAGTCATTTCAAAACAATATATTCTGTATAGTCAAGTATGGTCTCTGTCACAGGATTTTACATGCAGGAGCATGTGCGGTAATTTATTCAAATAAGTGTATCTATGTATCATAAATTATTATTGTGCTTTTCAAAACAAGTATGGGCAAAATACCTCGCGTGTTCCTGATAAAAAGGTTCATTGCCAAAATAAAACTGCTATGCCTCCATTCTTCCTATCCCTACCCTTCTGTACCTCTTCCCAACCAACAGGAAAGTAAACAATCGTCAACCGCGTTTGCAACACTCTAATAAAACGTGTTTTACTCTCTGTTTACAGACAACTGAATGTATCTTGCCAAACTCCATTGATGAAGACGACGAGCAGGCGGCTTCACGTACCATGATCTCTGATCAACTCTCAACATTGACAAAAGATATGGTAGCATTTGAATCCACACCTGGGGTAGGTGAGAATCCAAGTTCGAGTATATTGGAAATGGGTGAAGCCTTCGTTAGTGGAGGAGATACAAGTGAAAAGGAAACCGCTTTGACTTTTCGACCGCCTTCAGCACAGGGGGCAGCGCACGTTCCGACTTTATCCGCGTCGTCTCCGCGCATCAACGGCGACAATAATCTACCTGCAAGCGAACCGAGTGGCACAGCAAATACAAATATTTCCAGTAGCCCCCGCAATACAACTGACAATAGGACAGCCAGTGTTGATAATTCAGACTCAGACTCCGGACTGCACATACATATCCAAGAAGAAAATGCATTTGAAGACGTCTCCGACGATGATGGTGAAAAGGCCGGTCGTTCTAATCCCAGTGAAAAACCTCAATGTGACCAAGAACTCATCACTGCAGATACTCCAGAAAATGATTTGGACGACTTTCGATGTCGAGTCTGTGGTAAAAATTTCGCATCCGATGAAGAAGTTTCAAATCATTTCAGCTCCGAACATTTTTGCGTCGCTACCAGTAGTAATATTTTAGAACCAGAAAGTCCTGCCCCCGCACAAATTCACAGGGATATTTTCGCTCAAGAGATGGAACATCAGCAACAGAGGCACAGGGAGAGAGAAGCCATGTCCATGCATTATCCCCGAGAAACTCCAGCAACAAGCGCCACAACACTAGTCAGACCCGCACCTGTACACGCTCAACCTCATCCCCAAGTGATGCATGTTGTTCCTCCACGAAATATAATGCAACCTGGTGGTAAGTTTCCTGGTCGTTGCTCATAACTTTTATGCTTCTCGAAATGACGTGAATGTGAGATTTGAGGAAAAATCACTTGTCAAAAATTATGCAATAACATTTGCTCAGGTGTGCTTATTATATAAACATATATGATAATGTAATCAGTAATACACATGATTTTTTTTCAACAGCAGCCCCATTACCAACTTCCCTTCGACCGCCATTATCATCAGCGCCACCAAATTATGACATGAGCCAGCACATGAATGCAAGGATTAATATCTCGGCGGCACCCACAGGACGACCGCCCTTAACCGTGGGACCACATTACGGACCCAGACCGGTATCAAGTACCCAGTCCCAACCTCAAATACACTATCCCACATCGCTGCACATGGCCTTGACCAATCCGAATCATCATCGTTCCCAGCAGCAGGCGCAAGTGCAAGTACCGCAGCAACAACTCTCACCTATGATCCGAAATGCTCATGAGGATGGGCCACGAATTGTTGATGTTACATCCATGCAGAGATCACAGCAGATTCGCTCATCACCTAATCCTCACCACCCTCAGGTCCATCATCTTGCATACAGTCAGAAGGATGCCATGATGACCAATACAAACGTTGCACATCAACACGCTCGACAAATGGCGCCCCCTACTCTTCAAAGGGCCCATTCACAGCCAAACCACCAGCCTGTAGTGAGTGAATCCACACTTCGAATCACACATTCATCGATGCCAATCCAAACTCAACCTCATCCTAGAGGTGGGCCTGGTCCACCGCAACTCATTCTGGGCAAAAGATCATCAACGGAAATACCTGAGAATATGGCAAAGCATCCTCGAATGGACAACAGCAGGGAGGTTCATCAACATGTACAAGTGCAACCTTATAACGTCGTACAAATGCAGCATGGTCAGTACAACAATATGCGTGGCCGCCCTGTATCAATCGCTCATTCTACAACACAGTCGATATCTCCTGCCAGCATGTCGCCGGACATGCATTATACTCCATCGCCGCCTGAGATGTCGTCGTTAGACAAAAATGTGGCTGCAGCGATTGGAACAACAGGTGTGAGTAGTGTGCGGCTTGGAAACGCAATTACGTTGAGTGTCTGTCCGAGTTCGGAGGCTCAGAGTACCTCAACGTCTAACAGGTCAGTAAATATGGGAGCACAACGGGGTCCTCATAAGCATCATTATATGAACCCTGCTACCGTAACAAATGCTTTGGCGGGAAGAGGCGTCACCGTCACTCCTGCATCTCCGCCTGGCACTGGGATCGATTCCCACGGACGACTCACGGACGGAAGTAATTCCCCGATCGTACCTACCACTCCTTGCTCAAGTCCCGTTAATGGTGGCCCTTACTCAGTTATCCAGCGATTAGATCGTACACCCACCTCCATCAGTCCAATTCGAAATTTCAGCCCTCCTGTATCAAACGCTCCTCTAATTAACCAAAATACTGTAGTACAACAACATCAGTTCGCAATCCCGAGAAATCCTGCGCCTCGATCCATCACCAATGGTGTGGGTCATGTGCCAGCACCTGTTGAACGGCCGGATCGTCCCCCAACTGTGGACTTAACGAACGATGATGTGTTACAGCGTCATCACATGGAGAGCCAGGCTCGCCAAAACATGGCACACATGCATCATCCTCATGGTATGCAACAACATGTGTCCAATGCCGAAGCAGCCGCACGACAAGCACGATCTCAGATTCCATCCTCCAGCAATCCTCAGCATCGACTTCCTTCTCCACGGTTTTTTCCTTGCTCCATGTGCCAGTCCTTCTTCAGCTCCTCCCAATCACTGGAAGATCATAAAATGGCAGTGCATTACAATGTTCAAAGGAGTGCTCCAGTAAGACTCGCCATGCAAAGACCAACACTTGAACAACAACAACAGCAACTTCGACAAGGGCCAACTCGACTACCGCCACCCCAAATGCAAAATCATATGCGTCCACAGAGTCCAAGCAGTGGGAGGAGCTCGACTGACCGTGCCAACAAGAACCTGTGCATACCTCTACTAGATTTAAGCCGCTTGGATCCTGTCAAATTAAAACATTTAGAAGATATCGGCATATCATTCATTGTTCCGCTGACAGGAAACGATAGATTCAGTGGAATGATGGGAATGCCAGTAATGCCATTACGACAGGATGGACTCACTGGGCCATTTCCCTGGGATAGTGCCCTTCCGTTGGGACCTGCCATATCTTCGTCTCAGTACGCTGTGTCTGCAGCTCCATCAATCCACCCGGTTTCCAGTCCTGCTTCTATGGCCAACCATGGAAGTCGAATGCCTAGTCCTCATACCTAGCAGTGTGACTTACGATATGTTGGTCGTGTTCAGTGCTACCAAAGTTGCAGATATTGCAATTGGTTTAACTTGTAGCTTTTAGTAATTCTCACGTTGTCTGTGTTACTCTAATATGTTTCGAGACTTTTTCAAAAGTTGTTATTGCGATGTAGAAGTATTAAAACCAGGTTCCAGTTGTACTCAATGTATCTAAACGAGTCATTTATTTGTCCGATTGGTATTAAAGTGTTACTCTGGGAAATTTTCCAAGTGTTTTTGAATTGTTTACAACTTACCCTGGGATCAATTTACTTTTTTCAAATATAATAAATTGTTTGGTGCCCCTGGAATGGGATTTTGTTATCAAGTGACTCTACAATACAGTCCCTTCTTGTATCCTTTTTGATGATCTAGACTATAATCAGTTGCAATTGTCGTGTAATAATCTCAGAAGAATGATGTGCCAAAGTATGGAAGACGCTCCTAAACTAATCATCGTACATAGTTACCTGTTATATGGAGCATACACTTGCAAACTTCGCATAGACATTCAAGACCAAGACAATTATAATTGAAGCACTGAGTATTGAGCCGTTTTTAATGTTTTTAAAAATTAATTCAGTGGTAAGGCAAGGAGGAATTTCCTGATAATTTCTGTTTTACTTCTATTAGTATGTAGCTATATATAAACTTTACAGGATATTACAAATTACGGTAAACTGGTATGAGCCTAAGCACAATACAAATCCCCTACGAGCTTGTGTTGAGATTAATCTTTAACAAACAGTAGCGTAAATGCGTGTATCCTCGGTAAATTCATTTGTCAAATCCAAGTGTATCATCCAAGTGTAAGATTTAGTGCATTGCATTTGTGTGTCTATATAAGTATCTTGAAGCAGGATTTTATTATTCTAGAAATTATAAGTGGATATTATATATGAGAAGAAACAGTATAATATATACAGCAACAAGATTAATGCAAAATTACTCTGACAGGGGAACATTCTTCAAGTATCTGTACTACTTGATTGATAAGTGATATCTATATTTTAAAACTATCATTGGAATACAGAGCGATTGGAATACATTATATGAATGAGCGTCAGTTCAGTTGCAATTAATTTATTCCAACCAGCGATCTTCCAACGGATGACAAAAAATCACTTGTACTTTTCAAAATTGACTGACGTGTCTGTGGTATGCTATGATTTGTGTTCAGTTTTGATTGGATTCTACGTTGCTTTTCAAAGAAGACGGATGTTTTTTTCATTGGGTTTCCTTATGTTACTCGTAGTTTAAATGATAACAAATATTTGTGTCGTGCTGGGAAGGTTACATTATAATTGGAACTTGTGTCTGATAGTCGAGAAAATGAATTGGTGGATTTTAATTTTAGAAACATTTTATGCAATGCACAGTGGCAAGGATGCGTGTTTGGAATAATTATGTTTTTCTTTCTACTGACACTCCACAAGCAAATTGTACCCTGCTCGTGAAATGTTAAGACGTTATAGATTTTACTCAACCAAGTCACCAAGCTGGTAGTTTCTTTTGGATTAGATATGCCGATATCCTACTATAATTTTAAAGACATTTTTATCATTTTCAAATAAATGCTACAATATTTTTACACCAGTTTCGATTTTCATACTCGTATTTTCCGTATGCATAAGGATAATTTTTATTTGTAATAAGATTAAATTTCCCGTATGCCTACGAGTTATTGATAAGCTGTAAATAAATATATGCAATGTTATCTAGGGTTTCAAGACTTGCACATATGTATATGCATAGCAGCTAAACACATTGGACCTTGAGACACGTTACTGATTTTATGTATTTACCCATTTAAATATTAATACCTATCTATATTTATTTCCGAGCAACCTCTGTTACAGTGTGTAACGTTCTTTGTCAATGATTTCAGCCTACTGGAACTTCAGTCTACTTTCGACTCGATTAATCGATATACTACGTACAGTAAGTACGTACATGCCGAATTTAATAATGTAGGATAATGATACTCAAACCTTCCCACGTAGTCTATTCTGATTATTTAAATAGATTTTCGTGTTTATAGTTTCCTATAATAAATCAATCCATCAGAACGGCTAGCTATTTTTACCTTGTGTTAATTCTTCTCGGGAGTCATAATTGTGAAGTTGCGTTTTATAAATGATGCAATCATTTGTCTTAACAATAATGTTAAATAGCCTAGTAGATGATATGTGTGACTTTGCAGCACTCTGAAAATTGATGGTTTGCAAAAAGATGTGTAAATTATTGTAAATAGACTTTTTTCATGTCAACTTATTAAAAAAGTTACGTGATCAAATTACTCTTAAATTAATTAATTAAGTTTTGTAGTGAAACGTTCTAGGATATAAGAACTAATTTATTGAATAATGTAATCATTTTATTATTTTGCCAAACCCCAGATAATTTTAAAGAACATTTTGTAATAATTTTTTTTAGTAATTATATTCTAAGCTGTACTATAATTTGTTATATTGTGTTGAATAATTAATGAAAATCCCAACAGTTCAACTTGCTGTCAAAATGGTCAATAATAATAAGAACCGGTAATTTCTCCCTTTGAGTCCAAGGTGATCCATAAATTCTCTGGAAATGTAAGCTCAATCGAATTAAAATCCAACTCGCGGGTGTTTACCAAGAAGGTAAAATATTCATCGGTGTTGCTGTATTTAAATGTCGGGGAATGGATTGGCGATCCTTGTTGAGTGGACTTAAAAGTATCTACAATGTTGGTTGTAATAGAAATTTTTGTTATAGAATGTAGTTTGTCAAATGTCGGTGTATATTGGTCTCTATTTAAATTGGATGGTGTAATTAATATTCTCGGTTCATCACATACATTCCCACGCCCGATGTGTAGACGGATAAGTATATAATTAGTATAGATGTGCGTACAATTCATCAAGTGATACTCGTGTATAGAATTTGTGACAACATTATAATTAGTCCATAGTGTTTGCTTTGGTGTTGATTATTACAAGGAGAACTGATATACAGTTCCGACCAATCAGCCCTTCAAGGTTATAAAGTTTCTTGTAAATGTGAAAACGTTGTCCAGACTAATAGTTACATGTATTTTGTATGTTGTAATGACATTATTATTCCTTCACGCAATCAGCATGAACTTGTTAAATGTTGTCGTACCCAAAAATTGTGTTAATGTTTACTATAAAATATCAGATTATCATCTGAAACGTTACAATATTCTAAAAATGACATTAGCTGTTGTTAGATTTATATTACAATTTACAAAGAAGAAAAAAATTGCATATACATATATAAGAGAATCATTCTTGTGAAATGTGTTTAAAAATAAGAAATAAAATTCCTCAAATTTTGGGTTTAAAAATATATTCTGGACAGACTTATTAATCTTTCTGAGTGTTACTTCATCAGAATTTTGCATGTTGAAACATATCTTTCTTACTTACGAACCTTAACGTTGTCATAAAATACATACATAAACACACTGCTTCCGTTCAGGCAAGAGTTTGTCGGATGAGTTAAATTGGATTGAAATATACACTTACTATATCTTCTACTATGATACTAGTACTATACATACTACTTGTAACTTACTACACTATACTAGTACTAGTAATATATACTACTACACTACTGTCGTAACTACTCTACTAGTAGTACTATACTACTACACCATACTAGTTACTATTACAGTAGTAACTACTCTACTAGTACTATACTACTACATTATACTAGTTACTAGTACAGTAGTAATATACACTACTAGTATTACTACTACACTACTATAGTAACTACTCTACTAGTACTATACTACTACACTATACTAGTTACTAGTACAGTAGTAATATACACTACTAGTATTACTACTACACTACTATAGTAACTACTTTACTAGTACTATACTAGTATAGTAGTAATATAACTACACTACTAGTCTAGTATTACTACTACAGGATAACTATATATCAATGCATCCGCCAATATTTATCATTTGAAGTAGTAGCTAGGTGACAAGGACCTTTACCTGTGAAAAACTTGGTCGTACTTACACGCCACGGACGAAAACATATATCAGATTGATTGGCTGGTTGAAATTTATGAATATTTAAACTTCAATCGTTTAGCGATTTCAAATTTTGACTGTGCCGCATGATTAAATTAAGCGGTATGAAGTGCTCTGTACCGTGTCAAGCGTTATAGCGTGGACGGTCGGACGAAGTAGTAACGACGCCCACATTTTCATCATCTGCATTATTAAAATGCTCCATATGGAACTATACGGGATTCTTGTTTTAGATACAGCACGTTTAGGCTGCCACGAGTACTAAGGTAAGCTGACGTGGATTTAGGGCGTCTGTTGACCAGAGTCCCCCACACCGGCACAAGTAATGTCAAGGCAGAAAATAAACTACATACGTACTGGATAATAAAAGCAATATAATCTTCACAAGCACAAGCTCGTGTGATATCCGTGACAACAAGTCTAACATTTAAGAAAATATTGAAAGCTGTCGTGTTTTTGAGCCAAAGTAGGTTACGTTGACTTTTGAAATAACTAAAATATATAAAAACTACCTACCTAATCAATAATACTCGCGTAAAGTTTGCAGAGGATTAAAGTCAAGTCCGTAAACGATGTGGTCGTTCATTTTAATGACCAGAGCAGGCCGCATGCCTCACGATTTAATATTTAAAATCAATTCAATATATTATGGCAATTCTTTATATCTATAGGCACGAATTTGCACAAATTGAGCCTATTATTACTTTTAAATGAAGAAGTTACTTCAATGTACAGAATCATATGTAAATCATGATTAAATTACTTGACTACTTTGGAAATTATTACTTTTGCAATTATTGGAATTGTCTTTAAACAACAACATTTGAAAATACGCTTAGTCCTAATATTTCTATGTACAAGTCTAAGCAAACAGTAAGTATGACAAATAAAGCGCAAACACAGACATCAATATTTATAGGGAAAGCTACAAATTGTAGTGCCAATGCCAAACCGTATGCAAACATTTCCTTTTAAATTATTCCTTTTAAATTATAGATCGGTCAATTTTTTTCTACAAAGAGGAGAGCTGTATTAAATATGATGATAGCTACGATTTTAAATACACAACACGTACAAAGTTAGGTAAAAGTAATAAATACAGCGGATAAAGCTGCGATCAGTACAGATACAGAGCTTTGAACCCGGACACTTTCTTATTATTATCAACCTAATATACTTATTAACAGCTTGATTATTATATAACCTTCACCATCATCACCGACGCATCATTAATGCATTATTTAGTGAAGAAACCCGGAGAAGAAAAGTAGTGATAAAGGCCAATACACTGCATATAATTACACTTGTTTACGTTATACTTGAGGGATAAAACGTTGATAATAACTTGACGTAATCAATTATACTCAATAGGTTACGGCATCGGATTCAGTACTGTCTGACTGACTTATTATTATTATAGTTATAGTTCATGTGTACTTATAACTGCACGCATATGGCATTATTATCAATGGAATTGCGTCTCGAAACGGGCTCTATCCTGTACACAAGTTGCTCTTTTCATATGGAAACGTTATATAGGGAAAGCGTTAAAAATTATAAACAGACAATTATTCCAATTTTGCGAAGTTGATATAGGAAAAGAAGGATTCAAAGAGCAATAATTACATTCAGAGGGGCAAGTAATAAGTGCACAGAATAAATAAATATACAGGGCTATAGGGATATAACGTGACCTTAATCTCTAATCACTCATTAATTATATTGTAAATTGTAAGCATTCTATATGAAAGTAAATGTATCTGTATAATGAAAGCTTAGCGGAATAATAGACATAATGCAATTCAATATTTAGGGAATTAATTTTAAAAATCATTAAGCACTTTTCCCTCCAATCAACCTATCTATTATAGTGAATTAGTGGGTTACTGCTCTCGAAATTGGAGGGTTTCTACAATATAAATAATCTAATCGGGATATAAAGAAATAATATAGAACCTATAACTACCTGCTAGCCCTGAAATAGATCATTTAATACGCTGGGCCATATCTAAATGCACACAGGAGCCAGTCCTATCCACAGAAGAGGACAGCTGTATTTTCAGTACACACTCTTCTATACCTTTTGGTGAAGGTAAATGATACACGTACACGAGTATAGATTAGGCTGCATAACGACTATAATAAACGCCATTAATGGGTACACTTACCGAAAATAGATTTAATTGAATGAAGCTATCTGTGCAGGTTTTATACTAATGCATAAATAATTACTTATAATTTACCTAAAACGTATAGTCATATTGACTCCTGCTAATGCACCGGAATCAACCTTCATTTTTAGCATTACGGGCGAGTCCATTACTAGTACTGTACTTATATTTAATTTATAATCACTGAACTTGGGAGAATCTATTTTTTTTAAAGAATTCTTTAACTACACCAAAATCAAACGTAAGTTGTAAAGTTATAAATTCACTGTGATGAGTTCAAGGCTTCAGTAATAATTTTCATTCACATAAAAGCACATTATTAATTCATGCTAAAAAATCATTATTAATTCATGTTAAAAAATCATTATTAATTCATGTTAAAAAAGCATTATTAATTCATACTAAAAAATATTATTAATGCATACTAAAAAATCATTATTAATTAATTAATATACAAATACATTATAAATTCGTGTTCTTAATATTCATGCTCAAAAACCATAGAGGAATGGAAGCTTTACGTAGAGCTTGAAGCCTCCATGATGCTTGATAACTGGTACAGTTCAATTTGTTAAAAATTCTTTATTTTCGCTGTCAACACTATATCATCTTCTTGTATATTTTCTCAATATCCCCAGTAATACTTTTAAGGATGAACAAACAACCATTCTGTATTGCTGTAGCGCAATGTTATAGCTAGCAGCAGCTTCTCATTTTGTATTTCTGAACTGACAATGTCAAATGACCATTTCATCAAATATATACATAAAAAAGCATTGCTCCAGGCCTCTGCAACAGTGACAGAACTTGGAACTTTTAAAGCTTTAAGCAATCATTTTTAATAATTAGATTACAGGGTTAATAATGATTCAAGCTTAATTGTCAAGCTTTGGATCACAGAACAGTAATCAGCTTCAGGGCTATCGTAAGGATCTTGTTATGAAACTTTAATAATAATTTAGTGAAATTTTTTATTTTTAATTAAACCAGCTGTACTTTAGAGCTGCACACAACAGTTAAAATGAAGATTATGTGTTCCTTGAATTGTTTCTACTAACCTTGTAGTCATTACTGCGGCTTGTGTTGTCCAGTCGATGAATACTTTAGAATACATTTTAAGAATTTTAGTTTGTCTGGTAAAATTCAGAGTTTACATTGCCATGCCATTTTATCTGCCTAGTTTAGGGTTCATCCGGAATTATTATTTCATCTCACCCCAACAATATTCTTTCTACTTCCTTTAAAAGAGAGTATTGTTGGGCTGAATGGGGTAATGCGACAAAAAGAATTAGAAAAAAGCATCCCTCTATGGATTTTATGAGGTGACTACAAAACAGCCCTTCACCATAAAACGTCAAGAGGACCCAAAATTAGTTTGAAATAATCATATTTGTATCATATTTATCATATCATTATTTCTAATCCAAATAGATTAGAAATAGATTAAATTAAATTCGAAGTATTCTCCCCAGTTCTACAGATAGTTAAATGTTTTGGGAAAGAAATGCAAAATAAAATCAAAATGTTTAAATTACTTCTAGTAATTTAAACAAATAAAGGCAGGCTGCCAAAAACGCTAAAATAAACTTAAAACAAGTACCCACTTCTAACGAAATGTTGTTGGAATAACATGCAAAATGAAGTCAAATTAAATTAAACACACATTTAGGCAGGCAGCCAAATATATATTTTTTAAATAAAAAAATATGAAGCTTGCTCAAGTAGAACATTCTTGGAATAGATTGTAAAATAGATACAGTACAATTCAACTATGTTCTAAACAAATTAGATAAACAGGAATTGGAAATAATTTAAAACAAATAAATAAATATCAAACATAATTAATTCATGTTAGTTAATTCACTTATTGTTAGAATGTTCTACATCTACAGCCGCTCTAATATTTAAAAAATTCAAAAACCTGTGATAAAATTGTATTAGCTTGTACATTTCATTTGTATTCGATAGCCTCATTAAATTGTTAATGTAGTAACCTTTTCCCTGCTTTCTCCTTTTTACGATTAGAATTGGTTACACCGTGGGCATGGCGTCGGGCGTTTGTATATCAAGTTCAAGCTTTTGCCGTCTTTTAATCAATGAATACAATAATCAATTATTCTTGTATGTTAAATATAGAATAATTTTGCGCATACAATGAGACTACGAAATTATTATTTACGGATAAACAATATGTGGGTGTCAGTGTACAATTGGACTTTGTATATAACTAGCAGCTGTATTATTTATACAGATATTTATTGTGAATAATAGATATAAACAAACAAAAGCCTATAGTTTTTCATTTATTATTCATGCTTTGACAAAAACGTTCAAATAAACTTTGAATCCCCCAGCACCTTTAACCTATACCATTGTTAATCATTGTCAATATTAACAATGTAGATAAAAACAATACTTGGCGCTAGGAAGAACATGTAATATTTAATAAAGATAATTATATAATTATATGAATTTAAAAGAAACCACTTAGGTATGACAATAACAAGCTCAGCTTTCAGGAACAATAAAAATAAAGCTTAATCAAAAATTAGTTTAATAATTGTTACGCGTAAAAGGTTATACACTTGGCTTAGCAACAGACGGGCGTATCTTCACTTGTGATATTAGATTCAAAAGTTTCAGCGATGGATATGACAAATGGATGTGTAAACTTCTTTGTTTCTTGAGATGCTGTAAGTATATAGGAGAATTAGGAATGGAGCATCAGGCTAAATTATCAGGGCTCCTATGTATCAAGAATGTAATCTTTAGTGTGTAAACTTGGCTGTGAAATTGAATTTTTTTTCTTGGGATGAGTTTTTCATCTCATGATAATGACAGCTATATTGAGCATCTCTTCTTGTTGTAATACTTGAGCATTTATGAGCTCCTCAGTTATGCCTTATGATCATGTCTTCATAATCCACTTACACTTATTGTGTGAACAATTCATTGGGGGGAATCCTCAGCTTTTCTATCTTCGACAAGTGCACATCAGTGTGGTGCTGGTACCAAAAAGCCATAAGGCTTTGTTTCGGTTTTTTCTATTCATAAAACTATATAAATTCCTGTGATCGTAAGTAGGTCCAATTTTTTGGTGCATGGCGTGACGACGGAAATGATCACATGTAGACACGTGATTACTTGGAATTATAAGTAACCAAACCAATGTGATTTATCATTAGAGTATTGTTCCGAATTAGACCCATGGAATATATTGGGTTTGAGCATTTAAACGGCAGTGCGCATCCCATTTGGGGAAAGATATTTACGCGTATAGAGCAGCGTAGACGCTGTCTATTAACGTGAGATAACATGAACGGAGATGGAGTAATACATCACAAAAGACGCAGCGTCAAGGCTGATGAGTTTACTTACCTGAAGAAGACTTGAGCATAAAATAAGCGTTGCATCAGCAGCCAGAACAATAATAGAAATTCACCAAAATTACATCCATGCACTACGGCTATACACCATGGAAGCGAAGCTATAGATGGATCATATATGTACTCAATTTTCGTCAACAACTTTTTTTGCTGGCAATTAGATATGTAACCCACACGTAGGGATTGGTACGTGGTTCGCCAATAAAAAAAAATAAATGGGCCTTTGGGTAAAACGACGATTCACCTCATTTTCACGGCTCTAGTTTTGCGTAATAGTATCTTTAACCCAGTGAAAATCAAATTCATTTTAAGCTCTCGTACATCTTTAGCAGTCTACCTCAAAGGGAGTATAGTAACATAACTTATTTTAAATTAATTCATTTGTCCTCTCAAATTCATTTATTGAATGAAGGTTCCACCATGTATCCTTAACATCTTGGAACGTGTCCATTTACATTACGATGCATTTTTTATGTTATGATGTGTATTACAATTCATCAGTGAAGGATCCTAAAGTACCAATTTCCACCTCCCCAACACATAAATGGGTACTTTAAGATCCTTCACTGACGATCTGCTTTTCAAGAGCAAAGGAAAATTAGCATGGAGATGGGCAATGTGTTGCCAACCTTTTAAAAAACCCTATAGGTGTATGTAGTTTGCAAACCTCCAGCTAGCCAAATACCAAAGCGGTGGCTATAAGCAAAAGAAAAGATTCTTTGTTTTGACAACATGATTGTTCACTTTGCAAAAGGAAAGTATTGCATCCCCAAAGGTTTCACTTGACTATTTAGCATAAATTCAAGAAACCAATCAAGAACGGAAAAGTGATAAAAATATCGGTTGAAAAGTTGAAATGCCACTCCAAAAGTTTAACTCTAATACAATTTCAGTAGCCCATCATAATTTCATCAAAAAGTGTATTCCTGTCAAGCGTGCACTGAAGAGCATATGCTTAGATATACTTAGATAGCCCCTATAATATAGGTATAGATTCTAAATAGAGGTAAGTAGGTGAGGAGTGACTGGAAAATGAATTTACTATTTGTGGAAATGTGTACAGAGATACATTATTAGGATCTCTATATATTACGGACTTCCAGATTTAATTTAGATAGCGAGTTAATCAAACAAGTAGGGATTAATTAAGTAGGTTGTATTCCAAATCAAGAACCCTTGTAAGAGGAAATGTCATAAGGGCTGTGAGATTAAATGCGCATTAGGATTGTGCATCTGAGTTGTAATTTGTGACATTGAAAATTCATTTATGCCAGTAGTGTTTCCAATATTATTAAAAATGCATTATATTCATTCCCGCTAATAATACCAACTACTTCCAAGCAATTCATGCGGATTTCACTTTAATATTTTTTACATTTTACCCATATTAGAGGAAATGAGGGTAAAATCCATATTTCCCCATAGTGCGTACGATTCCAAAGAGTTGTTGTTGTTGCTGATGTTGTTGGTATTGTGAGCATGAGATTGACACAGTGAATATTAACGGTAGGTTCCCAGGAAAATATCTGTACGCCTCAAATCCTTTTATCTTCCTCGCAATCCGACATCATAATCAGTGCGAGTTCATTACGTGCGATTACATTACTTCCACATCCTTTTTACCAACACAAGTAGGTAGACTATAGGAAAGGCATTGTCTTTGATATTACGACGCGTGTGAACAGGCGTATATGTATGTATAGTCAAATAAAAAATATAAACCCTCATATATTGGAGTCTCCCGGTTTACTCCCAGCACAACACATCTATCGTAGCCTACTTCTCAATTCATTTTCCATCACCAAGCCACCTTCACTTAGATTTACGGATAAGGGAATCAAATCGGGATACTTTCTTGTGGCGGAATCTAAGACACTGGGTAAATGCAGCGGAGTCACGCTAGAACCTGTCATTCTTCCTTAATCCTTAACGTAACGCAGGCATAATTTTGTCTATCGGAATTTAGAGTTTGCAAAAACAAAGGACATAAACTGAACATGACATGTTGAAAATTGTCAAAAAGGAATGTCAACCCGAATGGTAGTAAGTGGTAATAAGGACTTCACATTCCCACCATGTTTTCCAATTTTGAACTTCCAAGTCCTTCTAACCGTATGTTCAATAGTATATTCTATGTATTTTCATTGCCTCTTGCTTACTACAGACAATAATTACATGTTTGATTTACAAGTTCATTTTTTACATCGTCGGCGAAAGATCTTAAAGTAACAACTTCTAACCCTTCAACATGTTTACAAGATTAGAAAAAACTCCCTTAAAAAAGTTTCAGCGGAATCGTGTAACACTTTATAAATATGTAGAAAAATAATGTGTACCGAAATTACCATATAAACAATATTGGAAGTTAAATTGACGATCATGTTCAATATAGCTTCCAATTAAGAACGCATTATCAGTTCAATTTTAGTGTTAGCATAATGCACTATTTAGGATATGTTAGCTATGTTAACAACGCCCAGCGCCATTGAATGGATTTTGCAAAACAAGCAGTTTGATCTAATTCAAGTATCTTAACTACATAATTGAAAGACAAGTTAATAATTTGCAAAATTGAGAGCAGATATAATATCAGACAAAGTGCAGTTCATTTTCTCCACCTCCTTTTCCTCAATGTTTTCCCTTGGGTCTAGGACATTCTTGTCTCGCTGGTGTTTACCTGATTACTTCCCTCTCCATATGTGAATTGTGAGCTGAAAAGGAATAATTGCTTTGTAATTATTCGGACTTGAACGGGAGTCAGAAAGAGAATAGTTTATGTAATAAAAACTCTCATGCATGACAGCACTTCCATGTAATATTAATTCACACGCTCACGACAGTCTCTATGTAAGTACACGTACTTATGAGCGTCATATGTAATAACTATACGACTGAAAACGTGCACAGCACGAAAAAAAAACAATAACTTTAGAGGTTGAAAAACGTGTGGACGAAAAACCTCAGCTGTTAAAGTAAATGGATTAGTGTGTGTGGTGGAGACTCTTTGGGATCCCTCGTGTTACACTTTATATTCCTATTACTTAACAAACATCATAAGTTTTAAACATACTTATAATAAGTTTCATACATCGTTTAAGTATTGAGCATCACAAGTTTTACAATTCTGTGAGGATGCACGAGGAATGATTACAGGTCGGAAGTATGTAAATTGTAGAATATTAAAATCCCTTGAACTTGACAAGTATCATCCTTTGTCTTTGGACGCTGACACACTGCCTACATAACTAAGGATTACCAACTTCTCTTTTAGGGTTGTCTTTGCATAACAACCCTAAAGGCGACAAAATCCTCTTTTCAATTCAACCAAAACAAAAACTCCATAGCGGTACTTAACTCTTTGCTGTAGGGTAATTATTTTTCTCTCAGATTAGTACAAACTTTACAAACAGTGTGTAGACAACTTTTTAATTATTTCAGTAGTAGATATTACACTGAAATTAACAACTGTTTTTACTATTCAATGGCATGTAAGTGTAAATTTGTCTTCATCACTTGGGAGAGAAAATATAAAATATAGAAAACAAATTGTACGAACATATTTTGTGATTTTAATATAATTTACCGTCTACGGCTTATTTCGCAAGTCATCTCCTCAAAGCCTTTCCCAATATTCCCCCGCATTTTCAAAATTCCTAAATTAATTACTACTATACGTATTAAACCTAAACGTTCCAAAAAGGAATGCTGTGAGGCGTGTATTAAAAGCACTTTTGCAATAAGTAAATAAAACTCACACTCTTTGAACATTATCTCCTTGCAAAACCCACGTTCGACATGTTTTAACAGTGTTAAAATTTAATTTAAAGTCTTTATGCCTCTCAAAATGACTGTAAGCTTGTCAAGTTCAGAATTTCCTGTCGACGCTTTTGCAGGGTTCTGTAAATTATTTATCAAAATGGCCAAGTAACTATTTATGGTGTTTGCTTATTTTAAAATCGATTTTTAGCCCAATGCCGTCCATAAATCACGATGAGCATGTTATTATACAACAATACATTACTTGTTAAATATACATAGAATATTCAGTATAAATATATTAATCCTTGCCAACACTATAGCACCACACAGGTGACAGAAGGTGGTGGAGATATCCGAAAGTATGTATAGATGATTATTTGGCTGTGAAAACTTAAAAATCTCATTACAAATTGCAACATATATGTTTACACGTTAAAGGATGAGTTTGACTTACCAATACTGACAAGTTACGAGCACAATTGCAGCACACTACAGATACAGTACACTACAGTGTATGCACGGTGCCTTATGCAAGTTCCATTTAAGAATAATTATGTCACTTTGTGAAAAATGATTCCTTCAGAAAGGTAATGAAAATAAATTATCAATGTTCAAAACGCTGCAGAACGATGAGATGAAAGGCTAAGTTGTTTCATCAGGATGACATTGATGCATGGTTGGTATACGCTGAGGCTGAATGACAAGCTGGATTACTTGATGTTTTATTTGGAGGAATATACATATTCTTACCTTCCATAAGGTTCAATGATGGCGTTTAAAGGAGCGTTTGCACAAACTACAGTCTATTACAATATAAAATAATAATGATGGATCTTCTGCAATTCCCTGCTGCATCTTTGCTATCAATCCATGCGTTTAGCATCCCTCCGTGTGCAATATATGAGTGAGTCTTGAAAAATGCCATCATGCAGTAAAATAATGAATATTGTTGTAAATTGTCAACCTTCCACAGCACCCAAAACGATTATTGAAAATTATTTCATATCGTCCTTAATTATAATACAATGTTTTCCAACAATTTCTGATGCTTTTTGAAAAACATATGGGGAAATTTAATATGTACATGTATATTACTGTGGAATTTCATCATGAAAGACGAACGATAAAACGACAACATGTAATAAATGTAATCCATTAGTAGCTGTTCAGACAAAGAAGAAGAAGAAGAAGCAAAATATTTACTAAAAGCACATTCGAATTCTTAATTTAATAGTGTGCTACGTTAAGTTAACCAATGATAATAAAGTCGATGTTAATAAAGCCAAGCAATTAGTGGTGTTATTAACCGAGGAAGATTGGAGGAACATTTATAATGTAATAAAGAGCTATATAGTGTTTATATGTGTGAACAGGTGTGTAGAAACCACATTCAGCATGGAAGTTATATGTTATATTTATGAACATGTAAAAATACTTTGTATGTACACTTGCAATAATAAAGAAGAATATTTTTTGTCATATTTTCGATGACTTACAGGGAGCTCACGCAAAGAATTTGGTAAGTAGGGAGACTTGTACCATATGTAACAGTACTTACCGCACATAAGTGCAGCAAAAACTGCACTAAATTTTGAGCGGCTGTGTGGAAAAATATTAAATGGAGAGATTGCTCCCCGTGATTTTATTAGATCACTTAGTCCATTTAATTCAGCACGAGAGCCATTAATAGGATAAAAAAAATGAAAAATACCGATGCGTGTGTACCCTACATGTGGCTTGGACTAATTGGGATGTCGCACATATCTTTTGCTTTAAAAAGTAAAATGCCACTTTTGTTTTTTACACATTTGCCTGTTCATCTACTTCATTGCATTATGATCCGCATTTTTCTAATTCAATCTCCATAAACATAAATTTGGGAGTTAGTTCAAGCTCAAAAGACCTACTTTTTATAAGAAATCTTTAATTATGAAGCGGAGCAGTAGTGTTCTTCTTTTTAAAAAAATCATCTCTTTGGATCAACTTTCTACATTCACCCGATGAGATGATCCACTCAAGGATTTGTTTTGTATCAGGGAAATATCCTTTTGAATGAATTTCAAGTGTTAGATTTTCATTAGATTTTTTTTGTGATCGAAAGGGAAAATCAGATGATTTTATTTTTGGTTAATTTGAACCGATTTGCGCAATTAGTTGTGGACAATCTCAAAGGGAGAGAGAGAGAAGAAGTTCACTCACCTCTTACTTTAAACTACTGAAATACTCAGCGTGCTGTAGGATTAAATAGTCTAAAAAGATCAGAGAAGGCAATTAATTTTTTCCCACTAAAGGTGACAAAACGTGTCAAGAGATCACTACTGTGAGTATACACATACTACAAGGAAAGGAGGAAGAATGTGAGGAAGGGAAGGACTTGTTGTTGGTTCTGAGGTTTTCTACATTAAAGTATTAAACCGTCGCGAGGAAAACCACTCTGCGACAAGTTAAAAACCAAGACCTCCAAAACGTGGCGACAATTATCTACATACTCTCCTCATTGCGTCTAGTAATGGTCAGCCATTCAAGTTTGTGTCTTGAATGGTTGACAATTGACTCGAGTGATTCTAAAATAAGATCGCGAACTATACCTAAAAAGTTCAACGGTTAATCACCAAAAAATTGCAGGTAAGACCATTGACCACTGATTTTATAAGCGCTCATATGATTAGATATACAGAATGGAAATTTCACAGATCAAATATAAAATGGCAGTATACAAAATACAAGTAGTTGTAGTTGACAACTTAAGGATCAACTTGAGATTGAGAGAAAATCGGAAGTGACCTTTTAATTCCCTGCCTTTGGAATATCAATACAACTTGTGTAGTAGCAAGAGGCTTATCTAGAATTTCTATAAGAGAAAACACATCTGTTAAAAAAATGAGCAAATATTATAGCAAAGTCTTTGTTTATATCATCATGATGTCATATAATTTTGAATTACACAAGGAAATGACTTATGCATGAAATTTGAGTGGCAAAAAAAACAGTGCTGAGCGCCAGTCTGGTGAACATTTGGGATTTTTACGAGGTGGGATTGTTGTATAGATATGGGGGAGATCAGTATTTGTAAGAGGATTATTATAATAAATGACAATTTGACCAGAAAAAATAAAGTATGTGAGCGGATCCTCTTGAGGTGTATACGAGCTTCTACCACACAGAAAACAACCATTTACTCGGGTTGTTAAAATAATATCCGAGTAAGGTGGTGGTGGAATATATCGCTCAAGTATTCAAGAAGTATGGATGAGGATAGAAAAAGAGTACAAAATTTGCCATGGTTTTATCTTGTACATGTTTAACTTATGCATTTTACCTTTTACGTTAACTCAGGCATTTTAACTTGTGCATTTTAACTTGTATACGTTAACTTATGCATTTCAACTTGTACATTTGGGCCTAAACTGAAGAAAAGGACTGCAATGCATGTGTGTTTATATATTTTACATAAAAAAATACTTGCTGAAGTCAACCTGCACAATGGACAATCGCTCTTCCATGTGGTACCTCGATGTTTTTATATACATTACAGTGCAGGGACTGAGGGATGAATGGGCTTAAGCTCTTAATTCAAATAAGTACAACTATTCACATACCTATATACATACACACCTGTACATTTTAATTCTTAGTGAGATTCCAAAGTCTTTGAATCAAGCAACTGAAAACCTAACAGAAGCCCCAGATCAAAGGAGTGATAATAATAAGAATAAGTAGTACATTACTACCTACGCCTATGTTTGTACCATACCGACTACCCGACCATCTATACTTGTATACATAAGCCCTTTGCTTCCACATATATTTATGCACACACACAGGGTAAGCTCTCCATTATTATCCACATTATACAAGCAAAACCCTCTTGGTTCTCTTTTTCTTCACATGATACATTGCAAATTCAAGACGACAGGAAGATTGAACAAAGTCCCGTTCGACTTTCCCACCAGAAGCCCAACAATGCTTTAGTTTCCATTGAGATCTCGACGTGAACACAGTCAACACTTGACACAGTGTGCGGCGCTCAGCTGAGAGGGGTATTCTCAGACTCGTAAAAATTGTTCCTTCCTTGTATTCCGAACGCTGATTTTCATCTTTTCCTTCCTTTTTCAACGTTTTAGTGCTCGTAACACTGTAACTCACTAATCCACATTCTTAGTTCCGTTTTTGTAACCATAAAGTGACATTCTGATATTTTCGTGTGGTGTGAACAGGGAATAGTGTACACAAGTGATTTGTCATCCTATAAGCCCAGCGCAAACGTAAGTTCATATACATGAGAGGGATTTCCATCACTGGATCCGCCGTTCTTATCTTTAGCAAAGGCTAAATTGATTTTACACAGGCTGTATAAATCATCCGGGTATATCCAATATACTCGTCAACAGGTGAATAAAACTGACGCTCTTGTGGTGACCGAACTGATAAAGGAAGTGGGTAATCCCCACTACTCACAATAAATTGTACATTAACGTTCATCCATGTATTTAAATCAGTTCAAGTAGCCCAAAAATGGAATCCAGACATCATCATCACTCACTTCACAGTTGTCATCTCAAAGGACATCATAATAGTGCACATGGAGGATTCGAAAGGGTAAGAAAGCAGCTCAGAATTATTATAGTTCAATTTTTTACATGGACAGCAGAATTGGATACTGTACTGAGTACTGGGCATCTTATAAAGTGTATCATCGCGGATTTATTATCACCCACATGCACGCAACTTGGCAGTTTATCAAAATATTAGCGGTCAAACAAAGCAAAGTAAACTTGCGAATTGCAATTGTGATGGTCGTGTCGGATCCTTTATTTTTTAACATCTCACCCCATTAGCAGTCATTGTGTTAAGGCTTCAAGCCGTGCTTAACTTTAGAGCATTTATATTACAATTGGAACAGAACCGTTGGCAGGGAACGGAAAGAGGAACTTTGGGTTCCCAGGTGACTACCAAAATTCCTCAGCGTAATTTGTAGGACAAAGCTGAAGCCAACACTATACAATATACAATAGGTAGCTACAAAGATTCACATGATAGTTCAACCTTCAACCCAACCATGATTTTGAGCTTGCAAGGATCAGGGATATTTACTATGGAACGGAATAATTGCATTATTGTAATAAATACTCCCGTTTATAGTAATAAATTATTATAGTATAATTATTAGGGGTTAATTTCTGTTAACAATTCCACGCATTCCTTGTTCTTACTGAAGTCTTTGAAGCTCTAGACTCCAGATGGGCGTAAATTTCAATAGGAAATTGTATCACTTACAAACCACATGATCTTCACTCATCTGCAAATTCTTTCGATGAGATTATGGGGAATATGTGAGTATATTGGGACTATTCAAGGAAACAAAAAGGAATAGCGAGGGATTTCGCAATACTAGAAACTAGTACTTAAACTAAGGATAACACTTTCCTCGCTGAGCATTTCTGTGATTTTCCTTGCAAAGAATCCAATTGAAATGGTCAAATAAATTATTTAACTATTGCAATATAATTCCGAGAGTGAGATAACTATTCCACCAACAACGTTTTCACTACCTGCAAGTTAGTCGTAACTAGCTTTTAAAATTGGCGTAAAAAATTCATTATAGAAATTGGCGAGACAGTTGTCATCTTAATTTTTTCCCTACATGCTTACACACACTCCTGTAAGTATACTTATATATGCCATACACATCTGCAGTACATATACTTATAGTTGGATTAACACATGCAGGAATATATTGGAAGCGAACAATAATAACAATACATCATATAAATTTTGCGACACACCCAACGATTTCAGCATAACTTTTGCCTCGCTGCAGTGTAACGATGATTCAGTTTGCACTACAACTGTCATAAAATTATTACATGCTACGTAAGTTACACACAATTTTTATGAGGAGAGAGAAACAAAATAAAAATTTTTGTAGACAACGACTAATTCTACGTCTGTAGCATTATTGGGGGGTACACATGATTTCAGTCGTCTATAAAAGTTCAGCCGCCTGAGCACATCTGTCACCAAAAGAGAAAATATGTTAGGGCTTAAAAGTACAGAAATTATGGTAAGTTGTCAAAAATTATTAACAAAGATTTCTGAGTACTTCCTGCATTAAATCAGGTGAATATAATGACACTAAAACGGATATGTGCTCCACAGTGGCCGTTCGCACATATGAAGGGAGACGTATGATTTCATTTTTTAAACACTCTACACGCTTTTACGACCAAATCAAACCGGTGGAAGTGCCTCAAATCTAATTAGAAGGGAGTTGATGTGAAAAATATGAATTTAACAACTAGATAAGTAACTTGTCTGCAGTTGGGTGTGTAATGATTTTGAGCTAAAGATGCAATACAGAAAGTCTTCAAATTAGTTCGCTTATGTCTATAATGTAGTTAAGCAGTTTTAGGTAAGTAAATAAAAAACAAAAGAATTCCTTTCTCGTATTTGCTTTGCTCATTCTGGGTGAGCAGAAAATTTCACATCATAAATACACAAGTGCTTTTATATGACTTTTAAGGAATGCATTCACACATTTTGGTGTAAAAATTAACTTATTTTAGCATCCTTCCCTGTGTAACTATAAGTTAACATAGAAGTTAGACTATACGACAAAAAACTAAAAAAAATTATAAGATCTACGTTCTCCACATAACTCAAAGGGGTAACGAAACGTGGAAAAATATAATAATTACGCCCGCTACTCTATGAGAGGTTTTTAATAATTAATTATAACAAAGCAATTTTGTCAGAACTATCTTGCCTATGCGTTCCGAGCTGCTTCACTGGTGCTATTATATATGAAGGTAATTAATAGCTTCGGTAGTTAGTAGTTACTGCAAAAGTTGCGCAATGAGCAAATAGTACAAATTACCACACGCATAGCAGTGACAGGCTTGCATTTAACGAGCTTATTTCAAAAATCATATGATGATTCTCGTGTTGATCGTTTATATCTACTTAGCACATCACACTTTTTTTACAAATATTTCCTAGTTTCCTCTTCTTAGATTATTTATCTTGTTCCTGCCTCCCTCATACTTGAGAAATTCCTTTATTGAAGTGGATTCTCATAACCACCATTCTCATTATTTCGTTGGATAATGCATACTTATGAGCTCCCAACAGTCCCAACTTGTTTACTAAAATCTTGCATGTATATTTGATACAATCCTGCGATATCGCCCTGTAATTTTTCACATGATTTAATCTTTTATTTGATTTTGTGCAAATATTTTCATAATGATGGTTACCTTTATGTATTGCAATACAAAAATACAATACCCTCAGCAGCTGAGGGTATCTCGAAGCTGAGGCTCAGCTTCGGCGAATTTCTGGCAAAGCCCAGCCTTTAAGTATGATAATTAATATACGATAAGACTTAATTTGAGCATGATTTAGAAATTACGTACGTTTAAAGTACAGGCGCATGTACTATACTCGACTTGATTCTCTCGGGATTCCCAAAGTTATTGCAGTTATCTCTCCGCCAATGTCCCTGGGATGGGAGTAGATTCGTTGCTCTGTGGGGAGAAATGAAAGAGTAAATATAAATACACAAATAAAAATAATTAGCCGTCGTAAAAATTTCAAAACTCGTAACTACATGTCTACATATGTAGGACTGTGGGATGTCGTCATCTTGATTGATGCATGGATTTAATAAAAAATTACGTTTCAGATATCTAATTCATGCAGTCATATCTTCATCTTCTCATTCTTACTTCAGATGTATTTAAATCCTCACGAAGTTGATGTTGATCGGGTGAAATACATTTAATACACTTGAATACAACTTACATGACACTTACCTATACATACTTCAGTAGTATAGTAGTACATACTTCACACATAGTAGTGCATGGATGGAGCTGATAATTCCCATCTCACTTCTGTTCTTGCATCTTGGTCTCATGTCTTTCAATAATCTGTTTCAGGAATCAAATCTCCATTCAACTTTGTATGACGAGGCGGCGTCTGAAATTGAAAACAGTACCAATTAGTTGAATAGGGATATAAATAGTAATCTTAACAGAAAGGAGTCAAAGTTTTGTAATTTTCACTCCTATTGTTAGCCCCGTCTTTCATTAAGTCTCCTGATGTAATTCTTTGATAAACCATATATATAAGTTTTGACTGTGATGATATGACGAACAGTCAGTTTAAGTCATGCAAAAAAAAGTATAATAATCTTATTTACACCACGATTGGGATTCAACTTCAAAAAACACTCAATATATACTCCGCACATTAGCATTTTACCATAAGAAACTTATTACAATTAGACCATTGATGAAATTCTTTCAATTGAATAAACTTTCTCTTTTAAAGGATTACCCATTACACACAATACAACACTCGACCAATATCGTGCTGATAATTGTAATAAGAGGACAAATAATAGATACTACATGTAATGTATTCTTCACAGTTTAACTTACTTTTCGGTATTCAATTGAAGCATCTTGACAAACAAATCCTCACAAAATCACAAAAATACATATGTCCATGACTGCTAAAACTCCTGCTGCCAACACTCAACATTACAAAATCCGTTGTGTCCAACCATAAAATTTTGATTTAATTTGCAGCAAATCTAATTCCATTATCATTTATTTTCTTTTAACTTGTTTCTGTTTGCTTATATGTAGATTTCCCGTATAACATTTATATATGCAAAGCATTTTTCTGTTTCCGACTTTACACAAATCCTATATTGTAAACCAATTGAAATAATTAAATTTAGTTCTATATAAGAAACTTAAAACAACTAATTCACACAGTTAATTATTGTGAGTTTCCAAACCCCGCACTTTGTCTTTGGGAAATTGACTGTGATATGAAGACGAGGTAGAGGAACAAAACCGGAATAATGAATCTTTTCAAACGTCATTAATACAAAGCTGAATACATACGCAGCGAATTAATACGCACATGAATCTGAACAGAAGATATTTGGACGGCATGTCACGCTTGGTCGCTCAGCCTGAGTGCGTTCGTTGTGGCCATCTTCATTTAACTTTTTAATTCTTCAACGGAGAAGTATCTATCTAGTACTTATATTAAGTATCTTAAACATTTAGATTATATGATTTACGAACAACAAACAACAAAGACCAAATATTTCGTCAACAGTAGAATCATTGTCTGATATTTTATTGAAACTTTCATGTTTCATTCATTTTAGCTCTCATCACAGAAGGAGGCTTATAGTTAGCCTAATTGACAATATTAAATTGGAAAAGTTGATATTGGGACTTTTTAATTCAACCAGTAAAAAATTATTTGGTAATGGTTAAAATCATTAAATATTAATTTTATATTATGTTAAAATAATTTTTCTAATTTATGCGTATTAAAATCATTTTGTCGAGTCGATGTTTTTTCGATGATGACAAATGAGAATTCAATGTTGTAGAAGATTAAAAAGCTTATAAACTTATAAGTAAAATGGAGGCTAGAAACTACAAAACTGAGTAACTTATAAGTTTATATTCAGATACCTAATAATAATATTAATACATTTTTAGCTTTTAGTTCTGTGGTTCAAGTTTCGTCTTGTTCAATACTCGAAAATAAGCTTTCCCTCTAATTCTGATTTTGACGAACTAAACCGCACAAAGCCTTTTAGGTAATTCACTTATTAGCATGAAGGACTTGATAAGTATAAAAAATCAAATCAGAGACAATTTGTAAGCGAATTATATCGTTAGCCATGAACTAGAAAAACAGTAGTTTTTCCCGGAGAAACAATTTGATGAAAGTGTTTGTTTATTAAACTTGTCATCTCTATTGTAAACGACGACATTATTGTGTGTGTATAATCATGTCAACTTGACGATTCCATTGAACAATCAGTGTTCAAGAGAGTTAGTTTATGTCTGGAAAAGTTTATTTCTGAAGGGCAAAATCGAAAGAGAAATTTTCAATGTACGAATCAAAGATTTCTGACGAAGTAAATTTCACTCTGACGATGAGAGTGTACTTCTTAATTTGTTATCATTAACCTGATTAAGCATTCAAGGTTTTTGCATGATTAAACTATTTCAATAGTATAAGAATTAAACGTTGCGTTATTAGAGAAAATACAATACTTGTGTGATTACAGTGATTATGAATTAGGTTGAGATCAGATTTCTGTTCAATTTAGACGCCGCAAATATCTTATACACTTAAATCCTTCTCCATTCCAAGTTTATGGAACAACTCCCAAGTCAGTAAGTTTAAACTTTATTTCAATAAATTGAGCTTAATTCAAAGTTTCAAAGTTATAATCTCAGCAGTTGGTACATTGAATGGCATATTATTGTAAAAAAATAAGACAATGAAATGGGAATCACGACAATCAAACCGCGTCAGTAGTGCACCTTAAATGAATAACAATTCTTACGATTCTTACTCACCAAATTTCTTGTGATAGGAATTATTTGAATTTTTCATGATGGTGAAATAAGTACAAAGGAATTACGCCAATACATTTGCTACGCCTTACCTACAGTCTGATTCAATTCGGCTTCCACACAACGGATAAATCACAAGGTTAAAAAGTACAGTACGAAACTGACGCATATAACCATAAAATTCCTGATTTTCCATAAGTTTTTCAGCTTAAATTCGTTGTGTCTGTACACCTTGCTTGAGTAAAGAAAGACTATACAGAACCTTCCTCCGTCGCAAAAACCAAGTCAAAACTTCTGCTTCTGACAGTTACCAATTATTATTATGAAAGCAAAACTTTTGTTTTTGTCCCAACATCTCCACGCCGCGTCAAGTGCGTGAAAAGAAAAGGAGTTGTCTTTGCCGACGCCAATAAGTTAACACATGGACGATACTTATTACTGTAGATATGTAGTTTGTTTATTACTATATTGTAGATTATTTTAACTATAGTGTAGATGTTCTGTATACTGTAGTAGATGTTCTGTAGACTATAGTAGATGTCCTGTATACTATAGTCGATGTTCTGTATACTACAGTAGATTTTTTTCTACTATAGTGTAGATTATTACTATATAGTTTGTATGATTAAACTATAGTGTAGATAGCAATCTCTAATTTGCATGCTATTTATCTCCACATTCGACTGATCGGATGTGGACGTCAAAAACAACAATGAATCCGGGATCGAATGTAGCTGTAAACCTTCTCAGCTGTATAGGTTTCTATATGATTAGTGTCAATCCAAACGATTCACACTTCAATTATTGTCGTAACATATGACCACTTACATGGTTAAACAGCACTGACAGTTTAACGGCCGGCTTGGGAAAGGATTGTCCGCTGAGAAAATATCTTCGAACTTACGCTGTGAAAGGCGTATCGTTGTATTGTTTAGGCTACTATGTAATTTAATTAACTGTAATGAATCAAAAAATAGTACATTGCACAAACATTTCATGCTAAATTCATAGCGGTTACTACAGACTTGACGATGTTATTCCTATTCAGGTGTACTTAAAAAAGAGCTTATATAGTCATACTTAAAAAATAGGGTAGTCCATCTATACATAATAAATCTTACTCGTCCTATACATAAAAGATCTCAGTAGCTATATCATGTTGTTGTTATCCTGTTACTCGATCAAGCGTGGTGTTATCTACGGCAATAATCTCTTCGAGAAGATGCGCCACACTATTAACTTGTAAAACATCAAAGTCTGGCGTATTGTATTCTATTTACATATAAAGTCGGTATTTATTTAAGAACTCGGCATACCCAGATCGTTTGCTTTCCAAACAATTTGACATCTTCCGTCGAGTTAATGACTTCAAAAACTTCAGATCCTGTGACGACGTCATGACGAATAGCCTTTGAGGGCATCAAATGAAGCTCATCACCTCATCATGCAGTATTAGTATAGGTATACATAGACTCCATCAGCATGGAGTCAGAGTACAGAGATTTAAATAAAAATGTCAAAATTTCCTAGGATTTGTAATATTCTTTAGGTCATTAAGTTATTGTTCAATAATGCATGGACGGGTAAGTTGTGTCGTGCAGCTTGTCGGCCAAAGACAACTTGAAGTGTTTGCTTCAATTAAATTGTGAGCAAACTGAACTATAAAAGTTGGAAGAAATAGTATAATACAGTAGATACATGAAACATAGTGCGTTCCACGCGTAGGATATTTCCTTAAATAGATCAAATGACAATAGCAAGGCTGCTAGCACAAAATTGTTAATAGCTATTGTAGTATTTGATTTACCGTTGAGTCGTTGCACACAACTGTCAATGCTCAAAGAGTTCATTTCTCAATGGATTTATTCTAGACATCTAGACTCTGTAGCTACAGAATGTGTGTATTATTTCCGTTGTATGATTTTATTCAGCCCTTTTTCCCATTTCAGCTTAATTTACCTTAAATTATTATATGTTATCCGCTGTATTACTATAGATACTTATTTGACTTGTGTATACTTTATACTTTCTTGATATAATGATGGGTGTTGCCTTTGATTTGTATTGCAAAAGTATCGATAGTTTGTTGAGTTTATCACAGATACTTTAATACGGCAGCACGATTTTACCCCATCTTAATAATCAGTATCCTATTCAAAGTTTGTATAAAGTTTACTTACAAATTGGATATGTTCGATACTGTTGATTGTTTGGATTCGAAAACAGAAGTATGTAGATACCTATGTGTACATGATATAAAACATAATTGCATATGTTCTATACTACACAATATGTGTATAATGCTTTGGAGTCTTGGACTTCCTTGTTATGAAAATCATTAGGCAATATATGTTTTCACTCTCGAAAGGAGACGTCTGTCGCGAAAATGAAAGATGCTCACTGTGTGTCGAATTCCAGCTGCTCCTCCTTGACGTTATTACTGAATTGATTAAACTTGGAAAATCAAGGAAAATGTGTATAGTTGTCGCATCTCCCTATTTATAATGACATTTTGCTTGGAAATCTCGTGTTTCTTAAGTGCCTAATTTGGTCTTTGCTACTTAATTTAACAAGTAATGACCACCCGACTGGCTGTGGAGGAGGAAGTTGAGCACTTACACGGTCTGAACGTCTTCGTGAGTCATTAGATTGGTCACGTCGTGCACCTGTTGTCCAAGTCTCCAACTTATCTATTCAAGGCGTAGAATGCATAGCAATTCAAATGTCGGATGTTCACGCTTTTTCCGTAATGTTCATATGGGTAGGCTCTATAACCCACTACCAGTACTAAGATCCTCGTTCATCCCACTTAAGGTATGCTAACTTAATAGCTCTGTATACTTATAATGAGTTTATTACTTACTATTACTACTGCAGTCAACGAAAGTCGAAATACTTGAAAAAATCCACGCCTTCGTAAACTTGATTGTTTACCGCAATTGTTATGCAGAAATGGCTGAGTGTTACGATTCTAAACGTGCAATTTTATTGTTCCTCCTTTCTTCTGCAAATTACTCATTGTCAAGGAATCACTGGTTTCGGAGTATGTCGCTTTGTGTCTTGTCGTGTCGGTTTAATCGGCTTTAAATAGCTCTATGCATCTTATTATTCCTTATTACTGCTCAATATTCCGTGTCTGTGATTACGTGCATCTGTGGGGATGGAATGGGTTGCTACATTCTGAATCCCTGTATTCGTATCAAAGGGTTGAAGTAGCAATTTGTCGCAATAAATATTATTAATGTATTAGTGTCGCTCCATGAGCTACTGTGAGCTACCGTTTTTAGTATATAGTCAAACACTTCAAATCATGCTCACAATTCACAATCGGGATCAGAGATAAGTTTAGGTTGTATCTAAAGTTATTCAAATAGGACAGAAACTATGTTAAAATTAGCCAACTTTCTCTGACTGAACATGTCACGTCATGGATTGTGAATGGTCAGCGGTCACCTCGGCACTTAAACATACAAAAAGTCAAAAGGTTTTTTTGTATATAAATGCATAGAAAATTCAAACCTTCAAGAAACCTTCTATCTTCAAACTCAAACCGTAGGGAACTGAGAATTTCGGTAACATTTTTTTAAAACAGAATTTCGACTACATTCTTGCGTTCTTCCACCTTATTTTTGAACTTATGACTCCTCCAAGTATTCTTTGCCCCAGAATAATTCACGTGGCCCAAGAAAGGTGATTAGCAATATCAGCTTATGACTTGTGTAGAGCATAGGATCGTTCATGTTACAGTCATTATAGGATTTAATTTCATCCACAAATACCATAAAATAATATCATGCCATATAAAAACAAAGGTTTTTTTTGTATAATAAAAGAGTTCTTGTAGTATAGAGAAGAGAAGCAAAAAATTTACATAGCGCATTTTCAAGAAGGTGTAACAATGCAGTCACGATTTGAATCTGTCAGTGCTTGCCTGCAAGTGACTCAAATAGTGAAGATGGTTTGTTTGTGTGCTACGCTGTATTCTGTATATATAGGATGCGGTAGTCTTGGTCGGTTACCTGTTACGGTTCGGTGGTATCCAAGCGCGTATACACGTCCCCCTTCATATTTGTTTACTTCTCATACAATACCTATCTATGGTGTGTAACCTGTGTGTTTCGTTGCTGGTATGCTTTTGTAGCTTGTCGGGAATTCAGTACAAATAAGTTTAGAGGGAAATAAAAATATTTGTTCGCAATATGCAGTGGCACCGTACCGTATATTTACTTATAACATCCGCACAAAGAATATCAAGCATTTTAATCATCATTCAAAGCATCATTTTGAAAAGAATTCATTGCAATATATAGGTATACATGTATAATGTCATATTACAGTGTTAACTATAATACGACAAAGTGAGCATTAATAATCTTGTCTCTTCAATTCCTGCACTTGAGGCACATCGCAAAAATATTTACACATTACATTTGTCCCCACATTACTCCATGCTATAAGGTTACAAGTTATAGATAGCTCTCCACGTTATGCATAGGATTCCATGGTATACATATGACTCCATGTTATACGTAGACTCCATGTTAAACCTCCCCAAGTTATAACTCCACGTTGTTAAAACTCTCCGCGTTATAAACTTCTTATTTGCTCGTTGTCAAGAGATAAAATATGAGGGAGAGAGACCCATACATCAAAAATGCATAATGTATGATGAGATGACAAGCTATTTCAATTTAGGTTGCAACTCTTTTTCTCTATGGACTTGACAGTTGTAGGTGGATTCAGTGAGAAAAAACCTAAGGCTGAATCCAAACCCTACTGTCCTACATACTTGACCAAGGAGTGTTAGAGCAAAAATGTGTAACTAGCAGTTAGCAGTTACCTTACGCAACTTTTAAACCAACAACTCTAGTATGACACTTGGGAAATTAGCTCTATTATTGTGGATAAAAGGGCATGTCTGCTGTCAATAGACTTTGCTCTAGGTGTCATTTCTCCTATTGTGGGATTTATTACCAAAATTATCTTCTGTCAAGGAACCTTTTGTTAAGGAACCATCAAGGAACCTTCTGTTAAGGAACCTTTCGTTTCGTTAAGAAACCTTCTGTTGAGGATACTTTCCGTTAAGGAACCTTATGTGTTAAGGAATCAAAAACTAGTTGATGAAAGCTATTTCCACCCTTCCAACCAACGACAATTATTTGAATTTACTAATTGTGAGTCCCCTCCTGATTAACTCTTATGACAAACAAAAAGGTTAACTCTCAATGATTTCTTACAACTAAATTGGAGCAAAGTCAAAGAGGAACACAAATGAGAAAGACTGAAAGTGATTCGTTTAATCTGAATTGGGCTTAACGCTTAGTACATTCGTTGTATGTATTAGTGATGCTGTCAGAGTCGTACATACTTGAGGGTAATTGAAGATTTCAGTCAGTTAGTAAACTGTAATGACTCTACATATACTCTTGAGCATATGTGTTCATGCAGGTTTTTAGACAGGAAAAATAATCTTTGTGTGCGATTTGGGAATGAACAAGTGGGTAATGTTGAGGAACCCTCTCAGAACGTTAACTTAAAAGTAAGGCGGGTGTATATATATATAAGTATATAAACAATAAAAAAACACTGAACGAATTCTGTGAGGATCCTCGTGGATGCATACCCACACGCTCAGATGAAATTGCAAGGAAATTAATTATATGGTATAAGGATACAGAATTGGGCGTTTGATGGTCTCATGTAAATTAGAACTTTTGTGCTCATAGGCCATGGCTTAACTTGAACTCATTAACTAGAACAATTACTTTAATTTAAACATATTCGAAATTGTACGACAAAAATTCACTCTTTCGTCTCCAAGTTTTCTTGCACTTGGCATAAGTTATAATTAGGAACTCCTCGGTTGAAAATGCAAGCCTGATTTAGATGTCGAATTCATTGAATTGCCATTTAAGTGGGCGGAGGTGGCTCAACGTTGCCGTGTATGTATGTAAACTTATAGTATGTACATATCTACATATATTGCATTCCCTCGTGCTCACAGAATTCTGCAATGTGCGTAAATAAGGACAATAAGCGACCTTGATGAGTTCTCCTTTGTGCCCATTCAGATCTGCTACGGTCCTAATTCTTAGATTTCCGTTTTTAATCCGATTCCTCACACCTGTCTATAAGTTACGTGTTCATTTCTCACTTCGATTCTACTTTTTTGCCCACAAGAGAATATTTTTAGACTTGAATTTTTTCTACCCGAAAGAAAAAAATCTTGAGTTATGTCAAAATGTTTAACCTCTTACTTCTTTTATTATTTGAGTAACAGTAAACGTGCCCAAAAACTAACAGAACGAGGGCATCAATAAACGGCGTAATTATACTTTAACAAGCTTACAAATTAGCTTATTCGTAGCAAGTAAACCTATTATTTCAATTATTCATTTCATTATTACAATATTTTATCATTTGTAAATTATATTGCCGATGTTTGTATGAACAGGTTAAGGATTTCAATCTTTCAATCCAGTGTTAAGTGGATTTGAATAATGTGTTATTAAAGCATAAATTTTATTTGAGTTGAAAATTGGCGTTGAACTGTTTATTTGAAAAATGTTGTTTATGCAACCAAATTGTCGTAATTATCTAAATGACCAATTAATTGAAATCGGTAAACTAGATTAATTTCTATTTGAACTCTTTATTTCTTTGCAGTATGGAGGATTTCCGCAACTCAGTCGGATATTCCCTCCAATCTCCTCCAGCAGTTCCAGCTCCTCGACTGATTCAGACATTCATGTGTCCCGGAGGTTCCGCATTCACAGAAAATGGCTAGCATGTGTTCTTGTCGCTGTCCTCTTTATTGGAATTGGAGCAGCCGTGGGAATTTACTTCGGATGTAAGTATACTTACTTGATTATCGCAATAATTTCAGGATGACAACAAGAAAGCTTTTAATCATTGGTAACATGCAGCTTAGGTATACATAAGAGAGTTGGACATAGCTAAGTAAGTCCAATACTTACATAGACACTCTATAATAAGTGAAGAAGACGCTCTCACTCCATTTGCAGGTCATAAAGCACCTTGTACAACAGTATTGTTTACTTTATGTTATGGAGTTATAGTTCTTTGAGTTATATGGATATGTTATTTATAAGGGCTTTGTAGCTTTATAGGAGCTTTTTCTGTTTCCCAGTTTTAACTACAGGAAGTTCCGGTATATAATTGCGGCATGAAAAATGTAATGAAAGGAGTTGAGAATCGCAATGAGGCAAGTCATTCTGTACTAAATGTCGACAAAGGAATAAACACAGGGAGTTTTCAGTGCGGTACACAACAGCGTAAATTGATGGATTGATAAATCTTAGTTTTTAAATTCTTTTTCATGCGTGGGGATAATAAACATTCCGAAGTAACTGAGCTTTCATTATCGTCAGCAGTATATAGGAGAGTAATAACTAAAAGAAAAATGTGAAATCATCACTTTGAGAATGTTGAAAAAGGGGAAATTCCTTGTTGACAAGTATTCTATGTAATACTTTTAAAACATATAAGAGCTTTCCTTGCTTGCATTGCATGCTGGCGATAGAATATAGAATTTGCGTGCATTTGCTAATATGCCGCGTGCACTAATAAGCTCTAAAAAGTTGGTATGTAGTTTTGAAGCAATTTCATTTTTACATTACAATATCTCTTTCGCTTTGGAGTGTTGAGGGTCCTATCCTTTAAAATAATTCAGCTCATTTCCAAGACACTTTTGATTAATTATAGCGTCTCCCCGAAAGGTAATATGGCTTTATGCTTTTATCTATGGGACTTTTATTATGAAGGAAAGGTATTCATTAGGCT
Source organism: Lipothrix lubbocki (assembly GCA_034696945.1). Lineage (NCBI taxonomy): Eukaryota > Metazoa > Arthropoda > Collembola > Symphypleona > Sminthuridae > Lipothrix > Lipothrix lubbocki. The sequence continues at coordinate 212,948 of JAQGAK010000006.1, read as the reverse complement.
TAATGGCATCACCTGCAATGCAATGAGTGGAAATGCGAGCAAGTCATAAAATAATTTTTACCCTTTTGTAATTAACCAATGGAATGTTATCCTTGTCCGTGATACAATATTGTAATCATAAGGTTTCCGCTGAGAATCTTAATGCTAATTTTTGCCTTCCAAAATTTATATAATGTACTTATAAGCTTTATTGAGAAGTGTAACTTCAAGTACATAAGGTTTTGGATTAAATTGAATAAATTAAAACAAAATTGGTACAAAAGCATTGATAGAAGGAATGTGTGCATATAAAAATAATTATTGTGTCAATGAATACAACAAGTATCTAGCATTATGAAATCGTATGTAATGTAGATTCACTAATAATTTATTAAATTTTGTAGTACGAAATTAATTTTTAATGAAAGTATGTGTGATTAAAATGAAATGAAACTTTTTCAGATCAATTCCTAAGTCTAACGCCAGCCATGGAGCAAGTATTTCGAGGGTCATTTGTGGTGGTCAAGGGGGATTCTTTTGATACAAATTTAACAAATCCAAACTCTTCTCTTTTCCAAGAAAGAGCTACAATGTACAAAGATATTATTGACTCATTGTATTCTCAGAGTCTAGTTAAAAATGTTTTTCTGGGGACGGAAATCTTAGCGTTTGATGGGTAAGCCGTGATCTGCTAATGAAGTTCGTATAAGTATAACAACCGTGATCATTTTCCCCCTTGAATATAATGAAGATGCAAAAATCCCAATTTTCTTCATCTTCACTTGGCTTTGTGAGAGGAAAATTGTAATAATAGTGGAGGAAAATACTTTCATTTTAACTTTCAAATAATTATACAGGGTGGTGGATGGGCCATTAACCGTGTTCTTTAATCTTCACGTGGAGACTCATCGAATTCGTGTAGATGCTGCGGATTTATTCTTCATTTTTGCGGCTGCCGTCAAGGCTTCAAAGGGTGTATTGCATGGAAATATTTCTGTGGATCAGGACACTGTGGAAATTCAAGGTAGACCTTTACAAATTTATTTTAAAGATCTATATTCTTTGTTTTAAGGACCTTTATTACTTGTTTTAAAGATCTTGATTCCTTGTTTTAAGATCTTGATTCCTTGTTTTAAGATCTGAATTCCTTGTTTTAAAGGCCGTTATTATCTTCTAGACCTTTATTAATTAATGAAGAAAGCTTCATTTGTGTTCCTCGGTCAGGAGCAAAGATCTCGTTTGGAGTTTGTACTTGAGTCATTAACTTCACAGGCAGTATTTAAGGTTTTAACTTTTATAAAAATGAATGCTAAAATATAAAGAAAATTGTGTACTCAAAACAGAGAGGAGCATGACTTTCCTGTATCTTCCGTCCACGGAGCGTACTTATGTCGTAACGGGGAGCGGTGTGAAGAAAGAAAACAGCACGACGAGCACCACAACAACCAACAGGAGTATTAAAACTTTCCGCGATAACCAAGAAATGTTTGATGCGGACTCGGTTGAAGTTACAACTTACACTCCGACTACCACAGATTCACCAACAACTACCACAGTGGTTCATAATCATCCAATCTGTGTCCCCATGAATGTTGATTTTTGCGCGAATGTCTCCGCAGCCACTATGCAGAATATTATTGATGAGAAGACTTTGGAACAACTTCGTTCCGTCGTCAATTCCCAATGCTATCCATTCGCTGCACATTTCCTGTGTTCTTGGGGGGTGGCTTGTAAGCAGGATGCGTTCGGTGACAATCTCAAGGAGATTATGCCTTGCCGTGACTACTGCGATGAGTTCATGGCTAATTGTGGAAATCGCCTTCCTCATAGCATCAAAGAGAAAATCCAATGCGGAGGGGACTGGAAGGGTTTAGGGTCGTGCGTGACGAAGCCTGGCTGTGTCAAGAATCTTTACACTTTGGGTCAAGGACATCGCATTTGCGATGGGGTCATGGATTGCATTGACTTTTCGGATGAACGTAATAACTGTTTACATTAAATTTATTTTATTTAATCTATTTATTATTTTATTCTATTTATTGTATTTATTCTTTATTCGTAGGCATTTAAATGGCTTCGTTATTTCATCTCTATTATTTATCTATTGTATCTTATTTTTATTTCTCTAGTGCATTGTCCCTACTGCCCTCCTGGAAACTTCCACTGTGGGGCAGGGAAAGAATGCATTCCACCGGAAAAGAAATGCGATGGAGTGCAAGATTGCCCGAATGGAAGTGATGAGAAAGCTTGCTGTAATAATTAATATCTATTAAGAACTATTTTCTATAGCAATAATAATAATAATTTATTCTCCATAACTCACAATCTGAACTTTAATTTTCAGCCATTTTGTGGTTATTTCGGATACTATAAGTTAAATTTAAATGACATTTTTTTATGTAGTGACACTTGCGCCTTCATCTGAGGCCGCTGGTTATGTTCATCAGTACTTCAATGAGGGATATCTGTTTGTTCACGATCAGGTATGATTGATATGTGCGATATCAAAATGTTGTCTATTAATGAGGTCACACACTACTATACGGATTATTAAAATATTGGGAATTTCAATGATAACTGATGTATTGCAGGGCAAGCTCGGGAAATTGTGTGTGGAGAGGAACGACAGCAAGAAGGATTCTTTTTGGGAGCCGGAATCTCAGATCTTATTAGACAATATAGGTTCATCTGCTTGCGAATTACTTGGTTTCCGTAAAGTAGCTTTTGTTCGGGTACAACCGGATACTGAAATAGCAATGGATGGTCCTGCTGGTAATTATGTACGCATTCAAGAACCGGGGTCTTCCTCTGAAGTCACTTTCACTGCTGGACCGTGCCCGTCAAAGAAAGTTTTGTATGTTGGGTGTAATCATTTGGGTAAGGAGGAGACTTTCATTATAAGCTAATAATTATATAAAGACTCGTTGATGATCATTGCGGGAAGATTCATTGATGATCATTGCGGGAAGATTCATTGATGATCATTGGAGGAAGCTTCATTGATAATTATTGCTGGAAGCTTCATTGATAATCATTGCGGGAAGCTTCATTAATGATAATTATATGAGGTTATTCGTTACTGTCGCCTGACATTTTCACGCTTGTCTGTTTTACTGTAGAATGTGGCCAGAGACCATCTCACCTACGCAACACGAAAGGTCAGGTCGGTCATGGCGACTGGCCATGGCATGCAGCACTTTTAAAGGATGGAAATCATGTCTGTGATGCTACACTGGTCACGTCTCAATGGTTACTTACATCTGACCAATGCTTCGTGGGAAAATCCAAAGCTCGTTGGACTGTGCATTTCGGCAGAGTACGTTTTCATGACGTTCTACAAATCTTCTTTCAACTTCTATACTTACCTCTATACCTTATATTGACAAGCTGGACTGTATTGTAACACTAATTTTTAACATTTTTAGGTTCGCATGACTACAACATCTCCATGGCAACAAGAAAGACGAGTAGTAGGAATGGTGAAGTCACCTTTGGGAGACAGTCTAGTTCTGATAAAAATGGCATCCCCTGTCATATTTTCTGATTTTGCTCGACATGTTTGTCTTCCGGATGAGCCCAATCTTCTTCCAAAAGAATTAAGATTTGCCGCTTGGGAGAAGTCGGCTTCAACGTGTATTCGCCTTGGGTGGAGCAAGGAAGGTTGGTCTAGTAAATTTAATATTTACTTTTAGCGATTTAAAAGCGTAAATTTAAATTTAAGCTTACATTTATTAGCGATTTGTATGAATATAAATTAGTATTAACGAATGAAATGGTTGTGACAGATGAACTCCTGGAAACACGTATGCATCAGCTTGGGTCGGAATTATGCCAGCCTGTAGCTTCCGCACCCAATGCCACCAAATCACCACTGTGCTTTGAAAATGATGGTCGAGATTGTTTAAAAGAACTGAAAGTGTATCCTGGTGGACCGGTATTTTGCCAAAATGAAGAGAGCAAAGAGTGGTCGCTTGCAGGAATTGCTGCTTCCGACTCCCGTCCAAAATGTGGAATCGAGAAATATAGAGTGTCGGCCGTTGCAGGAAGTACGGAGTGGATTCTCAAAACAATCGACGCTTTATCAAACGTTGCATAATTTATTTTTGTACACAAGAAATGCAAATTTTATAAATAAATCCCTTTTGTAAATATGTTAGTAGTACGAGATTTGTAAGACTCCGAAGAATAATTTATTAACTTGTGCTGCATTTTTAGTTGCCTGTGTAGAATCAAAAAATATTTATTGTCCTTTCATAACTCTCGAACAAATAGAATTTGTTAGTCTAACTAACAGTCAGCGGAAAATTTTCACTATAGTCTCAAGTCAAGTCACATTGGATATTGCACAGAATCTAGCTCCAGCCTTTGGACTAGAAACATCTTGTCTACTCGGTAAATCATTACGTTGCAAAGCCTTTTGGGTTTCCAGACTGCCATCGCCAAGTATCTTCACCTGAAATGCATAGCGGACAATTTAACATTTCAACAATTTAAAATAAATTAAATAAAAATAACATTTAAGTGTATTAAATTAAATTTTAAAAAACATTTAAATAACTTACACATTTCGGCAATAGTCTTCTTGGCTTTCCAATTAAGTTCATTTGCGGCCAAGGAGCAGTCTGCATAAGACGAAGCGATATCTCCAGCCCGGCGAGCAACAATTTGATATTTTAATTTACGTCCGGATGCAGCCTCAAAAGCTGCGACCATTTCCAGGACCGAGTTTCCATTGCCGGTTCCCAAGTTGAAGGCCTTCCATCCCTTAAACGATTCCTCAGCTGCTCTCCTTACCGCAGCCACATGCCCATCGGCTAAATCCATCACATGAATGTAGTCTCTGACACCTATGGATGAATATTCATACTGTCTTTACCATCATAACTGTTAGTTATACCTTGTACAAACCATAAATGACAGCAATAGAGGCTACCATATCTTTATATACTGGTTTCTTAATCTTTGTAAAGCTTACCCGTGCCATCAGGAGTGTCGTAATCATTTCCGAATACTTGAAGGGCTTCCCGTCTACCGACGGCAACTTGAGCAATGTAAGGCATTAAGTTATTGGGGATTCCCAAGGGTTCCTCGCCTATCAGACCGGACGCATGAGCGCCAACGGGATTAAAATACCTTAGCATCACGGCCTTCCATTCCTGGAAAAATTGAAAAAAATGATTTTTCAATAAAAAATAAATTTTTCAAGTCTTTGCGATTGGTTAAATTGCTCAAGTCAATTGGTCCTATGGATTGGGATATAACTTACGGGATCAGAATTACAAACATCCCTCATAATTTCCTCCATAACGAACTTAGTTTTTCCATAAGGGTTAGTACAGCTGCCGGTAGGGTGATTCTCGTCCATTGGTAAATACTTCGGGTCCCCGTAGACAGTGGCGGAGGACGAGAACACGATCGACTTGCAGTTATTTTCCCCCATGACCTAACAACAAAAAGCTTTTTAAAATTTCTGATTTCTCCTAAATCTTACTACATTGCTTGAAAACAAGGAAAATGTTCGAATGTATGTTTTGTAGGAATGAAATACTGACCTCCAGTAAATTAATACTTCCAGCCCCATTATTCCTGTAATACTTCAAAGGTACTTGGCAAGACTCTCCCACGGATTTCAACGCAGCAAAATGTATTACGCTGTGGAAAGGTCCCTTAGTCTTGAATACTCTGCTGAGTGCCTCGGTGTCCAAAAGATCAACATTCTCGAAATCTATAGTCTTGCCGACAATTTTTTCAACTCTGCTCAGACTCTCCGGTTTCCCCCCAGAGCCTACAAGATGGATAATAATAATAATCAAATCAATATCTAATCTGGATTTTCTAGATCAATCGTTCAAACTTTTACCCCAACTAGCTGTAAGCCCGTGCTCTGCACGGGAAAACACTGATTGGTTGCATTATGTATGGCGCGAGCATTTGAAATCTTACAGAGGTTTATGGCGAATATAGGTGAGGATATGGACATAGACTAAATTTCAACCAATACAATTTATTTCACCAAATTTCTGCCAGACCATATTTTTCAAACATAAAATTTACAGCCAAATTATTTGAACTCATAAAATAAAACTTCCACCTAACCATATAATACTTATAAATATACGTACACTTCTAAACTTTGCATTTTAAAATTCCTGACGTGAGAGTCGTTATTTTAAACGAAATTTTAAATTCATAATGTTTTTTGAAGTCAAAAAAAATCGTACGTAAAAATACAATAGAAATATGTCTATGAATTATTTATAATAATTAATAAAAACTAACCCATAACAGCGTTGACCATATTATCAATTACTACAACTTCGTATCCTTGTTCAAGAAGCACTAGGACAGTGTGGGATCCGACATATCCCGCCCCACCGGTGACCAAAATTCTTGCCATGGTAAAGCTGTAAAAATTAAAGATGCAAAAAAATTACTGAAAAGTCAATAGGTGATATAGGAGAGGTAAAAATGACAATATGCGTGAAAAGTCACTTGTCGTTTGACTTTTTATTTGGCTGAAATAAATAATTGCTTACAAAATTGTGTTATGAATCCACTTATACAAGCACAATCGTTTGGCCAGACTGATTGTGTGTCGATATCAGAGCTAGATTTACTAAATCAGTAGCTGGTGACAATGAATTTATCACTGGTAGCATTTAAGGGCATTAGTTATAGTGTATAGGGTAAGTATATAAAAATAGTGTTATTGCAATGAATTAATGTATGAGTATGTATTTTTATTACTAATAAATAATTTTGCACTACATTTTCCGTACCCTTTTGTGTATATATCGGTATCTGTAGTTATATAATAATGCCATGGCAGCAGGTTGGATCAAATTTCAGTAGAATTTATTACTCACACGTCAGCAATAGCAAAAGAGCTAGTATATAATATAAAGTGAGTTCGGCTGATCATCTCAAATTTCTTCCAGGAAGGCACAGTAGTAAGCAAGAAAAGCCTTAAGATATGCGGGCTTCCACAGGAAATGGTTGGACGTGCTTATTGAAACTGTATGTGACAACTGATAATGACAATGGCTATTAAGTGTTATTGTTCTTGTATGTATACTTATATTATCCAACTCATTATTTAAGTTCTGAGTTCGCTGCTTATTAATGTAATGCATATTTATTGTGTTCCTCATTGATAATATTCTATACTGTACTATATGCTTGACCGCTTAAACCGGCTACGTGGTGAATCATTATTCACTAATTGTGGTTAAATTTTAAGTATGAAACACCATTCACTAATCCTCTGTATGTATACAAACTATATATAACTTCATTATGCAGAGTGTGTCGACTTTTACAGATAAACTACAAGATAATTTTACCTTTGATAAAATCCTCCCACCTACAAATCCGTGAACAACAACAAATTGACTTAATAAATCCCAGGTCAAGGTAATGTGATCGGTAGGAGATTAAACTGTAGGACTAGAAAAATAATGAACACGTTATTAGAAAGTGCCATGCAATGATTTACAATGAGTTAACCTTTAAGTTTGTGTTCGAATTTCGGGACTGTCGGGAAATCCAGTCATATGATCGTTCTCAGAGAGCTTGCGTCAGAGCACCGGCAATACCCGGGTAAACTCTCCGACAAGTGCTCTTGCTCTTCGCAAAGGTGAAAACTCTGCGTGCGTGTGCAGGAAATACTATTTTTAATGTTGTATCTACTGCAATGAAGTAACTTTATTGGCTCAGTAATCATTTTAAACTGTAATTTCTGCTTTCAAATAGAGATAAAGTACATTACTTTACTTACGCCATTACCTCATTTTTACTTAGCATTCCAAATAAATTGTTACACAGTTACATTTAGTTTTGCATCGACAACTCATTCTTGTCAAAACTAACTTTGGTCATGATTTCAGTTACACAATTATTGCTTACGAAGTTGATTAATGAAATAAAAATAATGAAATAGCTTTAGAAATAACATCATAAGGTGAGATAATCAGAAAGTCATCCACGAGCATCAACATTTTTAGGTGTATCAAAAGAAATTATACATATAATGAAAGCTCATCTTCTTGATCAGTTGATCTAGAATACTTTGTTTCTGTTGTGTGAAGTAGAAATCAAGCCCTGGACAAGCAGGTTAGTCAGTCAGCAGTTAATGCAGCACATCATAATATATTATTAGCATCTAAATCATCACCTAACATTGCATAAATTATACTTTCAGTAGATTTCCGTGTATTTTAAATTGTGCTGAAGTTCAATATTATTGAACATTAGACTCTTAATTGTATATTCATCCATGTTACACACTTGCAAATTTCAACTCCATCCCTCAACTTTAATAATTTCCTGTTAGTGTGCGTGATTACATAATATTTAAATATATGTAATTATATTGTACTTATGTGCACGTGCGAAACATTGACTTCTAGTTAGTTTGAGCTTCAAACCAAAGAACTTGGGTGATCTATCTTATAAAATTATAAGCCTGTAATATGTTATGCATAGGTTTGATTAACAACTCCGGTTAATCAGATCGGTGTTCATAAAATATAATTGCATATATTATATACTTATATATTTTAGCCTTTCTCTAATGTTTTCGACATAACATTAAGGCGGTGAACTAACAAGCACAAAAGGAAAAGAAAAAAATAAGCACGCACAGGCTGTATAGATGTATAGATGAGCTGTATTGCACTTTGGTCAACGTTGTCTTGGTGGACTTAAGATATCTTTAAGATAACTACCAAATTAGTGCTAAGTGTTAAATGACGAAAGAAATCTATCCAGTCTAGACTAGTTTTTGAACATCTGCATATCCAAGCAGAAGCACGACAGCTACATAAGGATGAACGTTTTCAAATTCTGACTTCACAGTATTTATTCTCAAACTCTTGTTCCATTCTCATTTCATGTCATGCGAGTTGTACATACATTATTTCTATCATTCACATTAAACTCCCAAGGATTAAGACATCATTAACATTGGAATGAGTGCTTTGTGAAGAGAGCAGCGGGATTTAACTATGCAAAAGTTTTCCACACGTCATATTAAAATATTTAAGTTTTTTAGCATCTAGCTTGTGAAGATCCATAGTTGCTAATAACTACTCATTCATTTACATTTCTGAGATCTATATAAAGAAGGTCATTGGGACCGTCGGACCAAAAATTGACATTTGTTGATGGAGTCTTCTTTCGTTAAGTCGTTTTCAATGTCTCTCAAGTTGTATGAGACTATTTTCAAAAATATATATTTCAAGAAACTATTTCTACCAGATTCGCTTGTGCAAATTATACGAATCACTTAGCTTATAATTTACGGCCAGATTCAAAAGGTAATAACAAAAAGATACGGATAACTTTAAAATGACCGGCATAACTGCAAGCAGCGAAGTATTGGATAGTTCCGAAAATATCAGAGGAACCAAACTCGGAGTATTTCGGCAATTTTTTGCAGCAACAATTGGTACGTTGTAGTTTCTACATACTTACATATGTACCTATGGTCTGTAATCATCCTTGCCATCATTAGATTAGTGCATCTCTAGTCTCACAATCCCCATACATGTACGCTTCATTAATTAAATTCAAAATATTATTTTTGGCTAATTCATGTGCACTTGCAATGTATACTATGTATGTTATGTTAACATCTTTTGTGGCAGTAACTCTCGGAATTTTCGGACTTGGAACGGTCTTAGGATGGTCGTCACCGGCATTGCCAAAACTTAGCGACACGGGAGTTTTTGGGGTTTTAACTCCAACTCAAAAAGCATGGATAGGGTCCTCCTCCATGGTGAGTGTCTAACATTTATTTTAATACATTTCACCCCATCACTACTCTAATTCTCGTACTAATCTCTTAGATATTTTCACTAATGTACGAATTTGGTTTTAGCTCGGGGCTCTATCATCAAGTCCCTTCGCTGGCTACGGTGTCGAAAAATTTGGACGAAAGCCCCTCATGATAATTCTAGCTGTTCCGTTCATTATTGGTTGGGTCATCATACCTTGGTCAAGTATTTACATGATATACGTCGGAAGATTCATTACGGGTACATTTATTTCTATTTTGCTTACCTATAGGAAACACGGATAAAAAGTTATACAAGTTCTTCTCATAATCATGATACGAGAATGTAATTAAATCTAATCACATGTCTCCTGATTTGTTAAGGCTTCTGTGCTGGTGGGTTTTCCCTTGCTGCTCCGATATTCATAAGTGAAATAGGCGAAAATCATATCCGTGGCATGCTACTGTCCTTATTTCAGCTGATGATGGTCCTCGGGATACTTTTCGTGTAAATTATGAAAATAGATAACTTAGATACTTGTATGTATGTATCTATTAACATTAGAGATAAGTTGCTTTAATTACCAATTAGCGTGACTTCAATTATTATTTTCATGACCATGATGTCCGTTGTATGTCCGTTGTAGATACATAATCGGAAAGTACGTCACTTGGCAGCTCCTGTCGTATATATCATGTGCAATACCAGCGGCGTTCCTTGCGATAATTTACTTCATACCTGAGTCACCAAGATACTACCTGTCTAAAGGGAAGAAAAAAGAAGCAATGAATTCTCTCATGTGGTACCGAGGAGTTTCTGATCCTGAAAGAATTGAGAATGAGCTCTCCAGGGTAAATGATTGATTAGTGAAAAACATAATTAGTTGATGTATAATAAAATATAGAAATCAAATAATTCTTAGAAAATTATGATCAGGTGCAAACATCTGTGGGTGGAGGTGAATCTCAGAAGTTCCAACTGTCAACCTTAATGTCAAGTTCCGTATTTAAGCCGGTCTTGATTTCCTTGTCCCTGATGGTGTTTGAGCAAATATCTGGATTCAATGCAATAATCTTTTACACCGTGAACATCTTTCGAGCTGCTGGAACTGATCTGGATGCCAACTGGTCGACTATAATCGTTGGGATTGTTCAAGTCGTTGCAACGATTATTTCCTGCTTGCTAGTTGACTATGTTGGTCGCCGCGTTTTGCTGATATTTTCAGAAGTTGTCATGGCAATCTCCCTTGGTGTACTCGGGACGTTCTTCTACTTCCGGGAAATTCATGGAGGTGTTTCTCCGGCGGGTTTCAGCTGGGTTCCCATCACTTGTCTCATAATTTTCATCGTTGCTTTTGCACAAGGAATCGGTCCGCTATCTTGGACTATAATGTACGTATTCGCCATAACACTAATTTAGACGAAGTGACGCTCCATAAGTAATTTTGCCATAATATACAATGCTTCTCTATGTTTTCTTGATTTTTCAGGGGTGAAATTCTACCACCTAATATAAAAGGTATTATTATTGTTTAATCGAAAAGTTTAATACGAGACGCCTTCATGGATTTTTAACTAAGAATTTTAAATTAATTATTAACAATTTTATTATTATTTATTACGTAGGTCCTTGTTCTTCAATAGCAACATTCCTTGTCTGGGGTTCTGCCTTTTTGGTCACCTTTGGCTATGAGCCTATGCTGGAATTGATTGGGACGTACTGGACATTCTGGATATACACTATATGTTGCATTGTGGGAACCGTCGTGGTCACGGTGTTCGTACCCGAAACAAAGGGCAAAAGTCTGGAAGAAATTCAGAGCTTGTTTACTAATAAGGGTCAAGGCTATCGCCCCGCTTATGGTGCAGCTGAAGAACTTGCAGAACACCATATATAATAGCTAATAGCATTAAAATTAAAACGAGTGTGTAGTTTAGTTGTGGAAATATTCAGAGAATGAACACGTTATAGATGTAGAGGCACATATTTCAACATTGTTGAGCGTTTCCAAAGCACTTATATCAATTTTCAATAAACCAAGTTTATTCATTTCCAAACTAATAATTAATAAAATATTACAAATTACAAGTACTAGAGAATATCGTTTTTTCATTTTAATCGGAGTGATTGCAATTATTTGTTTATCTGTAAATCTATATTACTGTGTAATCGCGTCCGCGTCGGTTGCATTTCCGCATACCGCAGCACTCACCTCACAAGTTCAAGTAGTCTGTGTTCGAATTTCGAATATACAAATCAAAATTAAATCACGATCTTGGCATTATTGGTACTTGGTACAGAGCATTTATATGCATCTCCACAAAAAAGTAGCTTCGAATTCTAATTCCAACATTTCTGTTTTGATAAAGAGCTTTGGATAAACTACTTGTGTCGTGTCATGTGGCCACATTGTAAACATTGACACCACACCATTGATCAAGCAACGGCGCAACTACATCATAACATCATTATACTATTCGTAATTCGTTATTATTACTAGTAGTTGGGTTAGCTAAACTTCCAAGTTTAGTTTCCTTGAGTTTTCAAAGAAACTCAAAGATCTATACATCTACTAATCTACATAGGAGGAATAAACATTAGCATACTTAGTATTTTAAGCATGAATGATAGACTTCTAGAGGGAGCTAGAGGTAGCGACAACAAAGACGATGAATGCGGTTTCGAAGATCTGCCCATAGAGGTACAATTATTAGCCTTTTAATAATTTTACTAGTTAACCAGTTAACAGTTTGAACTTATTTAAGCTGTAGAGTGCATGTAAATTGATCATATCCAAGGTCCTGGCATCACTATTTTGTTACTTGGACGAATCATCCAAGAGGACTGCAAGACTGGTCTCCTCCGACTGGAAACTAGTTTTGGATACTTATTTTCTCAAATTTACCGCCAACCTAACTGATGATAATTATGAGAACATCTTGAATTCAACAGTTCAGTTTAACACCATACTTGTTAAGAATTTCATCCGAGATGTTAATGATGACCTCCGGTCGAGGTTAAATCTGTCAGCACTCAACGTCGTTTTCAGACAAAAGAGTATTCTGGATTATTCCGAGGCTACTCCATCCCCATCGGTTACACCGGCGAATGTCTTGAAGATATTGAAGATAAACACGGGCATGAAAAATCTTGTTTTTGAAAAGAATACTTTATCAGCGCTTGAATTTCCGGAGATGGATGATATCCGCTTGGAAAATCTGACATCTTTGGAGGTATAACCAAGTATCAAACAGATCTCTACATTACTCAATTAGAAAAATCTGAGAATACAATACAAAATTAAATTGTTCTAATAGTTGCAGAAAGTGCTTATTGTATCATAATTTGTGATCAGATAAATATCACGGAGGATAAGAACGTTAATGAGAAGATTGCAATACGTTCACTGTCAAGGATTCAAATGCCATCTGTCTCCAACCTCAATATTTCTGTTAAAATTGAGTCGTCCACCATTTATGATACGCATGCAAAGCAACGATTTTATTACAGCTTATTTGAATTCGTTGCAAAGTTTAAAGGATCGTTGAAAATTCTGAGATTTTTCAATACTTTTGACTTACTTTCTCCTCCTTCCCTCCGAATTGTGCGACTAGGGACTCCGGAACCTTTACCTACGTCATCATGGCAAATGCCACCAGACCAGTTGACACAATTGAAAGAAAACTTGTCAGAAATACAGTTACACGAATTTTCGTTCTTGTTTTCAAAACAAGAGGGCTGCAGCAACTTCGATTTGGGTAATTATTTTACAACATTAAAAGGAGAAAAGCTACAATATTATTAAATAATACAAAATACATGTTGTTTAGGACTGGCACAAATATTATTATAATTACTTCATTAATTTGTCCTTATGCTTGTTATTAATTTATTTTCCAGGATTCCATCTTCTCCATAATCAAAATAATTTAACAAAATTGGACTTCCATTTCAGTCCAGTGAATCCTGATCTGTTTTTACTGGTGGAGCAAACTGTTGTTCAATGCTCCCAGACCCTTGACTCTGTTGGAATTATTAACCAAGGCTTTTGCATTCTGCCTCTATGTGTGATTGAGTCTATTTTAACTAGTTTAATAACCTGTTCCGCACTGAAAATGCTGACGCTAAATGGGTTCCATTTTGACAGCTTACTCAATATTTGTCCTCCTCTAAAGATCCACGTGTTAGAAGTTAACGGAAGATTTGAACCCAACGTCCTAACTGAAATTGCGACGCTATTTTTGCAATTAGAGCATCTGTTTATTTTTCATAACGACATTGTGGAACCCCATCACCACTCGGAATTGACTACTAATTTAAAAACTATGGTAAGAACCATGTCTCGGCTGACAAAATTAGCATGGAAATTGCAAAATTTTGATCTAAACTTTCTAAATGACGAGCCCTTTGTTAAAGTTACTCTCGTTCACCAGTTGATTGACTACTACTCAGTGTGTATAAGTAAAAATATTGAGGTGTTATGAGCTTCAATATTTACTAGTAGTTTTTTGTTTTTTTACTAAATTGAAATAGAAGCTAACATTAAGGAAGTGCTTGTGGGGTCAAAATACTTTCAAACTTGACTATTTATCTTGAAATAAACTATGGAATGTTGAGCTTATATACTTTTGTTAGGTTTTGAATTTCAACAGGTCAATTACTAAAATAGTAATATTATTAGTAAAATTCAGTATTACCTACTTTACCATACCATCCACTCCATGTTAAAATAAGCGGAAACGTCTGACATCTTTTCAGCACTGCGAACAAGCGTATAAAAGGAAGCACCTTCACGGTTGTTTCAGTGAAACTAGATGTAGACACTCGCGTAACAAAAAATCGCGTGTAAACAAGCATTAAATCCTTATACAAATTACAATCAAATAAGGTAACTCGGGTTTTAGAAGCTTAGAAGTCTTATTTGCAAACAATGGCTGACGTCTTTATCCTTAAAGAATATTTACAAGCAATGCTGGACTATCTTAAAATCTGCATTTCCGACAAAGATGGTCACTGCATACGGAAAGCTGGACATACATAATATAGTGGGGAAGGTTGTGTATAGATCCAATAAGAAATGCATGAGATAGTGCCAAAATCCGCAATGCCGGGTCTGTTTTTTTGAGCAGTGAAACCAGCAGTAACATAAATGTCAATGAGGTGAAGTAATCATTTAATGATAAGCCATAATGCAGTGAAATTCTTTACAATTTTCACCGTGCACGCCATGCATGCAAGAAGCGAGGAGAGAGAGAGAGAGAGACAAGGTTAGAACAATGGTTTTCGTGTGTCTACATATATGGAATGGAACTATTGATTTCCCGTTTATTTCAAGTACTACGGCCGGATAATTTAATGAACAATCGAATTTTTCGACAGGAGTTCATAGTTTTAAACAGGAGTTCATTGTCAAGTTCTAATATGATTAAATAGGTTTCTACTACATCTATCGTCCTGACGTGCCCAATGATGTCATGAACCTTGTCGGCACTGAACTGACAGGATGAGGAAGCACCGGAAAGTGTCATTTTCACTTAATGAAGTGTTACATAATACGAAGCTCACACAATTTTTCTCGAAATCTGTGAAAACATGTCCATCCAGCTGTGTGCTCAAAGCTTGAATATCCCCTCCAGAAAGCCTTATTGACTCGGAAAACCCACGGACTCTGCCCGCTTGCCCCTACACACTCCATTACCCTATATCCGTGACTTGTATGACATATTGCTGCTCTAGACTTGGGGTCACTGCTAATGTGTTACACATATGACCGGGCGTAATCAGTACTGTAAACATCATCCGAACCTCTGTGTCGTGACTCACACGAGCTGGTGATGTTGTTGTTCCGGGGCTGGAGCCTGCAAGTCGGCAGAAATTAAAGGGACTGTTTAACAACGTGAATACATGACCATTGGATTATGTTTCCAAAATATTGTTGCTATTTACGCAATTAAACATTATTTATTTTATAACCCATTCTCTTATTATCATTGCTGTAAGTGATTCAATCCTATCAGGATCGAGTGATTACAACGTCGGAACGTGACCTTTGAGAGATTTACCGAATCACAACCAATTAACCCTCTGTATGCAGTCATAAACAATAAACGATTTACACAAGGTTGCAGGCACAGAATTGCTGCATTTCTGAAGTTCCCATAAGGAAATAACATCCTAAATACTATAAAGGTGTTGTTTACCATTGCATTTCCTATACATTGCGACATGTTTATATGAATTCATAATTATGATTGTTGTTATATAATTATTACTGTTTTTATAGCGGGTGAAAGAACACGTGACGGTAGCGCACATACAATCAAAGCACTACAGCTACTATACTACTAGTATAGTTACTACTAACTACTAGTATAGTTACTACTAACTACTAGTATAGTTACTAGTTACTACTAACTACTAGTGTAGTTACTACTAGCTGCCAGTATAGTTGCTACTAACTACTAGTATAGCTACTACTAGTATAGCTACTACTAATATACTTACCACTTAATAGTACATAGCTACTACTAGTATACTTACTACTTAATAGTACATAGCTACTACTAGTATACTAACTACTTAATAGTACATAGCTACTACTAGTATACTAACTACTTAATAGTACATAGTTACTACTAGTAGCAACTTCTACGGGATGAAAATTCCATGGAGAAATTCTTGATTCGTACTTGCAGTGCAGATTACTGTCAAATGCACGATAGGACACTAAATATCTTAAAGTTAGCTATATTAACACACAGGAAGGGTTTAAGCTTTGAAAATAAGTGAATAAAGTCAGCATGACTGTAAGGTATTGTGTAACAACGATAAAGGATTTTCTATAATGTTTTAAGCTTATACCCTGGTGTTGTTTGTATATTCGATACGTTACTGGTAACATTGTGCTCGGAGCAATGCACACAGCGGTCTGTCTGCTCCAAGTATTCCATGAAATAGAAGGAAAAAATGAATTTCATCAGACTGCTGCTGCTTTTCGTATATCCTAACCTTCCCTATGAACACTCCATCTCGACTGCTGAAATACTGTGGAAATTTTCATATGCTGGCGATCATCCACACAGGGCTGCAGGCAGGGTTCTCCTTCCCCACACACACGAGAGGAATAGACTAGCAGTGCAACTTGCAGTCGCTGGTCTAGTCGTCGTCTGACAGTTCTGCTTTGCAGGGCTTACAGAAAGGAAGTGAGCTCGTGTGAAGCGCATTGATTTTAGTGCACATTTGTTCGTGTCAGTGTGTATACATCGTATCTATTCTTACAAATATTGTGATGTGCAAAAATAAATTTCTCGGCATCTTAAAATCCAAGTGAATTATTTTTTCCAAAAATATCTTAAAAATACCAAAGCTTGTCGGCAAAAACTTTTGTGTGAATTTAAAAAAAAGAACATTTTGGTATATGTGTGTTTTACCTATATTGTTTACCATAAATCTTCCGGATTGATGACAGTTCTTGGTAAAAACCTTGTTTGCTGTCTGATGACAAGCGGTCTGCACACAAAACATAAAATCGCAAAATTAATTGGATTAAAAGGATTGTGCATTGTTTGGTAAAGTTTATTTACATGTCATCGTACTTGTTTCTTTTGTCCTTCCTGACGGTTAGTTAGTACAGGAGTTGCATTTTCATGGGGATGAGAGTGAAATTGTAATTTACTGAATTGTGAAACCATGTCTCTAAAAATTTGACAAATTGAAAATAAGTGTCAACTCATTTGGACAATAAATGCGAAGAATAAATTAGACCAAGTTATTATACATAAGTTATTTCCCGCTACCTTCTTTCCTCCTTTCTCTCTCTCTCTCGCTCATCTCTCAGTCTCCCTTACATCTCTCGTATACTTTCCGTGTTGCTTTTGGGATTAAAACAATTTGATTCATGATGACAGAAAAGTCACAAGTTTAAGTAGTGATTTGACAGGATAAGCTAAAAGTTTGAAAGGGTTTCTCATCGGACGAATTATCCATAGTTTGCTTTGATGTTTTGATTAAAGAAACTTTGACGGTGAATTTCAAGTGTGAATATTGTAACAGAAGCTATTACTCAATGAGCCGATGACTCTTGTCTTCGTTCTCGCCCGCTCCCGATCTATCATAGTTTGAAATGGATGTGTGCTCAGTGTGCTGAAAGAAAATAAACAGTGTGGTGGGAGATCGAGAGACGAGGAAGCAACAAGAAAATATTGAGTGCTTTTCTTTGTCTCCAAGGCAAGGGTGACAGTGACAGCTTTCAAAGAGAATGTTACGAGAAACTACTCGGAACGAGATACATTCTAGGAGCTCCGAGTAAATTAGTGTGAAAAGGTCAAGAAGACAGAAAATAGTTTATGCATGAGGATGCGTTCATTCGGGATTTATACCTGAGAGCATTAAGTGTGATTCAGTCTTCAGCTGAGTTTAGTTTAAGTCACAGTTTTGGTCAGAGTCGTCCTACTCCACAGCTATCGCAACGTTAAAATCTAATCATCTTCAAAAAAAGAGGTAACAAATCTTTAATTAAATTAAAACATACCATAAAAAAATACAAATGTACACTCAGATAATAGCATACACTTAAAATACACATAAATACACAGAAAATGCCTAAAAACGCTGATAATACATAAATACACTGAAAGTACGTAATTATTACAGTAACAGTATTACTTATTACAGTGTTAGTCCCAAGTACAATAACCTCTTGACCAAAATTAACAAGACATTTCCATAAAGAGCTGTAAAATAGCAAGTTGGGCAATAGTTAATTTAAAAAAGGACAATTCATATTAGTGGGGAACATTTTCTACAGAATTATTTGCATCGTAAAACGATAGAGTTGAGTGGCTCGTCGTTTACACACCTGTCAGCCTGCCGAATTCATTGCACGAGGTTTTTAAGCATAAATGGAAGTAAAAAAACAGACGATCCTTCCTACACACAACTTCTAGAAGGATTTAAATGGGACCGTGTTAATCCATCTTTTATTTGTGTACCTTTTGGGTTGTTTATCTTACAGCTTCTACCTTTGAATATACATTTCACATATGTTCTTATCTGGTGTTTAGTAATATACAAGTTACAGATAGAGTATCTACATATGTTCCCTTCAACAATTATATTTTTAATTTACTAGACTGAAAACGAGCCTCCAAGTTTCAAGTGATTACTTTGTAGCATGTTTTACAAGCCAATCTATCGAAGATTTTCGTAGTGAAAGCTTAATTTTGCATATGAATAATCATTGCATTAATTGGTTTGCCCTTCCTTTGGCGTTTCCTTGCAAAGCAGTAAACACATAAATACATCAAAGGAGATGGCGATAATTATCTTCATGCCGACACCGCCACGACATTGCTTCCACGTTTAATGACAATAGATAAAGTTTGGCATAGCTCTTATTATAACTAGTTTTTAGCTATACTTGATAAAGTGATACTTGGAATTAGTAAGTGAATTATGCAATATTGAGTGTGAGCACTACACCTTAAGTAATAATAATATCTCTCTGTCTATACTTATAAAAAGTCTGAAGCGACGACGTAGTAAGTCGAGATTTATAGCAAATAATTGTACACAAGTGTACTTTACGTGTTACGTTCCGCTGTTGTGATCCTCTCTGTTTATGTTTCCTCTTTAACTTGGTCTGTGTTAGCTAAGGGAGACAATCATAATGTGGTAGCATTAGGTAAACACTAGAGTCATCATGGTAGCACTGCATTCCAGAACACTTGGAGCGTGACATTCAGATTCTGATTTGTCTTTGTCGCCTACTCACAATTTCATGCATTAGTTCACCCATTTTACCACCACTTGGACGATGTAGGCATTAGCCCTCTCCTCATAATCTCATGTCAGCAAACTTTCGTTATTGCTTGCTCAGTCATCAGGGAAGAGTATAAGTACTGTAACGAATCTTTGAGGCCGCTCGTATGGATTCGTTCCTGTCCTAAATATTTTTATTTATTTATAATTACAAATAATATCAACATATTAAGATAGCCTGTTGCTTGGGTCCTTGGGTGGAATTTAAATTAAATTAAAAATTGTATGTCGCGGGAGAGATCTGGCAAGGTACGCTAAACCATAGCATAGTAGAGTCACCGAGTTTAAATGATTGATTGAAAATAATATAATCGAATTGAATGGTTAGAATAAAGCGAAATCCATAATTTTACAGCATTTTCTACAAAGCCGCGATGGAGTTAGGTTTTGTTACTAATTGTAAGGAAATCATTATTAGGAGTATGAAGGAAGAAGGAATTAATAAAGGAGTTAATTTCTTTATAGTACAGTGCTTGGCGTACTTAATTACGTTCGCGCAAAAAATTCTGCTCTTAATTATTATTGTGAGTTCGATTTGGTTTGCCCCACTGCTCCTCCTTTTACACTGACTTCATATTCTGAGTGTGTCTCAGCATAACAACTGTCATTCTTTCCTTCATGCCTCTACCCTTTTGCCTACGAGCTTGACTGCGTGGAAGTAAAAGGAGTTAAAGATTATCAAATATACAGTGGATTCTGTGGAAATTATCCTCTTCTATGCCCTGAAAGATTTTTAAAAGTGAGTTATTTACGAGTTAAGAATAACAATATTCTCATATCTCAATCCTCAATCTTGGAGTCACAGCATGGAATTATTCCCTCCCACACTGTGTACATAATTACTATATTTTTGTTACATATCGTGATTCTTATGTTTTCATTTTCTACTGGAATTCATCCCATGTTTTCGTCTATTAACGTAATCGAATCAAAAATCTCTTCCATGCTTCTCATTCGACACACCTAACCACTTGATTGCCCACCAGTAAGCATTAATTTGATTTTGGCCACCGTAATCATTAATTTGATATCCTTCGGTCGGCAGGGATTTTTAAAGTAAACACGCAGCCAAGCCAAAAGTCAAGCAAAGTATAGAAGCAAAGAAGAAACTATACACTCCTTTACCTAACTATTAATCTATTTTCAATAATAAAACACTCGCGGTTTCGGTAAATATTACCTAAGCACTGACCTCAGAAACTCAGATCAGAGCGTCTCGACTGTTGCATAGAGCAGCGGCTCATTTCCAATTATTGAATAATAATGTGAAAGTTAATCATCGTTATTACCCACAGGCCTGACCTGACACCATTATCCTTACACTTGATTGTTAAATTACTCTGAGTTAATATCCTGCAGTGTATTTTAAAGCATACAGACCTTCCTTATGTAAGTATATACAATATATAATACATACAACTGACTCAACAACAACTCAAGCATATAATACAACGAACATATTAAACCTACAAATAAAAAATCTTCTATTTCTAAAGTTCTCATGTACACGCACAGAGAATTAATTCCATTTGAGAGTTTCTGAGGAGAGTATTAATTGATTTTTCAATTGACTCGTTATGTTATTACAGGCATATCTACGATTTTAATAGGAACGCTAAAAGCAATTAATAGAGAGTCACTGCACTAATCTCATGCTAATGAATGAAAAACGATTACCTTGTAAATGTAAATTGGGGAGCTTATTTTTGCACAACTTAGAATTCCTTTTTGTACTTTTGCACAACTTCTAGAATCGCTCTTGTACTTTTGCACAACGTCTAATAGAATTTCTCTTGTACATTTGCACAACTTTTAGAATCGCACTGTGCAAAGATGAGAGCTTATAGCCCACCATTTTCTATGGAAAATACTCGGTGGACTTCTAGATGCATGTATACTTACAATAAGCTTCGAACTACACACTTCGTCGAATTTTCCTCACAGCAATAATGTTAAAAGCATACATTAAGACTTGAGTTCCATTTCCGATAATCCTCAAAGGAGCGTATCATATGAAGCGATTCATAGTGATGTTGAAGGATGTGTAATAAAAGACTTTGAGACACAATGCTCGCGTAGGTACGTAACAATCTGCAACATTTTAGTGAAAAGGAAAGAGAAAAGGCTGTATGGAGGTAGACATAGAGACATATTCTTCCAAGAAATACATGCACTTGACAACTGCAGTACTTCAGGTGAGACCTATTAAATAGCTCTTAAATGCCGATTCATGGAAGTTGAAAACTGACGTTACGTTTACAGTTTCAGAATTCAATTTGAACTGGATTGAGTCAGTTGTTCATATATGTTAAGGGTCTTTCCACTCATCCACTCTTGTACTCTATGTCTACAATCGACCAAACGGAGCAATTAAAATTCTGCTGATCTAATAGTGTCTTGAGTGCCTTTTTTGGCTATATCGCAAGCTCGTGGCCCATGTATATTCAGCATACAGAATACAATTTATATACATACTTACATAAGAGTATAACATTTGGAGAGGTCTCTCGATTCGAGATGCGATGTGTGACTGATCAAGACTTCTTCCGTCAGAAAATTAATACGTCGTAAAAGAAAGATTCTACGTAAGATATTCCAAGGTGTTGAGTAAATTACCAGGCGAGAGGCAGACAATGACGAGTGGTGAGGCTAGAATGTATAGTGCGTTTTCGGATTGCCTACTTTAAGGAAACGCTGTACGTGAATATTATGATCCTTTTATATTGACACTGTCTAAGGAGGAGAATGACTCGTACAGAATTACAGGCCGTTGAGTAACTAATAACTGCTGCCATTATGTGGTTATCGCCAAGCTGCCTGTGTGGCTATAGAAAGGTTGGCGTTAATGAAATGAAATGGTACGGCTCGCCGTTCGGCAGGAATTAATAGTGTGCGGTTAGTTGAACAATAATTAACTGACTGAAAGGAATTTTTGATTTGAAATTTCACTCTCATTAATTAAGAATCAAATAGTGAAATTTTCAATACAAGCTTATGTTTGTTATTATCTAAGCTAGCTTCACCTTCCCTAAGCCGTTATTATAGCGCATTCTTGCGTAAGTATTATTTTAATTATACCTTTCAAGCTTTGCATGCTTCATCAAAATGGAACTTTACACGACCATTGCAATATATATATTTATAATGCATTCATAATTATGCCCCAATTGGATCAGTGGTACTTTCTTCAATTGAGATGTTTCTCTTTGGCATACCTGTGAACCCGGCCTGCCATTTTAGCCACGTAGAATGTTTACACAAGGCTATATAGATACACATCTTAAGGCAAACAAAGGTAAGTCTAGTTGTTGACTTTAGATTGGTTAACTCAAAAGATCACGTTCCCCAAAAACAATGCTCATTTAGATTCCTTTTAATATTAACCCACTGCACTGGTACAGAATCTTATCGTCCCATCTTTTCATCTAGTTTAGTATTAATTCCGTGACAAGTTGAAGCGCTTCACTGTGTAGTGCACATAGTACAGAAGACGTAAACACCTTAGGTAAAATGGTACGGAACGATCGAAAACATGGCATTGGTATTCCGATCGACGGACGTTACTCGCTTCGTTTTTCCAATTTCATTTCTGCAATCTTCGTGCAACTGATTTTTTCCCCACATAATTCCCTTTATTACCATTCACCATTGCGTAAAAGGAGTACGCGCTCACACTGTGATGCTTCAGAGGGATATCCTTATACATTGTAGTATGCTTCAGAGCGATGCTCATACACTGCATAATGTTTCAGAGGAACACACACGTATACACTGTAATGGTTTAGCGGAATACGCTTGTACGCTGTAATGTTCTATAAACGGGAGTACGGTGTAGCATTGAATGTTTCTGGAGAGGTTGAGATGCACTCATGTATGCCCATATATAATCGTGTTACTAAAGGAAGTATACCGGGAGGATGCTGGATAAGTTTGGAATGCTCCCGAAAATACTTGCACAACTTGTGGAAGTTTGGAGTTTGAACCGCGCGGACGAGTAGCCCAGTAAAGCAAAGTTGATCCTTTCCTAAAATATTGATCCAGGCTCTGTCTATTCAGTCTAATTCGTACCCAGTACGCATCTTAACGTGAGCTTATGGTACGCACGGATACGCAGTAAAGTACCGACCAATGTAACGTACAAGGAAAAACACAATACTTTCCTCCAAGTCTCTCAAACTTTATGTACTTAAAAGCGTTGAAAGCGTTTCAAGTTAAAGTCCACGCAGACGTTGCATGTGCTTTTATAAGCATTTATAAGCTTTATATGGCGTCTCCAAATAGCATTTCCATATGTAGTTATATAGCGCTTCCATGTGTTTCACATAGCGCTTCCAACCCTATAGCGCCTCTTTCCCCCCTTTGTTTTGCTCCATATACACGGACATTCAAAGGGTCAACTCAAGTTTACAATAAGCACAATATATTGATACATATATTTCTCTGTCTGGTCGCAGCTAACCGAGCTGTTGAAAGGAGGAAAAGCCACACTGCCACACTCTTGTCTGCTGGTCTTCTATGTGTCGGCTGTGTGAACAAGATCCAAAAACAGGATCTGGCTGGCCATGCGTAATTACTATTTTGCACTTAATTATGTCTCTGCTATCCTCTGAGGACTTGTATGACGAGTGAAAATGTAGTGTCAACAACAACAATTATTACTACTTTTCAAACATTTTGAAACTTGGCATCTGTCAACTATCTCGGTGTTCAGCAAAGCAGTTATCACTATTCTCACTCCCAATCAGTTGTCAAATGTCCTTCTCTCCCCATTTTCGGCATGCATATGCGGCATTTAATTTACATGGATACATAAATGTTATTAAAATATAAACGTCATTGCAGTGGTTGAATTTGCATTTCAGCGTGTTTATTGCGGCAGTCACTTTCTTAATTTCTATTTTTAAATTTGATACTTTCTGTGCTGGATTGGTAAAACTGAGCCATTACAAATTCTTTTGAAGCTTTGAGCGATCGGAAGTGGCCAGGAGAAGCGATGCATACTTTAGAGAGGAATTAAGAATGAAATGTTCATTCCCATGTCAGACCAGAGTGTTGGGTTTGACTTGTTTTTACAAAGGCAGCAAAGCTATAAGGAGTACATAAGCTAAGAGAAACTATACCTCATCTCGGGTTGAGTCTCATCCTTTTATCTTTGTCGTTGATGAAGTTCTCGGTGAAAATACAATCCCTTTTTGTCGTACATAGGTAAGGATATTTATGTAGAATGTAAGTGACTAGAGATTCTTCAAGTGAGTACTTTTGTGTGTTAGTGTGAACAAAGAGAACAAGCTGTTTTACATACCCAAGAGTAAGGATTATATGGAATGTGAGTACGTGCAAAGGGTTGTATGTATAAGTGCATACTGCTTGAGTATTGTAATGATGATGCAATACTTATATACATACTTATTCCCTTATGCCCAGTGTACTTATTTGCTTGTGTTTAAGTTCAAAGTCTACATACTCTCATGTGTTTAAGTGTATAGTTCACATATTCATGTGTAGTCAAGTGCAGCGTGTACATATTCAAAGGGATGTAAATGCAGGGTATACATACTGAAGCGTATTCAGATGCAAAGCAAAGTTTATGGACTTGACTGGATCTGTACGTGTCCGAGACTGAATGAAAGCAATGAATGCGATTCGATTCTGTCTTTCTTGCCTACCTACTTGGGCTTGAGTCTCTTTCCTCCCGAGAGTCCCGAGGCTGTTTTAGCCGTCACATTGTAGTTTGTATGCATGGACACCTTCATTCAAATTGCTTCGATTTTGATCTGTTTGTGCCTGTGTCTTCTCCTGTAGCCCATTGGGACTCGAAAACAAACCCCGTGTACCCCGTTCCATAGTACACACATAGACTAATTGTGATCAGCTCAAGTTATCTCGAGAGTATTTTAGAACACACAGACAAGGTTTGAAGTCATGAATCAAGAGCGGAAGAGAAGAAAAAGGTAGCAGCAGGAGGTTTTCTAAACTGGAAAATGTCCAACGTTTTTAGGAAGAGACGTCGGGGCCTAAAGATTTTAAACATACCTTTCAGGGACTCACTTATTGTACACATCTTACTCTCTTGTGTACCCTCGAACTTGTTACACACCCTATAGCTTTCTACATTGGATAATATTGTTTAGCATAAACTGTACAACAATTTCTCGGTTTGAAATTCCACATCTCTGTGCTCCGCATCTTCTCAGAGCATATAACTGTCTCTGACTCCCCTGATTTTTTCCGCTGCTGTTAGTATATGCTTTGCGTTCCTTCAACCGTATGAGTTGATTATTCCCTGAATCAAGCTCCTCAATGTGATCAGGATGAGTAGCAAAGTGTCTGCAGTCTTTTTTGTTCTTGCTTTACTGGTCTCACTAAATAACTCCTTGTAGTCAATAGTATCAGTTCGAACCAATTTGGAATCTAATATATGGAACAGTGGGGTCCCATCTCCCACAAGACTTACTGATCTACATTCTAAATTGCTCGCAGGGAAAGAGCAAGCATGGAAACATTACTTTATGGTGAACGGCGCTCCTGTACGTGTCCACTGCCACAGTAATATGTACCAACGCGACGTGGTGTGAAAACAAAAGAATGAAGAATTTTTCCTGTAGCTTTAAGTTCCTCTCCAAGCTTCCATACGCTTTGATTATAGATGAGATAGATAAAGCTCCTATGCTATGCCTAGTTATACATTTCATGCTATGCTTCAACATTATATGCTATACATAATGGGGTTAAGTCCAGGTCAAGATCGATCTTGAATTTACTTATTATTATCTGGAAATGCATCCGTTCTGCCGACTATAATAGTAAAGACTTAGTAAGTTTCTTCCTCGAAGGTGCTAACTCTTATAACTCGCCCGCTCTCAATGAGGGTAATTAAATCACATGGTTTATAAATTCTTTACAACATCCAGTTCTCGTTTATATGCCTAGGCGAGTCTAGCAAAACCACCAACTTTAGGGAGTCTTCTCATATTTTACAATTTTAGAACTTGGTCATGCCTTGGATTTCCTTAAGGCAATACTTTAGTTGTGGAGACGTGAATGGAAGATCATGACATAAGGTACATAGGTAATAATAAATCTTTGCCTTGATTCTAAATACTCATGAAGCCTTCGTTCTACACACTGTTTGTCCAGTCCTGCGCTCATCTTTTACAAAAAAAATCGGCTCCTCTTTAAAGTGCTGGGGTGGGTGAGAAGATGCTCGAGGCAATGTTTTGACTTGACATTTGGGCGAATAATGAAATACTTAACATTTTTCTAATTCAGTCTTCCCTCAACTTGATTAGACGAACTGATTAGGTTTTTATTTGAAGTTACAATCATCAAGCATAAAGTAAGTATCTATCATATATCTAACAATAACTACAAAGTAATATTCTTGTTCAGCGTCAGGTACTTGGGTTCCTACGAATGGTTTCTTGAACGGTGTGCCAGCACCACATTATTCATGAGTTCATGACTACGCTAACATCATTTCACTTGTTGGAGAGCCTGGATTTGTGTGCGTGGGATTGTTTACGTGGAAACGTTTGGTGAACGACTCAAACGTTTTCGGTGCATTTAATTTGTCTGGTATATATTGCTTGTGCCTGATAAACTATCAAGGGGTTTTAAGAATGTGATGGGATTGTGTAGTACAGTGACTTACTTAAAAATTGGAAACCAGCAGTCAATAAGGTTCACTTGATTTCTTTGAAATTATAACAATTTGGTGTAGGTATATAGGAAGATATGTGGTGTGCAAGCGGCAGAACAAGGAAAGAAAATATCGTGTCCGGGTAATAAGAGTCGAGGTCGATTCTCCTGTGCGTGATGAGTGTAATCAAGTTGTAAAATTGAATGTTTTTCCATGTTCTTCTGAAGTTGTAGAGATGTAGTTCAACTCGACGTTTTACCGCCGATTGTGGAGTTCAGAGCTCGTAACTCAATAGGTGTTTGTGAACATTGTTGGAGTACTGAACTACATACTAAGTATAATGGGTATAGGTTATTTAGACTAAGATATATGGATGTACACGTTGATATAGCCTAGGTGGAGCTTAAACATAGGAATACATACCTATAGAGGAGTAAAAGTTTTGGGGTCCCTTTCGGTGTCCGTGTACAAATTATGACTGACAATACTAATATGTTAACCTCAATGGTGAGACCCGATGCTCATTCTGCTGCCAGTAAACTTATGAATGACGTGCCCCTGCATAATTTGGGAGAAATTGTTTTCCCTCATTCACCTTGTTTACATGTATGATATACTGAATTTTTACAATACACAATACGCTGTATTTCTTATTTGTGTAGCACATTGTTGTATTGTATTCTAAACATGGACTTCAGACATAAGAATACACTTGTAGTTACACACGATTATATTTATGCTACATGATTGATAAGTTTTCCTGACCATTTTTACTTTATTATCAGCGGATAACAGAGAAATGAATTGATGATGACTATCGTCCCACAGTGAGCCATAGTTGGTTTGCTACCACCCCGGTAGCCTTAATGTGCTAAAATATTGCAAAAAATACATTTACTTTTAGCATGTTATTCATCTTGTGTGTTATACATACAACCATTGAGTATGTTGTGCATCCGTCTTTGAGTATGTTGTGCATTCATCTTTGAGTATGTTATACATCCATCTTTGACTATGTTAAGCATCAATATCTGAGCATGTCATGCATCCCGTGAGTATGGTATCCCATCCACGTTTACATGCACCTGTCCCCGTTTCCAATTATAAAAAGTCGATGATTAATTGAAAGTACAAGGTATTTTTACTTGATTGCAAGTGCCTTTTCTTCCTTACGATTTTCTTTGATAAACCAAGCGGAGTTTGTTTCATTTCCTATTGGGAGATCTCCCTCCTACCATTCATAACATGATGCTCGCACGGCCGGCACGTTTGTATTGAGTTACTTTCAAAAACCTCCTGCACAATGCATCCTTACATCTGCAAATGTTGGGTTCTGTTAATTGCATGGGCATATAATTGCTAAAATCCCATATGGATTCGAGCATAATGTAAACAGTAGGACTTAAATATAGCTTATTCTCCAAATCTGTATGTAGTGTAGTACAGCGGGATTGGAAGTCCAACGAAAACATATCATTTAAGAAGTAATCATCCCATATGTAACAATAATGAAATATTGATGTTTGAATAGGCGATCTAAAGTTGATTTTCTATATGACGATTTCACACGTAGCATGTTATCAGTGTGGGGAGATATGTGGACTTTTCTTACGCGTCTGTGACTCTCTGTACAATTATAATTGCCAACAGTTCATGCAAAATTGGTGAAGCGACTCTGTATTCAAAACCTTTATCGTGTTCTCGCTACATTATTTCCTCCCTGCATGGAGTCCGCGCAAGGAACAAAAGTATACAAAGTACTTTTTCATCCCGAGCTCATATCTATCCATGGATTTCTAACATTTTCAATATTTTATATGTACTTAATGCTTAATACATAATGTTGTCTATTACTACAAATGATGAAATCCTGGGTAGATCAAGTTTCGGGACTGCATAGGCATGTAAGTGTAGTCAGTACATATATACTTATAGATTAAAAGCTAGCCCAGGAACTATTTAAATAATTGCCTGTCAAGTACTTTAAGGTATACACACGTGTATATGAAGCGTCCGTGCTAGTCTACAAGTGCAATAAATATTTTGGAGCGGACTTTGACACAATCCCATATCGTGCCTCCAATTCCCCTTTATATGAAAACTAGGTTCTATGTGGACTTATCTAGTTCAGGTGTGGAAGTTGGTGAGATATCGAGAGTGGGGTTACTTTTGTGACAACATCTGGAGAATTTGAAAAGAATTGGACATTGGAAATGTAGTCAATCGATAGTTGTCATGAGGATAAGGGCTGTAATCTTCAAATATTCATGTTACATAGCGTTTTGAAAGGCAGAAGAGACGCATATGCAGTCAAATTAACACCGGCAACCTTGGTGGTTATGACTATATACTTGCCGGCAGTGTACTAGTTTTGTGTAAATAGCCGAGCGAGGGTTGTCCGCTGAGATCCACTGGCACCATGTATCCATATAGTTCTGCGTGCGGACAACGTCAGAATTACATGCACTGTAGGTCTTTGATGTGATGATTTCACAAAGGCATCTTCATGGAGGAGTCCTGCAGGCCTCCCTCAATGAGATCAACAGTCGTTGCGTAACTAAGTTTATACATACATATGTATATGCAGTTTTTCATAATCTGCGCATTGTCTATAAAGGCGATTTTTACGTTGCTATTTGAATGCAGCGGTTTTAAGGTATGTTCAGTATAGGTGGTTTCCATGTCTCTGGTCAGTGTAGAGGTTTATTGGATATCTCTTGGAGCTAGTGGAGATCTGTGTCGAGAGAGTTTGGGTACTACTGAACGTCAGTGACTTTTGGCTATAAATGCACAGTATAAGCCTCCTGGGTATCTGTTGAGTAGAAACAGTTTTTGGTAGCTCCCCAAAATGTGCACATAAAAAGATACAAGTGCATGAAACGGGCTGAAGAAATAACAATAATTTTGCATTGATGAGATCGAGTATCATTTAAATAATAATAGCTAAGCCGTTGGTCATAGCTCCTTCATAATGTTTTCCTATTATACCGATGGTGTTTCTTTAGTACGCGTTAGTGTATTGACCGAAGGTGTTGTATGCAACTTAATGGTCTCTGGTTATTCTCCTCGTAGCAGTGAGGTGCAATGGGACGAGAGCCTGCTGGTGAGGTAATGAAGGCTCTTGAATATTTCATACGCGTGTGTATATACACTCTGAGTCGCTTTATGTGTAGTAGAGTAGAATTGAGTAGAGTCTCTTACCTGTATACTACGTGTACGGGAGGAAGATAATGTGGGGTCCAAACCAAATAAAATAACCATACAACTGGGCTTTTATGTATGTGTGACAGAGAATTTGGTGTGCTTGTCTTCAATTCTCACGTATATATAAGCTAGGAGCTATGTTTGTTGCTGTCAGAACGTAAGAGACATTGCATATATAGAGACATTGCATAGAGATAGAGAAGGTGCATTTCTTATCGCATAAAGCAGTTGCATCGCTTTGACGTCGGTCCTGCATGTACGCGGGATACATGGCTTGTCTCCTATTCTCATACATGGAATCTGTATATTACAAAACGTATGTATGCCTAACTGTTTACATGAATTTTAAATATCCCTTGTCGTTGGAGTGGACTTTTAGGACTACACATGACTGAGTACATTGCTAGACGTAATTTTATATTGAAGGGTAAATAATAGCCAACCTGTCCAACCCCGATAAAGCAATTGTCGTCATTCCTTTCATAATCAAATGAGACGTGCGATCATGGTAAAGGGTGAGGGAAATCCTTTGAATTGAACATTCTTAGTGGAATCGCCTATAGAATTTACAATAAGGAGTGCGTGTGCATTATAACTTAAATGTCAATAGGGAATAATTTATATCCTTTACATTTCTCTCTTTTGCATATTCCCGAGCAGTGCAGGAACATCAAGAACAAGTTCAACTATAGATTCCATGCAATTTACTGTCTTTGTAGTGCAATAAAGTCGATATAAGTACACTGTCATAGGCGCGCTATATGAGCTCGCACAGTTGGACCTTCCGTAAAGGAATTGAGTTTATTCGACCTCTCACGTGCGCCTCGTGTTTAACATATTTAAATTTATGGTATTTAATGGGAGATTTCTCTACTAGCATTTCCATGTGCTTTAAGTGTAGACCCGTTTCCTGGTCGATTTATTTATGTGCAAACTTATGAAAAATGATGCGATCATTGGATATGAGCTGTGTTCTCTGCTGTAAGTGTTCCTAACCAGGATTTCATTATCCACCAAATTACAATAATATTTACATTACGCAAGTGCGCTTGCCTTTATGCGGGCCAGACTTGATAATATTGCGGTCTATATGTGTGAACATGCGTGCGTATACGTAAATCTTTGTAATATGACATTGATTATTATAGTTAAAAAGCGTTTGAAAGCTGGCGTAATTACAACTCATGATAGAGTGATTCATGTAAAATTTATGTAACACAATTTTGGCAGTCCACAATGGCCATGTTTAATGTTAGCCACAGCCACAATCCACATGACAAGGGGTATCTAACATGTCAGAATGGTTGGAATATGTCAAAAATTATACAAGCACGTGGAAAAGGAACATGTTCAAAGCTGTAGAAATATAAAACAAGTATATAAATCTATAATAAAGTGCATAATAACTATTATTTCAACCTATAACAGTTGGTTATAGTTACTATATAGCCAACACGGCTATGTTACACATTTAGGACACTTGTTTCATTAGACCTGGAGCCTCGTAATCCATCTGTATCGGGCCAGAGCAGCCCTGTGCATGATAATTTGATTAGTATTTTAGTTTAGGTTGTTGTAATTGACTTGATTCTTTAAAGGAAAGTTGGTTTTAAAATGCGTATAGCTATTGTGGTATGTCATGCAGCAAAAATAAAAATCTGTTGGAATATTACATTGTAATATATAATCGGCGACGGATCCTAAAGTACTAATTTCTGTCGGCGAAGGATATTAAAGTACCAACATCTGTGTTAAAGGGATAGAAATTGGTACTTTAAATTCCTCGCCGGCGATATATTCCTTATATATGTATGCCTACTATGTCTAATATGTATATATACTACTTACTACTACTCTTACTATACCTACATTGCATGTATTTGTTGCGATATTCATCATTTATAGTAATGTCTATACCATGCGGACAGCTTATCACAGAATTTCTGCAGTATCAGCTAAAATATTATGTTGTGATTCTTTCTCTTGAGTGATTACAATTGTCTCGTATGTAGTCAAACTCTTTGCCGACTGACTGGAAACCCATACACGCTTGTCTTTGTTCCCCATTACAGAAGAGACCTGAACATTTGTATGCTCACGTAGGTATGTATCTATTATGAACCTGTGCGTTAAAATACTCCAAACTGTATCCACAATCCACACTGTTATGGGATTGGAGTCTGTATAGCCTCATCACATCATGACATTTGGTATTGTGTTGTGGGGTATAATGTTGTTGTTTTCTATATCGTTAGAATTCGAGTGAACGTACTAAGATTATTATTACACAGATGCACTATCTTGATAAGAGTATCAACTTTGTTCACGTTTATCTTCATTGCAGCAACTTGCAACAATGAGTTTGAGTTTCCTGCTCGGGTCCTAACTATAGAACAGTTATCCTTCCATTGTACTCCGTATCATATGTGCATGTCGGTTTCGTCTGACTCCTACAATACACCAGTTCTTGACTTGGAGAATGAATACTAGTTTTTGTCCTTCACCGAATACACTCCCTGGCTCACTAATCATAGCCCGAAGATTTGCAGATGAGGCTTCATTGCTTTTGACACATTCGATTTAATGATGACATAAATCACTCGGGAACAAATCCATAATGGAATATCATATTCATTTCCCTTGATGATTATTATTATACCAATTCTGCACCCCTTTTCATGCATTTCATCATTCCAGTTTTTCAACCAATTTATACATATATAAATACATTTTCGTGGTGTTTTAAATACATTTTTGCTTGCCAATTCAGAAATTCTGTCCAGGAGTTTTTAAATGTACTTTCTACGTAAGCATGTTTACATTCTTGGATCATCAAACGATTTTTTTGCGACATTTCTGCTTGACAATACTTAAAATTTGTCGACATACAATTAATTAACTAAGCTGAATTCTAGGCTTTTAAATTACAAGCCATTTAACAACAGATTTGCCTTAATGACCAAAAAGACGCTTCCAGGTTCTAATTCATTTCATTACGAGAACTACGGAAATTAGTTGAATATGTTTAGCATTGCAAGAATCTGTAATAATGCTAAACTATACGCCCTAACTATAATCGGGACAATTATTCCTCGTTCCGTTTGTGCTGATTTACACCATAGGGATACAGAGTCTTGTTCGCTGCGATTAAACATGCATTAAATCGAAAAGTTTGTGCGAGAGAAGTAATTTGAAAGTAAAGTGATCATCAATTATGAAGGGTAAAAGATTTCTTGAAAAGTAGGACTGAAGGTTCATCATGTTTTACCAAGTGGGCTCTTAAGTAGGCAAAATCTACACTCCTTAAAATCTCTCTAGGCACATTTGAATTTGCTATGGTGGTGATTTATTTATCAAACTATATAATTCCAGTTGAATTGGTTGTTTATAGTATGAAGTATCTATACCGTACATAGCCTCGCGGTTCTTTTCGTGGATGTATCTGTACAGCTGTTTGAGCATATTGAGTTAAACTGGTATGTATGAGCATGGCTACGCAGGTGTGTGTAAAGTCGTTTCCATTTTGTAGATTAATATACACAAATATATATAAATATATGGAAGGTATACAACATTTAAGACAAAGCCCACTTTCCATGTTCATGTGGATTTCTCGTATCGACTTAATTTTATGCACATAATCATGTACAAGTAAACATGGCTTAATGGGGTTTTAGCCCACAGACCATAGGACTTGCTTGTATGTCATCGCTGATGATGTTGACGGCTTAAAGGTTTCATCAACTTGAATTTATTCAAGTTGATG
This sequence comes from Lipothrix lubbocki, assembly GCA_034696945.1. Taxonomy (NCBI): domain Eukaryota; kingdom Metazoa; phylum Arthropoda; class Collembola; order Symphypleona; family Sminthuridae; genus Lipothrix; species Lipothrix lubbocki. The sequence goes on along the minus strand of JAQGAK010000006.1, from coordinate 178,765 downwards.
AAAATAATCATCATTGTTACTTTGAGTTGGATTGTAGGAAGTTCGCAACAAGCGTAATTACAAAAGTTTCACACAGGAATCGCAATTATTTCAGTTAATATTAAGTCAAGCCAAAAATTGTTTTTTTGTGAGCACGGAAGGAGATTTTTGTTTCTGTACATTTTTAGACTTTATCCGGCTAAAAATCTTGGTTCATTTCCTATGTGCTGAATATATGTAGTGTAGATTCCCTCGATAAACATCTCTGTGTATAGAAAAATAGGAAGGAAATGGAATCAGCGTTGCGGTGGATGTTGTTCCTGATTTTCTATTTACGCACTTTTTTATCGCTACTTTAAATTTTAAATGCTGCTGTGCAGAGTATTAAATTGACTTTAAGAAGCAGGTAATGGCAACTTCTAATAATGTTACAGATTCATGGCATGTCCGTTATAGCTTGTTTCCAATTTACAAGTACGCACATATTACGTTTCACAGCGTGCTTATATTACTTGATAAGTGTAGATGTTTTAGTACCGTATCAAGTATATATAATTATCTGTAGTAAGTACAGATACTATAGTAAAGCATGTAGAAGTCCGTATTTAAACGCGTAAATGACACACGAGATTCACATTATTACTAAAATAGTTAAATACAAAAAAGGAGTCTGGCGTGCACAGAAATGTGCTCATGCTTGACAATTCACAATAAAAATGCAAACTGGTCTATAGGCTGAAGTGATGCCGAAGTGAATACTAATGTGGCCAGGCCGTTACATAGCCATTGTGCTTTCAGCTCAGTGGAATTTAATTACTTTTGTGCGTAGCTTTGCAATTATCAATGGTCCTCCTGACCGTCATTCTTCAGTCGGTCAAAACATGGCAATCCACACTCACAAGCGTTCGAAGCCCTCACATTTACCAGCTGTACATGTGCACGCCAGCAACTCAATAACAACGAGTAACATTACAGAGTAACATAACATTACATCTGTATAGCCATAGCACAGCTTCTACATAGAATAGGATCTTATTCTATACGCTGTGACCATAGGAAATGAGGCGAAGTACTTTAAAACATGTACACCGCTGTAACATTCATGAGTATCAAAAGTTGAAACAGTATAATGGTTATAACAGTCCGAGGCTCTAAGGCTTCCTTGCTGTCTAAACAGGCTTGTACGCTATGAAGAAAAAAGATCCGTCAAAAACTCACAATGATGATGAGGATCTTTATCCATGTTTCTCAATATTACTCTATCTCTCCTAGTCTGTCGCAATCTATTGCTTATTCCGTTGATCTTGGCAAATCAAAACTCGCAAATCTTCAACCTCAACGCAAAACTTAAAGCTCAACACAAATCTCCAAGCTCAACTCAAATCTTCAAGCTCAATTCAAATCTTCAATCAAAGCTCATAATTTCTATTACGGGTTGATATGCAAGGATTCTTGCCTTGCATTTAACTGATAACTGTGGCTTGTAATCACAAAGTAATAATAAGAAAATGTGAGGAAACAGGTTGAAGTGCCCATCGCTGAAGTCACTGCATTAGCGGGATATTAGCTGTGTCAATGGATTTTTAAACTTTTGAGGTGTGAACCTTGATAAATTAACATCTTGGTGAAGTCATCATTGGATACAGCGAGTGTAAAAACATCATTCAGCTAGAAGTTTTTATTGGCAGATAGTTCCCATAGTGGCTTTATTATGGGTGATGGTATTTATTTTGTTTTGCCAATTCGCCAGTGCTGTAACATTGTAGATACATATTTGGCTATCATTTGAAACAAAATGCAAGTATGAACTCAAGGAAATTACAGTTATTACATTTCAATATGGACATTATATCCGTTTACAGCTGAAATATTGCATGATTTTACCTCGATTTACAAAAAATAATACTAATATTGTTTACTTTTTACAATGGTTACAACACAATTTAATTTATGCTTTCTGTTCTTGAGCTACTCACTCAACTCCCCACACGAAATATGCAATTGAGTTCAAAAGTCATGTAAATGCAGTAGTAGCTGCGGATTGGAAAGGCAATCTTTCAACAACTCTTAACTGATATTTCTTGTAAGACGAATTTTATGGAGATTGATTGATAATGAAGTTACAGCAGGAGAATAGTTTTATTGTTTTTTTTACATTACCGTTCTAACGATAAGGTTGCTTTTGGCAGTACTGGAAAAGCTTGTACTTCTTGGGTGTAAATAAGGCTTTCCTGAGTACTCATACATGATTCTACTTATTATAGCTTGTATTATCTTATAAATGCTTCACATTTGGTCCTGTTCAGACTCGTATGTTAGGTTTTAAAGATAATTTTCATTGATTTGAGCATGTATTTTGTCGGTGTGAGGACAATATTCATAGAGTTGAGCTTGTACTTCGTCGGTGTGAAGATAATTTTGATTATTTTGTGTACGTTCAGTAGGGTTTAAAGGTAATTGTCATTATTTTGAATGTGTTTTCAATCCGTTTTAAAGATAATTTTCATTGTTTTAAAGAAGCTTATCTTGGGTTTCAAATGTTTTATGAATACTTGTGACTGTTTGTGACCAAGTTTGTTACTGCACGGACGCGCATTAAAATAAATAAGATTGTGTCGAATGATTGACATAATCCTGCTGACCATTACGCTCAAAAAATCCACTTGACAGGCAAAGCTGACTTGTTGTTGCATAGGAAATATAAAATCGAATGAAACCACAGTTGCCAAAAGCAGTTACCTCATCTTTCTCTTTCATCAGATCATTATCGACAATTGAGGATAGCAAGTTTGGATTTTATTGAGAGACCACAAAATGATGGTGAATGTTGAAAGGCTGATCTCATTACCGGCCATTGAGGAGGATTGTGTTGTGAAGTGAGGGAAACTAAATCAGCACTAGGGATGATGAATATAATGAAACGGAAATGACACGGGAATAAGGCAGATAATACAGAAGAGCAGTGCAAAAGAATTTATTAGTAAATCATTATTTATCCTTCGACGATATGACCCATTTCTCCTCATTCACTTCCACTTAAGCCTAATAACTGTATTTGTAGTAAATATTTTATATGACGGGGTCTACTCTTCTAAGCTTCCTATAGTCTGTCTTATATTATATAGCTTAGGTAAGTGGTTGTTACCACGTATGAAATGATAATCGAGATCATTCCGTGGTTTACAGACCGTGACTAATTCCACTCTTATTCTCTCATTGACTTCTACGATTGCCTCGTATCAAGTAAACTTCCGAAAGGATCTTTGCTAGTAAAGTTTTGCTCACAAGCTTTAAACGGTTGTACTCTCTTACAGTTGTGGCATGTTTTTGGAAACGTTTGAGACTATAAGTAATAATTCTAGAATGTTTGTTGTTAATAAAATTGTCAAACTCAGCTTGCAAGTCAACGGCTGAAGCTTTTACCAAACCTTTAACTAAAGCGTTCAGCCGTTTAAACAAACCCAGCTAAACTAACGAACGAAGCTTTTACAAACCCCAGCGTTTACATACTTTGGTTAAAATAATTTAACACTAAATCATTTGCAAAACCAATGTAATTTACAAGAACCATGATTTTTCTTCCCTTTCGCAGGACAATCCACAATGAGTGTGGGATTATGTGAACTAATTTCTTGTGAGTGGATTCTTGTTTAGTCAGACGTGGTGATGATACTCGTATACTCTTGTACCACTATTCTAAATCGTGTTTCATACAGCGGGATTATTAGTTTATAACATTATAACATATCAGATTTCGTCGCTTGGACTATAGCCTGGCTATAAAGGTTTGACAGCACAAAAGACATGAGTGCTTATTAGATTCTAAAAGTTTTAATCATTTCGACAGGAAAAATTGTAATCAACAACTCCTCACTCATAGCAACTTTAAGCTTATACTTTAACATTGCCAAAGAGCTTGAAGCCACGATTATTTTGCCAGGAAACTTTATTTTACGAAATAACATAAAGCAACTTATACACAAACAGATGAACAATTTAAGCCAACTTTAACAAACAACTTGAAGCCAACTGTATACTTTAAAAAATAACTTAAAGCCAACTTTAGAAACCAACTTGCAGCCAAGTGAAGTTTTTAAAAGTGTTTTTACAAATCAAAAAGTTGACGATTTAAGGTTGTGAGGATGAAATACAATTTATATATGTTGGTTAAATTTCTTCAACCAAGCAGAAGAACGTGTAAGTTGTTTGAGAAGAAATGGAAATTTGCATTTGATGTAGGGACTGTAATGTAACATAGATTTTACTCTTGTCGGCCACTTTTAAGCGATGAAGACGTTTGTCTTTTTTTCCTTTTGAGCAAGTAAAAGTTTTTTGAATAGTTTATTTGATGGCATCTGGAGCTTATTTTTTGTCACACTCAACAACTCCCAAGAGTTTGTGTAGTGAGGAGAAAAACTTGGAGGTTTCGAATACTAAGGAACGATTAGCTGGCTAATAAACTGCAGTTTAACTCTTGCTTGCTATGTAGGACACATGAATTTATGGTAATGATCAGAGCAAATTCAAGAATTTATCAGTAACGATCTTCGTTGAGCCTCGGGACTTTATTTATGGCAATATATTCTCATAAAATGTATTTACTTCCCGTGTGCATTCTTGACAACGTATGATCCCAACGTTTTTACCGCCTTTAATTTGACACTGCTCCGTCAGTGGCCTCTCCAGTGGGCTTTTTCCTTTGGCTATGAGTACCTGCATTTATTGTTGGTGAGACATCCTCATCATTAAAATTCCCACACTCATTCCACCTATAACTTGTACACAGTATGGAGACCAACAAGGTCATAGCATTCTTAATTAACTTCTCCAAATTGTGCTTACTTAAGACCTCAAGTCTAGTTTTTTGCACAAAATAACCGCAATCCAGTATAGATACTTTCAGTCCCTTTGAACTGTACACAATTCTATAGAAACTTACGTAATTACAGCCTACATGTACAATAACAAGCGTAACGTCCAGTATAACTACCCGTCCAGTACCTGGAAATTGAGGGTGAAAAATAGGGTAATTAATTCATAAATTCATTCTGACAGTAATGCGTTACGCTTGAGATTGAAAGCTTCACTAGAGGCGTCATAAGCCGTGAAATGGAACCTCTCATGCTATCATTTATTAGCCATTTCAACCTAACAAACGTCTTTAACGAACGCTCTTCAGATCTTCTTCGAACAGCTTACATGAACAAGTAATAATGACAAGACAAGTTACAAGATTCTGCTCCCTTTTTCTGAAGCAATGAAGGTTAAGTGTGAGTGAGGAGTAATTAAATATAAAGTAATATTGGGATTTTAGTATGTTCAAGTTGGAATTCCATCGAATATCAACTTGTTAATAATGATGTAGAGCTACTAATTTTTTGATGCTGTGGAGATCTAGATGGAATTTTTACTATAGAAATCTCTTCTAGATCTCCACTGTAGTCTACAGCTTGTTAGGAAGATAATCGGAGGTGGAATAGTTAAACCTAGTGATTATCAAAAAATGTACTTGCAAAAAAATAAATTTGTGGTAAGATAATAATTGCTTACGTTTGAAGTTAGCACGACTTGAATTTGTACTTCGTATTGCTATTATATTATGGAATTTAAGGGGATGATTAACTTTAATGAAATTAATTTTTGTGTAAACGTGCAGTTATAACTTGTAGACTATACTGTAGTCTAAGGCTTTAAGGTGTCCAAGATCTAAGTTTCCAAGGTGTCTATGAGGTTTAAGTTTCTATAAGGTGTTCTAGCATGATCATGTGTGTAAATTGATGTGTAGGCAATTACACACTGAGGAGGTCCAAGGTGTATGATCTACCTACACAACACAACAGAGGTTTTTGTTGTTGAGGTTGAGAAGATGGAACTCATGATGAGTGCATCATTGGGGTCAGTACTCGGCTTGACATTTTCAGCTGCTCAGAGAGCTTACTTAGCGTACTGGCTGTAGGTCCGACGTGGCTAAATGGCAGGTGTTGCATATACAGAATAACATGTATGCTATGGACTTTACTAGAATTTGATGATTACCTCGTCGACTCTTATAATGCAATGATTGTTGTGTTGGTAATATTTGTAGGCGGTTTGTATTGTCTATGGCGGAGAAGGTAGGGCAGTGTGTCATGTACAGGTTGAATCTTATCGGTTGTCTTTGGAACTTCAGTATATTTTCCCACAAGTCTCCGCAATAAAAAATATAGAAAAACACTTCACAGTTGTGGAGTGAAGAGATGAACAGGACGGTATTGTTCAGCGCCTGATTATCCTATGCGTACATTTGTACTGTATCTGCTGCTAATACACACAAACAAGCACATATACATACACACAAAATCCATGGTTATTATTGTGCATACCTCTACAGTAAAGTTCAGACACAGAGACTAAAGAGTTAAGTGACGTTCCCGCACATGTTCAAGCTTGGACGTGATTTTGTGTGGATTTTTTGTACATTACACAAAACATTTCTTTCCTCAGTTATTCATTCATCACTTGTTTTGATGCAAATTTGCGCTTGTGGCGCTAATACAATGAAGTATGAAGCTTATACACATGTACTGCATGGCATTTATCCGTTCCTATATGGTCGTCGAATGATAAATTTGTCTAGCCTTTCCCATCTTTCCTGTTTATCAGGACGAATGTATTTTTCAAGAGGATATCGTACACTACGGATTTCTCTTTAATTTTCTTTTCTTTGGGATAAAGAGTTACAGCTCCAAAAAATAATTATGATTATTCAACTATCTACTAGTATTTACGTAGTGGGTTATGAGCATATAACTTCATCTCTGCGGAATAATCATTTCTATTTTTGCCTCGGTTACATTTACAGATTGTGGTTGCTCTATTCGGTGTAAGTTCTTGATTTTGACACTTGCAAGAGTTGCAAGTTTTGGTTTTGTTCCTCGCTTGTCGATGTTAATAAAAAGTTTCTGCATGCAACTCTGGCAGTCACAATGAGTTGCAAGTGTTGTTGGACGTTAGAAGTTGTTGGTTTCGTTACTCAAGCCCTTGTCACATTTAATACGTTACACCATCACAAACCTCACGATTTAAAATTCCCGAATGACCAAGAACTGTGGTACGGTGTGTTAGGATGGAAACCGCATGGAAGTGATTTTGTCACTCATGTCAACCTAGTGACATCATTATGGTCAGTGGAGAAGGGAAGTTAGGTCCAATGAAGGAAGGTAAAATACTTGGAGCAAAGTGTCGCCTATCCTAACTTTTCCTTTGCTCGGAGATCTAAACTTTTGGTTTAACCTTATTTACGCTATGGGTTTGGCTGGTTCCCTTCAACAAACTTTTGCATAAATGGAAATGACCATTGAAAGTGGCTCAGAGGTTCGAGGAAGGATTTTCAATAATTTTCATGCCTCATTAATTCCCTTGATGACACTCGGTCCGCTCGACCAAATCCTATGTCTTAACTGTCAATCCAAAAATCCAATGAATGAACTTGATCGCTTCCAAATACCTTGCCTCAAGATAGCTCAAGATATTACACCTCCACTATAATTGCAGGTGTGGCCCAGTTAAGTCTGTTAGTAACGATCTAATTGTAAGTATTGTCTTCCCTCGTTTAACCTCTATTACGCTACAGGCCCAGCGAGACTAATTTAATTAATGGGATGCAGTTGGATATGCTTCGGGGATACTCACAGGAAGCTTTGAGGGAAGGTTCATTGTCGTAAAATGGCAAAGAATTCATGTATTCCTGGTGGAATTACCATCATTTTCAGGTGTAAATTTGTAAAACCAACATTGTGAAGTGCTATAGCGAGAGTTGGAAGTTTAATAACAATGGGCTGTATGTCGAGGCTTGAAAGAAGACCTGCGGTTTAACTTTTGAGGCTTTCCAGTAGACAGGCTCATATCCTTGGTGTGGAATTGAAGGTTAACAAATAGGTAATGAATAGCTAGTGGATACTTATACGAGGTTGAGATACAAGCAAGTAGAGAGATATGAGTAGCAATATAAATATAGTGTATAATATACATAAATATATTATGCGTTTCTTGGAAAGAATTCATTGAAAAGGGGACTGTGAGACTGAACTGTAGGCTTGAGCCTGGGAGGAAGGAACCGATGACAAAGGAATTGAATGTGTTGATATGCGAATGGTTGTTTAACTCTGGTGGTCCTTTTTTATGATTTCCACAGTGGTCTTTGCCGAAGACCGTGGCACACTGATGAGGCTACCTTCATGTCACTGTCTGAACAACGGCGTGGAAACTAACGACGTAGGCGACGACAGAGCAATATCTGGCCAACCGATTCGGAGCAGGAATGACAACCACATCCCTTCTTCCGCACAAGCCACCCTTGAAGACAAGAAACCCTGTCTTCCTCCGAACCTCGTACTATGGATCTGTGGGACGACCCTCCAATGGTAAGCTTACAATTCCACCTTCCACTTTGCATGTTTACGACGTTTGCATTAACTTCAGTACTGACCGGTCGCTGCCATATTACAACAGCACCTGTCATCTTGAGAAGGATAAGATTCTAAAGCATTTGTCCAATAAGTCATGTTCGAAATTTTTCAAGAGTGCATTTGTAGCATACATTTAAGATCGTTCCCTAAAAGCATGACTATTTCTAGAAAGTAACGATTTAGATTACTTCAGTAAAGCACACACTTTAGATATTCCTACAGCACATATACTTTTAAGATTACAACATGACGCGTATAGATATTATTCTGTCAGATTCAATCATCTCTGTAACTCTATTCAATTTCATCTTGACAAATGTGCATTTTCCATTTTCATACTGCCATTGTCCCAATTTTTCCGGCTCCAAAGCCTTGCGGAGCAAATGGTAGAAACACTTGAAAACGAAGTTATAGTAGAAAACGAAAAAATATTTTACGAACGCACGACCGTCAAATTTAAAAATGTCTTCTTTACCTTCAAATTGAGTTGGTAAAATCTATTAAATCTTGTTTCCATCATTGGACTGCGCGTTCATATGATGATTACATGTGTCTAGACGTATTAAATCACATAGTCATATCAAGTATAAGCTTATACTATATGGGCGTGCATCTAATATATAAGACAAGAGCATGTCGTACTTGCGTATTATATCAGATTCACGCAGTAAAACAGGTGAGGTAAAAGTTTTGTGAGTACAGCGGAGAAGATGATGTCAAAGGAAATATACAGTAAGTTGGAGGAGGTAGACGGAAAAACAGGGATGTTCAAAGTTGATTTGAAATGTCAATGGGATCCGGCATGTCTTCTATCGCTTCTCATTTCCTTCAAAAGTTATTTTTGCCTTTGAACATAATAAAGTTATGGGAATTCCCAAGTTATAAAGTTTCTCAAGCAGCTCGAGTCAGGCGAAATAGTAAAAACAAACTCAAGTCTTATACATAAGCCTGCTGAGTAGACTTACATACGTGCAATTATTATATGTTGATTTTACCTATGTACAGTATTTTATATCTATACCGATATACATATCATGTATATGCTGTGGTATTCAAGTATGCTGATAATACTTATCAAGGGATGCAGTAAGTATGTAAAACAAAATAAGATTATGTATATATACATATATAGTATATGATTAGTTACATGATATTGTGCGTGTCGGCGTGTGCCAATAGTGTGTTTTCACTGTGTTTACAATACAACCATAAGCCTTGATCCAGTGAATGACTCCAACGAGAGTAAAGCAAGGTTACAAAAGTACATGGGCTTATTTCATATCTTTCGTCATCTTTGCCAGCAGCTCAAAAGAGTTAAGCAATTGGGGAAAAGGGACAGCAAAATATGAGGGATGGAGGAGAAGGCTGAACTGAGGAGAAAACTAATGTCACGAGTGTATTAAGTACGTGCTTAATATTGAGGGGACTGTACTACCATTTATCTTTGCTCTACAATACTTTCTTCCTGATTCTACAGTACAGTTACATGCGGTGTGTACACATACACTATAAATACATATATCATATGAGTATATAGACTATATAAAGTAGTATATATGGACATACTGCAGCTATATATGTAATTTTGTTTGAGTACTTACTATGTGCAATTTTAAAGCATAACACTCCGTACAGCGTTCAACCAGAGCGTGCTACATAAAATTGTGATCCTTCACATACTCTATAGTTGGCATCCGTAACGTGCTGTGTAGTCCGCTTTGATCATGGCCTGTGTTATAATACATCACATACACATTTATACTATACATATACACATATACATATATGCATATACTATATATACAAAAGATACTTATACTTGAGAGCGACCGGAGTAAAATGTCCATGGAAGGTTGCTTAGGGAAAACAGGAACGCATTAAGTTTACATTTCCATGGTTGTGAACTGCGAGGGAGAGTGGAATAGGATACTAACCGTATTATTATTACGATATTTCCTTGTCGCGCGACTTGAATTTACAATCGACAACTTTTTGAATAAAGTCTCTCACCGAGGGGTGTACATACAGATGGAAGAGACTACCGTTTGTAAAGATCCTTAAAGTGCCAATATATCTGTTGGAGAGATAGAGATTGGTACTTTCGAATCCTTGCCATGAAGGAGGATGGAAAAGAGCGAGGGCGACTGGGACTTTAGGAAGATGGGGATATTTTGGAATGAGATGGAGAGGAGGAATTTCCAATGTGCCTGTGTCTATGTACAAAAGAAAGATATGATGAGTAAGGCTCCTCGTATAATAAAGTGTGGGAGCGTGCGTATCATCAGGCGTAACTGAACTACTGCTCTAGACACGATTCTCAAGGAGACAGGAATGAGTTTTTCAATCTTCTGTCCTGCTCCCATAAAAGGGTGCATTTTCCATGAAAATCTACACGTTCCACTGGAACTTGCATATAACGAGCTCGAAAAAATTAAAATGAACCCAAGTGGATGATACTTTACGTTGAGGAAAATGGTCACAATTTTTTACCAAGAAAATGGAGTCTTCGCTTCGAACAATTTTCTCCCGCAAAATTCTTAGAGCCGAACTATACAGAATAGAGCTTTTCAAAGAGTCGGTCGTCTACACTCGCACCCACAGCTTCCCACTAATAATACTAGCTTACACTTGGGCTACCAGCTTACAGTTTCGTTTTAGTTTCACTTTCATTTTCCATCACCATAATGCAATATTATTGTACTGTGTCCTATAGCATGGAATAGAACCTTTGGCGACGAATTTGCCTGCCCTTGAAATGCCTCACAATAGAAGAGATAGGAAACAAGGAGTTTCTGATAAATTCTCTTCTCTCTGCTACATAACTTGCAGACAATGGAAGTTTAGGGAGGAAGAGGAGGCCCACGCATTACACTATACGGGTAGTTCTCCCCGCTCCTCTCACACTATTTACTCTTCTACATTGCTCTTCCTTTCTCACTCTGCCTCAGATTATACAATGAAGTTGTGAAAAAATAAGAAGAATCCCGTTATTTTTCTCAGCTAGCTAGAAACCATTCCATTTGCTTCTACCGCACTTCTTTGTACACTTTTATGCTATTCCACTACTTCTTACATAAGTTGTATCATGTTTAAAACTAGATATACCATCTTCGAACCTTTGTCATGTACCGAACTATTGCATCTGTAAATCTCATGTGTCTAATGTGTATGTTCCATTCAGCTGTAACATTTAATAAGTGTAATAATAATCCTGCTGGACCACTCATAATACAATATTCGTGGTCCTTATTCTCCTTCGTTCAAGAATTATTAGAACTTATTAACATCAGAGCCCTTGTCAAATTTTAAATTATGAACGTATCTGATTCAGAGTAATTTCAGAGGATTTCAGTAGTTTCTAACTTTGAAAACTGCACCTCTGGGGAATTTCTCGAAGATTAATGTTGTGGTGTAAGTATAGGAAGATACGTATTATCTGCAGCATCATCCCCTGAGAATGAGTTAAACTCCTGGTATGAATTTTCAGAGAGTATGAGTGTCTAATTAAGATATATTAACGAAAATGTTTGCATAATTATTATAAAAGCAAGGGAGGGCTGTTTGCGTTTTCCCTCAGAGTGTTTACTCTCTCATGAGGGTAACTATGAGTATGAGCATGTGTGATCCACAGCGTGACTCTTGTCTCCCGTTTGACTGAATTTTATTTTCGGAGCCAGCGTTTGACATTTAAGCTTCATTGACCCTCGTCAGAGGACGTGGGTTTTATTGCCGCTGTCAATACGTAAAAGAGAAGGTTGGGGACTCTCTGCAAGCATATACCTAGAGCGTATTCCTAGCACATTTTATTCGGGCCTCTTAGGAAATTCCAATGTTGAGCCTTCTTGTCTGTTTCATGAAAGCAATAGCGGCACATTGAATGTTTTCCCGTCCAGCTCTCCCTTTATTCCGCACCCGCCTATGTGTTTGTAGGTCGGCAGTGCTATGGAGATACATTGCGTAAGTGCCTATGGTGTTCTGACGGAGTTTGTAGACGCATAGGATTCTACCTTACTTGTATCCCAAACTGTGAAGCTTGTACGGACAAAAATGCACACACTCTATGTTGAATGAAGCGAATGTTGAAGCCTTACTCGTAAAGAATTCATACGGGGCTGGATCATAAAGTGCTCGAGTCGTCGAGTGTGTGAGGAATGGTATGGGAGAAGTGAAGTTGGTCTTTGTTTTCATTTAAGTGTTTTGTGACTGTTTACGACGGAAGATTAGAGAGGCAATGGGTCTAAAAATAGGAATTCAATTATGGAATTATTGTTGTATTATTATTTATGATATGTTTCTTCCCTCTGCTTCACCCTTCCAAGCAGCTAGGCAGAGTCACATACCAAGGAACTTGTTGGCGTCATCCAAAGGAGCTATCAGTGTTTGGCCGTGGAGTATGCACATTACAATAAACCTTGACTTTTAGCTTTATATGGGAGATACTTATAAGTATATAAATATAAAATCAAATATATAGTAGAATACTCCAGTGTGCAGTCTGCAGCTCACTCACAATCTCCACTGACTCTGTGAAGCATCTAAATATGTACGATTTATTGTTTACTTTTCCCTTCCTCACACTTGCATTGGATGAAAGGCCCCCCTTGAATGCAATTATCTGTAGCGGGTATAAGTGTATCGTGTGTTGTGTTCTATAATCACCATAACATACACACACAGCTCACCAGTCCCAAGGTGTAGGCACTAAACCTATGAGGTGAAGGATTACAGAATTTAAATAGAATTTATCTTGCACACAAGCAACAACGATAAGTTACTACCACACAATGACTTCCCCTGTCTGGGACGCACAACTGGACCACAACGAAGTATCTGTAACCTTTACCTGCCTTCATTTCCTCGATCCCTTTGGTTGATAACAAGTCTTGTAAACTACATGATTATGCAGATCCCGCCCGCACACTTGCATACCGAGCAGTGCTATTTAATAAGGACGGACCTGTACGTTTACAACCGGCTGCTTGTAGTCTTCCAACCCCTTTCTCTTTCAGATCTGGATGTTTCAGATCTCTATGGAAGAGAAGCGCTTGGCCTGCAATTTGCAAGCAGGAGCAGTTTGCAATTTTCGCTGATGTTCAGGAGCTCACTTTGCAAACAATGCTAGTATAGTAGCACTATACTTTATTTGTTGTTCATTTCATACCGACGGCAGGAGTGGGTTCTTCATGTCTGGTGCTCTGCACCACTTCTATTATTTTCTGACTATCCTATGGGCTGTTCAGTTGCTGCTCAGAAGGGTGGAAGTGGTATTGAAATACAAATCGTCGGTGAAGGATCTTAAAGTACTAATATATGTGTTGGAGAGATAGAAATTGGTACTTTAGGATCCTTCACCGACGAATGCTTTCCACTCTCTGGATGCTAAGCCATAGGACATAGCACCTATGAACATGACGGAAGAACACTTTGTACCTACATAAGGTGAACATTGGAAAATATCCGACCAATACATACGTAGCGATATAGATAATATAGACTGAGCGAGCACATGCAAATACCAGAAAGAGTCATGAAAGTATCGGATGAACACATGAAGATACACGGAAGCATATCGGATCATATATTAATAACCTAATATCTGATATTCAGGACACACGCCATAAACAAATGGGATGAACGAGTATAATATGAATAGCTAAATCTTTTCCCCTATTTGTTTATCAGTGAACTTGATGATACGTGAATTTACATGATCAGTCTGTGTACACTGACTAGTGTGAGATACTTCGGGCACACACACAACGGAACGGTATAGAAGCACGATCTAGCTTACTGCCGGCTATGTTGTTCCTCTTGGTGCCTGCATCAGCAAGCGAAGAGTAGAAGATGATTTTATCGACTTTTTTCGCCCGCTGATATTTATGCGCAAGACGCAGATCGTAAAAAGCAATATTCTGGTATCTTTTACACTATATATGGCTCTTTCTTTACTCATCCTTGCAGACATAGAATGGGAGTCGCTTCAATATTATCTGCGTCTGAAGAAAGGTAGCATTAGTGCAGACAATAGTCAAGGAAATAGTCGTTGCGGAGAATCGTTACAGTGAACGTGATTCTCTCCCGGAGAATGCAAAAAATCCAATGGTTTTCATCCTTTTTATTCTGCGTCCCCTATATAGCATTAAGTTGTAAGTTGGGAACAAATACAATTTTCAGCAATAATATGAACAGACAATGCAGTACCAATACACAATGAATGTGGTGTGTATAGAGATTCTATTTTTACCTCTGTCATATGTTAAAAAATTAAAATGAGAGCACTTAACTTTTTTCGTAGGTCAGAGCCATGTTGAGGATCTTCCTTCAAAGCATATCATATTGTTATGTAGACTTGTAAGATTTTCTACCACTTATGTATATAGATACTAGATATAAGTATATAATATGATTTATATACTAGAAACTTGTGTACAGTTTGGAGAAAAATTTGGAGCAAAGAAAAATAGTAAACGTCTTTGCTATTTCAGGAAAGCAAAATGTTTCCATGGGATTGCAAAAAACAAAAAGGTAGCAACAGCAAGATAGACTCTCATTACTTGTCCCTGTCAGCTGGCTGTTATTATTTGGAAAAGACTATATGAGTAAATGTATTTGTGGTGCATATCTTTGCTACATTATACACGCATATCTACTGTTGAATTTTTATGGAGGATCTCCCTTTAGAATTGGGTATCGTGTAACATTTTAATGGGGATTGTTAGTTTCCTTCCCGCACGGCCTAGCTCGATATATGCAGAGGGATGTCGAGTTGAAATTGTAGATTTATGCCCCTCTCTCTCGCATTTATTTCCAGTCCTGGTAGCTTTTGACATCTACCTTGTTTAGGAGTGTGCAGGATGCTATCGGTGCTGGAGCTAGACCCAGTCTTAGCTGTACATCTGTAAACCCGGAGATTGTGAAAATTCATGTATTATTGAATGGATTTTAATCCACGTTCGCTTGGCAAGAGTTAAATGATTAAAAATGATTTAACGAGATTTGAAGCAGCAGTAGTTCCGCCGTACGTATTTTAGGTGCAGATCCGGAATGTATAACTTTCATATCACAAACGAACACATACAAGCAGATTCTGAACATAACTTTTCAGACACAGCAGATTCCAAATAGTATATGACCTCGTTTTTATACTAAAAGATTCCGAATGCAACTTCGCGGTTACCAATAGAGACACATATGGAATACAATCTCGCTGGTACTATAAAGAGCCTTATAATACCTGTTTATTGGTAAATGTCAACAAATGAGCTTTGCCTGACACAATTTCACTTTCATTGGACCCTAGTAGGAGGCAGAGGCTTGAGGTAACTCAATAAATTTTAACTTGCGATTAGTTTTGTGCTGTGAATTGGATCGTGTGAGGACGAGTCGTGAATTAATTTCCGACTAGAGTTTATGGGCACAGTATGTACGTATGCATGAGAAGTCGATGTCTGGCAAGTGTGACTAGATCCCAACAGTATAGAGCTTATGTTATACATAGCTCCTATAGATGTTGTGTATACATGACGGAGCTATAGTAAGGATAGAACATACATGTACGTACATACGTATGTTTGATAGTGACTATAGTATTACAACTATTCGAGTAGTAGTGATGATGCATATCTTCTATACTCTTCCGAGTATACTCTACTTCTTATACTTCCAAGTAACGGTTATGCACGTAGTGGAAGTATGTAGCTAGGAGATCATGGAGAGCGGAGTGTTTTCATGTGTAGAAGAGTCAGGTATCCAGTGTAAAGTTGAATGTATGACGAAGTGATGAAGAAGTTCTCAGGGTGAAATCCATTTCATTCACACTCTCACTCTTATTCTCCGTGACTCTTTATGTGTGAAAGACGAGTGGAGGGTAAGGAAGATATATGGAATGTGGATTTCTTTCAGTAACAATCTACTGTCTACCTAAGAATTATTGCAGAACTGAGCATTCACGGTAGAAACTTAATGCACCGTATGTACTTACTAAGCAAAATTGGGAAAAAGCTGAGTAATAATGTTTACAATGCTTATATTCCCTTCGAGCTCCTCTTCTCCAAGTATTTTATGCCTATCTAGAATACCCAGGTCTGGGGATTACAAACAGTTTTCAGTTGGCAAGTATGAGAAGGTCCATGTGGTAAGTATAAAAAGCCTTCCATGTTGTGTAAAACATTGAAAGCGTGGTGGATTCATATAACTAAACTTCCGAATATACTGAGTAATTCCAGCGATTATTATACTTCGAAGAAAAAGATCAACCTTAGACTAATCACATGCGTCAACTGCTCTCAGGTCTTCAGTAAACTTTCATTTCTTTCCACTAAATCAACTATGATTTGTCATAATTAAAACTAGTGGCATCCTTACGGTTAGTTTACCTTTGATCTCAATCGCACTTTTTCTCTGCAAGTTTCTCCAGACAGGTTTTTCTTTAAGTTTCATGAGAGAAGAACGACCATAGAATTAAAGATTTCCTTTCTGTTGGGCTGAAGAAAATTGCAAAACTTAATCCGGAATTTTGCTTCGTCGGATCGACTTCTTTTTATTACTCTCTTCTCCAACTATTTTCCCTTTCTTTTCCTCGTCAAATTCTTTTAATGGTGAGATCATGGATCGATATGGCTCCAAGTGAAATTTTGTTTCTAATTGCTGGAAAAAATACTTGATGCTACACTGTTAGGAATTTCCTTGAAACTTGTGCCATGATGAGGTTGACTGGGATGCCGAATGGAGCGTGGATGGGAAGGAAATATTGCACAGGAAAGAAGAAAAGAAAATAGCAAATGAACCAAGGAAAAATCGCAAAGAAGCCTGTCAGGGAATAGCAAAGTCAGTAAAGGAATCGGAAGCGCAAAGGAAGTATCGCTTGGTGTAGAAAATATAGAGTATCTATAGAATTTGGAAAGGCTTCCCAACTTTGTCAAACAAGGTTTTTGCGAAGACTTGATGTCATTTCTAACTACATGCGAACTCCCAGCGACATAACCTCTGGCTGGGTCAGGATCGTATTAACAATATTTGTTTGCACAAGTTGGTGCGGTGCATCTTAGTGGAACTTGTGCTGCAAAAATGTTGTCCCTGGGATTGTGCAAAGAATGTTAAGGTGGAGAGCTCATGGTTCCTCAAGAAAAAATCTTTGTGCCTGCTAGTTTTCCGTTGTGATTTTTAATGGAAATGTCTTCTCGTTACCAGATGATTACGCGGCTGAATTGTTCTGGGAATGACAGTAGATCTTGAGACCGGTGAGGTATGTGTAGAACTTCGGAACTCGAGATGACGGCAGAGAGAGAGAGAGAAAGAGAGAGAGAAGATCGGAATAAAAACCATGAAGTAAGGGAGTTGAAACAGCAAACGCCTTTTAGTATTCTTCAGTTGTCTGTCTTGTAGTTCCAGTCTGGTTGGGAACAACTAAAAGAAAAATAAACCAGCGATGTGAACATCAAATACAATTGCTTTTTTTACTCAGTGTCCATACCTTTACCATATTCGGGTATCATGTGCCCCTATATCTTTACCTGTCCTCAGCTTGTTACACAGCCGCGAAGCTAGGGAATTTTTAGATTAACCTTGCTTATACATATAGTTAGTTTATTAACTGGGACTTCCTACATTAAAATCTCCACTGAAAAGAATGCTGAAAATTTGTCTGCTAATTTTTAAATGCTGAATTAGTATATATAGCACATGAGACTTGGTTTCTATAGGAGTTATTCTTTAAGCTATACATATTAACATGCATACTCATACTTGTACTGAGCTTGATAAGTCGCGAGGGTTAATTTATAAACCAAACGAGAGTAGGATATATCTTTGTGAAGGAGTGTCGAGGCTTTACAAAATAGTTCTAATGAATGTAGTTAAGTTTTGTAGTATAATTTCTTGTAAATGTAACTTGTCCTGCATGTGGTAGCGGTCTTTAGGTTTATCTAAGATATCAAGTGCCGATATAAAACAACTAGCTACATATACGCAAATACTCAATAAGACTGTTTCATATGAATTATATATAAGGACTGTTTCATATGAATTGTATATAAGGACTGTTTCATATGAATTGTATATAAGGACTGTTTCATATGAATTGTATAAGTACTGTTTCATATGAATTGTATAAGAGTTGTTTCATATGAATTGTATAATATCTGTTTCATATAAATTGTATAAGAGTTGTTTCATATGAATTGTATAATGTCTGTTTCATATAAATTGTATAAGGACGCATAGTGGACTCAAATAAAAGTATAGGCTGCCCGGCCTTTAGGTGTTTCGTAGCGCCACGGGGTAAGTCGTGTCTTCTCTGGCTTGTTCATCTCAGCCCTGCTATATACTCTCAGCTCTCTGTCGTGGATTACTTTATGAAATGTTTTAGTGTTTCCCTGCATATTACCTGTTTCCTGTGATTCTGGACTGTATGCACCTAGGTTTGTGCGCGGATATAAATATATCTCTTACTTACTAGCGTATACAACACTTGGATATATACGTACCGTACCAAGGATATAGGTCTCGTCCTAACAATGGGATGTATATTGTATAATACATGGATATCTTTACTCCGCTTATGTGGCAGTGGGTTTGTGTGCGAACGTATTAAAAACTTTTGCATTCTCCTGTAATTAGGCTAGCGTGTGTATTGATGCAGTGCGAAGGCTGACTATGCGTAGCTTCATAATTTTTTCTCCCCATTCTTCTCCGCATATCATCTTGTAATACCTGGTTGTTCTAGTGATATTCATTATCGCATCTTGTTTTTCTTCTCATGCTCGAGCTGCCGGAGTACCCTGAGCATTATGTGGTGGAGTTTTATCATTCCCAGTATACAACTATAAAAATTATTATACATACATATATCTTACCATATCATATGTCTATAGATACTATGTACTATTGCTTGCATATTGTATTTACAGCCTTTGCTGAGATTACAAGTAAAAACACACATGGATCACCATTGCACTATCCATTTGGCATTTGCTTTACTCACTGACTCAGAAAAACAATACTTTCAGGGAGCCTGTAACATGTCCTGTAACCCTCAGCTATGTAATACTAAAGCAATAGTCAAGGTATACAGAACCTGAATGTACATAAGATTGATAAGATGTTACGTAAAATACAGAAACGTTACTGAGGATAGAACCTTTGTACAGGTAATAACGTTACTTCGAATTCAGGACCAGTCTTGTAATATACTAACATAAGGTTAAACACGATATGAGCTTTTGCTTTCAAAGCAAGAAGGTACAAATCAAGAGTGAAGTTGATCAAACACTTGTTCATATCTTTGAATTGCAAGTATGTATATTCTTCCAACCTATTGATTTCGCCGTAAGAAACAATCACAATTATTATGGATCGACACCAGTGTGTACCACGGTGTAACATCCCTATACAATACATCCTAATAAATAAGGTTCTGATTGGAATTGTTGTTGGACGCATATAATCGTGTAATTCCTCCAACTCCTTATCCATTACTACATTGTTTTCTCGATATGCAGAGATGTTTGTATTATCTCCTTTCAAGCCGGCCCTCTGTTTTTGTGGAGTTGCTTTTGAATTTGGGAGACACAAGGGTGTAGACCTTTTCTCTTGGATTCAACTTTTTTTCCGGGGGATTGCAACCCTGACATACTACATCTGTATATGATACCGAAGCTCGCCGTCTGTCTGCAGACTGTGTGATGGTTAGTGTGGTGTAGATGTAGAAAAGAAGTGTGATGTAGATAGAACAGGAGTGTAATGTAATGTAGATAGATAATGAGTGTGATACAGATAGAGCAGGAGTGTGATATAGATAAAGCAGGAGTGTCATATTATGTAAAAAGCTTAAGAGACGAAATTGGTATAGAAAACCTATGATTTACGGAAATTTTGCGTTCAAATATCCTTGATAGATAAGGTGATATTGAGAGAGAGGGAAACAGGAATGAAATCCGGCGTTGCGTATGTACTACTGGGGAAGTATATTGGTATATTAGTATATTGGGGAATGCTCAATTAATGCTCGCGATTTGTATTGATTTTACCTTGAAACATTTAATTTCACAAAGTGGCGCTTAAATCTTGATCGTATAGTTCGCCATAAGCTTTGCCGATTATACAAGGAATTACAATTTTGACGCTTGAAGTTCAGCTCGATGCTCCTTTTTTTATTATTGTACAGGAATCGTGTGTATTTATCCTTGGTTTTGACAAGTAGATTATTACCAGATTCCATGAGGTTAAAACGTTTCTGTGGCTGTGGCAGCCATAGGCTCAGTATAAAAAGTATCTGCAGTATGTATAAAGAGCTCTAAACCTTGCATTGTTTTGGAAATTCCTCACTTACTTAGGTTAATGAGAAAGTATGAAATAGTGCATCGGCGTTTTTATACCGCAGTCCCTCATCAATGAAAGTGGGTGCTATGTAGTAATCATGATGAGGTTTCCTTGGAAAAGCTATGTTCAGAGGTATGTGAATGCTCTTGGTATGTGAATCAACCTTATGCATGTTTGGTTCAACATTGTTAATATGGTGTGTAGAAGTGTATGCGTTATGTTTCATATAGGCACTCAAGCAATATTAGAAGGAACAAAGCTGTAGTTCCCTAACAAGATAGGTTTTTTTCGGAACACGAACACGACGACGACGGCGAGGATGGAAAAGAAATAAAGAATTCCCATTTATGGACACAAACTCTTTGTCTTTACCTGTGTGTCGACATTGTTAACAGTAATAAAGGTGTTGCTTGTGAAGAATACACGCAAGGCATGAGGAATTAGATCTAAAATAAGACAAGTGAATCCGACTTGGTTGTCAAGTCCCTTTAACGCTTGACTGTATGCGTAAACCTGATTTTCTGTACGCTCAATGAGGGTGTGGAAACTGAAAGTTTTACCTTAAAAGTGTATCTTTGATGTTCCTTTGGTGGAAGGAAATGGATTTTTTAAATTAACATTTCCAGTTTTCCTTTCATCCCTCGCTATCTCCTGCTTATTTTTTAATGTCAATCTCTGATTTTTATTTTTGACAACAGCAATTTCGAATGGAGTGGTTATATGTGATGCACATGGGTTCCTATAGCACATTGACATTATTATTTGCCCGCCGCATTAACGAACAAATCATTGCAGCCAGCAGACAGATTTTTAAATTCCTGGTAGTGTATGCGTCAATAAATTGGCGAAGCAGACAAATTCTGGAAATGTGTAGAGATGTTAGTACAGGCAAATTCAACAGGATTTGTTATCAGCTTGCTTATATTAATTCAAGTAGATAATGTAAATGGAACCTTTCATGAGGTGAGGTAGCAGTATTCGTGAGGAATTTTCTTCTAGAAAGATAGTTGCTACTTGTTTACGAATGTCTAGAACGATAGTTGCTACTTGTTTACGAATGTAATCTAATAGTCATTGATGGAATTCAGATTCGGAGGTGTCAGATTCTTGTATAGGACGGGGAAGGTGCAGTAAAGTAATAATGATTTAGACAAACGACTGAGCAAACGGGTGTGTAGTTTTATTTTTGCCATAAAAAGTTTTCTACTGAAATTCACATGCGGACATTAATCGAAAGAGGTTTAACTCGTTTCCCTTTTCCCATGGACGTAATTTCTTTGTTTGTATTCATACTGCACCTTCCTCACTCTGTGCTTTCATTTTCCTGCAATTATTTAACAGCATTCTGTTTACTTTACACATGGGTTAGTTAGTTAGACGAGGGCAACAAGATATACATAGATGACTTCGATTTTTTTTTATTTCTTATACTTTTATTCTCGTCGGTTTCCCAACCACACAAATAGTTTCGGATTGTAGGACATCCGCACATTTGTATGGGAGTTTGTTTGTATGTCATTAATTTAGTGTGTTCAGCTGTAGGTTGCCACACGCGTTCGAGCGACCAACTTATTTTCTGTGACAAACTTATGCTTTCATTTGATCACATTTGGATTTCCTTGTGGATTCCGTATTTAGATTGATACACATCGTGCGAAAAAGTTCTCGCTAGATTCTTTCGCCGGATTTCGAGTGAGTTCTATACAAAAGAGTATCTCATGGTATCTATAGAAGTGTGGAGTGGGATTGTATAAGATGTTGTTGTATAACTTTTAAAAAGCTTTTGATATTATTGTTGCTGCAATGAGTGCGTATTTAAATATGCTTCTTCATTTCTTTATACAAAATCAATGATAAAATTTATGCTTTTTTGAATGCATCAGCTATACTTTGACTGTATAGAAAACACTCCATCGTTTTTTGTATCAAGTTTGCTACTTGTTATTACATTCAATATTTTTTGTTGTATACTAAATTTTATATTAAATATCTCTTTTTTTGCAATAAATTTACTCGTTTGGTGAAATTAAATATGCAGGGAATTTGAATGGTATGAAGAGTAGGTTTAAGTACGAGATTTGAGTTAAAATCGAAGTGCGTATTTCTCAGCCAGATAGTAGGAATTAAGAAAATAAGTTCGAAGAAAGAGAGAGAGAGAGAGAGAGTGGCTGGTTAAAATTGATTGCATTGCAATGTTTATAGTGATTGCCAACTTGTCGAGCAACCTTTGCTGCACTTTAATACCTGTGAATGCAGAGCTTCCAATGTTTGCGGTAACTTGCTCTTAAGTATGATGCAGTTGCTTATCCCCTATATTGACCCTATATTAGTGCACTAAACTTGTTTGTAATTGCTTGCCGATATAGGGATGCTCCTCTGAACTTGTATATTCGTAACTGTTCCACCTATATAGATGCACAGTCAGTAAACAATATCAAAGTATGGGTCCAGCTTTATGGTTATTCTATATATGTATGTTACTATAAAAGTTGGGATTGAATCTAGTTTTTACAATGATTTTATAGCACTATTACAGCCAGGGAGAAGAGGATGGTTCCTCCTTTAATAATAAAAAACCACTGCCTTCATCACGGGAATGGACGGTGTCCTGCGAAAGAAAAGACTTGTTGTTCAGTTATGCTGTTGCAACTTGCAACCGTAATGATTAATCATGAAATGATTTTTTTCACTCTAAACATGCTACTCTCTTTATCTGAAGGCGAAGTTGTTCAATGGATTAATGAATAGATGAGCATGTTTTACTTTCCTGTGTGTACAGATGTGTAATCTTTAAGATTCTGCAGAGGAAATCACGGTTATCTCAACATTAGATGTGTACATTTTAGTTTGGTACATCAATGCAGAAAATTCTCATAGGACTTTTCAGTATTCCTCTACTATATACTATAGAGGAGTTTCCTCCTACAGAATTGTGCAACCTCAGGACTTTGTAGTTACACAGGAATCAAGCTGAGGGAACGTTAATGGAGTATGCACACATGTAAGGCTAACTTATCTCACTGTTTGATTTCACGACTCTAATATTTTAAGTCGGTAAATGTCTTGTGTAACTTGTACCAGTCATTGAATTTCCACTGCCTGAGCAGTGTTTGTATATATGGAAGTGTTGAGAATTCCAATCCTGCAAATGGCTACTCCGCGCTCTTTTAGTGAGGAAGGTTGGATACGCTAAGTACACGATAAATTTTTATAGTAACTGTTCGCTACAGACCGGTAGTCTCTGATGGATGTTATTTTTATCCCTACAAGTTCAGCAATTTTTTGGTGACACTAACTATTGGGTTGAGATCGAGATTGGGAATAAATTACGGTCTGGGTCCTATCAAAGCATTTATGCTCGAATTCTTGGTAATAGCTTTTAAGGATCTTATGTCCTTATGCGTGACATCATCAAAGTACTTGAGGAATCATTTACATCGTCAATGAACGGGAGGAATCCGTTCGACAGGTCTTATTCCTCTGTCTTCACAACTCACACCAACGAGAATAATTAGTAATTGTTTTCAGCTATCAGCTATACATGTACAGCTTTACACTGGAAGTGAAAGGAATCAAAAGTAATTAAAATGATGTACGAGTAAGTAAGTTCGGTAGATTTCGAGATACAGTTCTTTCAAATAAGATGATTTTATAAAAATGCGCTGATGCATATAAGTATCTATATCTATGCATTTTTTTTATTGCAATTTCTCTTAAATTTTGCAATCTACATAAGTTTCTGTATGTTTTGCATTTACATTTCTTATACATGCATTCTGTAATGTAATAATTATTATTCTGGATGTTTCTTACCTTCTGCACTGAAACAACAAGCAGCAAAAGATGAAGTGATCCCACCGTAATTAACATGCTGAATACTACATTCTTCTTATTGCTCTGCTGCTTTCCGTATTATTTACTTCCCTAGAATCAAGGCGGGGTCCGTTTTTAAAGCTGAAATGAACCGTTCCCAAGTAAACTTTGCATATCCCATTTGTTCCCGTATTATTACGGATCTTTCGCACAGTTTAAAAAGCTTTCAAACTCCCTGATGTCTACGTTAAGAATAGCTATAGCGATTCATGCTTCCTAGACAAATGGGAGGAATCGCAATTTTTCATTCACAACTTATTTTTATTTGAATGCCGAACTCAATTATTTTGCTGTTGATTTGTACAGTATTGTTATTTCTACCTTCTCCTATTTTGTTATCATTTTTTACGACTTGAACACAGGCAGCGTGAGTGTTCTTGCAAATTTTAATTAAAATCTATACTGGGAAGTGACTCGAGAATTTCGATTATGTTCTTGAAAAGTTGTTTGAGAAAGTAATATTTATTCACAAACAGTTTTTGCAATTACATTTGCATTTAGGTGTATTTTGTGTGTCGAACATGAAAATTAATAGGAATATCATGTTGTAATTAAATTAGCTTTAATCTAACTCAATGTAGGGCAACTGTCAAGATTTTGGAATTATAATGATATATTCTTGGCGTGTATTACATTTTTTGACGAGGTAGCTCTGGTGGGTAATGTTGATGAGAGAGGGTTAGTAAAATTGCTTTTTTCTGAAGTTGTTCTAAGGTAGATTGTTATTTTGGGAAGACGCTTTTGATTTTGATGTTTAAAGGTCTTTATACTACGACTAGTTTCAATAACGCCCTAATTAGTTTCGTCTGCTTATGTATAAAATTGTAATTTTAATGAAATCTTTATAGAGAAATGATCCTGACAGAGAACGATGATGCTTATTCCTTATTAGCTGGGGTCCAAAAGTAATCTCGTTCTCGGATTTTCGCATTCGAGCTGTAGGATCCCTAAGCTCTAAATTCAAGGCGAGCTGTTCCAGAGCCGAATTAGTTTGTGCTCAAATAGATATGTAACTATAGGTATGTGCATTTATGTTTAGGTAGCCCAGCACATTCCCTCATTTCCTTATTATACTTCCGATAAAGGGATGATACACTTTTCCTATCATGAGATATGACAGATAATGTAATTATGGTTTCGATTTTCCCGAAACCCGCTCCCTACGAATTTTGCTGGGTCTTATGCAATTTGGAGCAATGCACATATTTGCTTTACAATCTACAGTTGTTGTTGGATCAGTTCTATACATGTACTTACTAGTGCAAATGGCTGCCAAAGTATTATCTCCGGTGACTCCGCTATAAGCATCGCCCAGACATTATAATGATGCACATCCTATTCAGCACGAGACAGCTTTCGGTGCAGGCAGACTGGACTGGCGATGTGGGAGCTAAATAGTTCCAAGTCAGGTCTTCTCGTTGAATTCCGAGGAGATGAGCTTTAGAGGAAGGAGAAATGAAATTTGAAAAGAGAGGAAGTCTAGCGTGAAAAGATAAAGCTGACAAGACAAGGGATTTGATTTGATTGCATTTTGATCGAATCCAATACTGCACCTATACATATGAACTGGTTTGTTGTAGTAGGACCCAATACTATAGTAGTAGTTTTAGTTTCAGTAGTTGACTGACTTAGTTCCCGTGCATACTCAAGCTTCGTTAGCTGAATTTGGTTGTATATACAACTCCCATTAGACATACATTGGCATACGGGAGCCTCGTTAGGTTCAATATTCGTGCATAAATACAACCTTCGTTAGGCTCTTACTTTGGTCAATAAAAGCTTCGCGAGGCTTATACTTGAGGATGTGCAGGCTTGGTGAAGCTGTTTTAGTTGGGGAACAAAACAGTCATCCAGAGCGAATGATGAGGATGATGTTGAAAGGAGTATGAGGGAAGACAGAATTCCATGACTTCAAGAATAAATCATTTGTTATATTCAAGTAAATTGTTCCATATTATTTTATGGTGATCTGTGCCGACATGGAGAACACCATGTTCCATGTCATGGATCAACGAAGCATCGAATGTCAAGAACATCGCAGTCACCATAGATCCTTTGGTGCTCGTCGATTCGTATAGGGAGAGATACCTTATAGAGTAGGATCTCCTTATAGGACGTGGATCCTGTGTTATACCTGGAAGGCGGAGTACAAAAGCAGTGTAGAGAACCTTATACAAAAGGAGCATATACACTGTTGAACAGATTTGTAGCATCCACAACTTCGATTAGACTAAGCTTACATGTGGTTTTCCATCCCGGTTCAGTCTTGTTCCGATGGACTGCTACACTTTATGATAGGGTAAGCTCTATGTATCCTTTATGAGCAGCTGCTCTGTGAGTACTTGACGATTGCTGGTAAACTCACCAGCTTGACTCTCCACGTGCAACAGTTTCGCTGAGAAATTAAAATACTATTGATTGCTCCTCTCTCAACAGAGACTTTGCAGTTGGGAAACAAATTTAATTAAACTTTTTCAGACTTTTGTTACCTCTTTTTTTCCTATTAACTATTCTGAATTTACTTACCTTACCTCGGGATTACTTCCCTCCTTTCCTAATTACACTCCTTCAACTTCGTTTGGAGAGCACAAGCCCGTTCTGTCCTCCTGGTTTAGAAATTCATCTCCTTGCACTCAATCTCCTAAACATAAAAAGCCTTGTTTATTCTGCTCAGTCAATTCCAACAGCTATTGAAATCAAGGACTTAATTAAATAAGTCTCTTTTACTTGTAACAGATTTTACCGTCTCGCTTTTGTAAGAAGGTTTAAGCAAGAACCGCACTTTGAAAATTTCCACACAGTACCAATCAAATATCTTCACGGTACCTTAAAAATCACAAAAATTCTTCAGAGTACCCTACAAATGCAGATTTAATTTGAGATTTTTATGTAAATGATATCTACTTCAGGTGATACAATACACATGGAAATATTTAAATTTAATAGATAACTTTAACTAAAGTTCAACGGAACTTCAACATATAACTTTGCTATCTTGATCGGAAGAACTCAAAATTCAGTTTTAGCCACAAGTGTAGAAAAACAGCTCATTTACAAAAGATTTAGGTGGAAAGTGTCATCTTTTTATTTTTAAAAAGTTGCTTTTACAAGTCAAATCCAAACCCCTTTGTTCAGTTGAGCTCAATTCATGGAAAGTTTACGATTTTGGTTGAAAAATATTCCGAAACTTTGGTCGTTTCTTTTCAAACTGGACTGGAACCCTGCACTTATGTGAGAAATCTCAAACATTAATCCTTTGAAACACTTTGTGTGTGAACTTAAATGGAATGTGAAGAGTCGTGTGAGTTGAGCTTAAAGTTAACATGTAAGACCAGTGATTCCATTTATGAAATGACCTTTTACTATCATGTAGGAAATCATTATGTTGATGTTTAGAAAAAATTTTGTCGAAATTTTGTGCTTATGTGTGAAATGTGAGTTGTGTAGCCTGCAGAGTTAAAACTGGCCTGACTACATAATTTTCTGGTATTCTTATCCAAACAAGGGGTCTACAGATAGATTTCCACGGAAATTAGCATTGACTTTATTTAGAGCTTGCATCCGCTCATGGTCCGTCATTTATCCTAAGTATCAATAAAATCTGCTGGCTCCTATCAATTCTTGAGCTTGAATGTAAGAGCGCCTTGATCTTGATAGCACGGTCGTAGATGTTAATGGCTATCCAAATTGTGGGTTTAGACCGAAGCATAAGTACATTTGTGGGAAATTTCAACGCAAGCTTAATTTTGAGTGCTCAACGTTACTCCGTTGAAATGGTGTCGTTGGAGAGATGCAATCAGGAATAAATGTCAATTTTCTGGCGAGAACAAGCTGAGCGAATATATAGTAAAGGTGTCTTTTCAGGTTGTTGTCTCAACTCAAGGAATCAAATGACCGCATAAACTCAATCCAAAGTTGGTATTGATTTTAAGGAAGAATACAGAGAGTAGTGGAGAAACAGGGGTTGATGATGCTGTGCTCGGATATGACATTTAAGATGGAATAAGGGCATTAAAGTGTACTCATGACGTTCACACATCGTTACAATTAGACATCACTCGTCTCTAGTGAAAACCCAAAGACGAAGCATGGCAAAATTGCAGAAAGGCTTGACTGTTTCAAGTTTCCTACGTAAATTGTGCATGTAATCTACATTTAGAGTATGAGAGTATTTAGAGTACGGCATCTACTACTACTATACCTTTGAATATGTGTTTGTTCTGTCAATGTGTAGAACATCGATATACTTCATCAGGTGATTGTGACAGGACTGTTACATATACGAGTGTGTTACTGATATGAGTGTTTTACATATATGTGAGTGTCACATCCCCAAAGATATTTCACTGACCATTATGCAGGTGCTACTGTAATTCGAACAGAAGATTGTCGTTGTGTAAACTAACTGCCCCTGCGTGTACATGTTGACCGTTTGTTTTTTTATTTGAGGCGTCTCAGAAAATACGCGATATCACTCTTGAATGAGCACTCTTCTTCGTATTATTCTCTTCTTCTTCTTTCATCTTCCTCACACCACATCCTTGAGCCATGGTCTTTGTCGTCCTATACACGGAATGTAAATGGAATTTTATCATTATGTTTACAGGCAGTTTGTTCTTTGCACGTAGTGCCACATTGTATTTTTGGTTTCGGGACGGAACACACTCCCCATGTGCTTTGAATCATCTTCGCACAACTCGGAAGCTTTGAACAGTTTGAACACCACAAAATCTGTCATGTTCGCCAATCGCTGGAAGGTGTTCACAACTGTACTCGTACATAATTAAACGCGATCGGTTCTCGCACTGCCCCGGGAATGTGCGGAAAGTTGAAGAGAAAAACTATAGTTGGTCCTGTCTCTTGAGTCACATCAGAGCTGAACTTCTAGAGTTAAAGTATAGGTTCAGGAGTTCAGTAACTCACACAGTTTCATTGTAACTTTGGTTTCGGGATTGAATGTTCTGTATTTTGTGTATTATACTGTCTTTAAACATGAGTTTTAAGTTCTGGTAGCATAAAACACAAGATTGTTAGTAGTAGGTATACATACATGTACATATGATAGATACTTAATAGTGGAGATACAGATAGAGAGATACAGTAATAATGGATGTGATAATGATATAGAAGTAATATAAATATAGATGGGGAAATATGGGAGAATAACATATATAATGCCAATCCGACGGACCCGAGAATACATTATAAGTACTATAGTGGAGTTATGAAAATAAACGAACTACTTACGTCCGAAGAGGGTAAGTGTGGCGAGGAAGATTATACGGCGCGCTGTGACGAACGATGAAAGCCAATGTAGATTTTTAAACGATAAGTAGATTTGGTACGTGAGAAAACCTAAATACTGGAAATAATGACTTTAACCGACAGCATCTGTCTTTTGAGTTTAGCTCAGCTCCATTTCTCTCTACTAACACGATTCTTCTTGGTTTTACTTGTTAATACCAATCCACTCGCCATGTAATGCATTAATACGTTACAATGCGACGGTACATTGTAGTCGGATAAATGTGTGCATATGCATTGTAATAACACAAAAACGTACATCTGCAGTTCAATAACACAAAACGTACATATGCAGTGGGATAATACAAATGCATTTGTATGACGTGTATACACAATATCCAGACCATGACTACGTGCAAGAAGACAAAGGAGAAAATACATGCGTATATATTACAACAACGACAGCCAGAGCATCTTTGTAAATAAAAAACGTTGACAGGAAACAAATGAAATCACTGCTAAAGGTTCTCACCTTTACTATTGCTATCGCTGGCTAATATAAATAATAAAATAAGATACGAACCCTTCAAAGCATTTAAGAGGATAATA
The DNA here is from genome assembly GCA_034696945.1 of Lipothrix lubbocki. Classification (NCBI taxonomy): domain Eukaryota; kingdom Metazoa; phylum Arthropoda; class Collembola; order Symphypleona; family Sminthuridae; genus Lipothrix; species Lipothrix lubbocki. Next base: position 148,295 of record JAQGAK010000006.1, on the reverse strand, counting down.
AATGACGTCTCCTTCAAGGTGGTAACTTGCCCTGGTTGTCCTTAAGCAAGTCATCGGGGTAACTCCTTAGGTAAAAAGAGGTGAAACTCATGAAACTGTAAGAACCGAAGCTCTTCAAACAAAACGAGATGAAACTGTTCGAATTGAGAACCATCAGCAGTTGTAGAATGGATGTATAAGGGTTTCTTCATCCCTGTAATAAATACTAATTTACTTAATGGAACACAAATCACCAATTCTAATTAAGTTAATTACTCATTCAGTAACGTCACCGGTTCATATATAACAGTCTTCGTTCAGGTCTTATGTATTTATGTATTCGGCATAAGACTCTTGCTCTCGGCTGACTTGATGATATCTTTTCCAGAGGGTTATCAAAGCACCAGAGGCAGAACTGGGATCCGCACGAGAGGAAAAAAATTCACAGAATTTATATAATGCACCCCATGCCTGGTTTTGAGAACCTTGACATGCTGAAATAACACATGACTTTTCTCATCCATCTTCCCTAAGTTGACGAGACGGTTGAAGGTTCATGGAAGTCGACTTCGGAAGTATGTAGCTATACTCACCGTGTAGTAAGATTGAATACTCGCAATAATAAGAAGGTGTACATACTGACTTTAATGCAAGGTATGGGATCTCCGGAGATTAAGCGCAGTAAATCGATGTCGGCCATCGTCGAGGAAGTTATGAAGATCGATTTGGATTTCATGCTAATTCAATTATGAATTAATCGAGATAAAATTCCTGGAACAACATTGTACATGTAGGGGAGCAATTAAGACAGAGCAGTAATTAGTTTTTCAACAAGTTCATATAGCTCCTTGTATTATACCTTGAGTGCTGCGGCATATGGCGAGGAACTTGCAAAGAATTTTAATGATTCAGCATCTTATTTCCAGCAACAATATACATTTTGCAGCATTTCGCAAGCTCAGGCCTGGACTGAAATAAGTAGATTGCTCCTGCCTGGCAGGCCTTAAGTGTGAACATGGGCCGGGCTGACAAATCGGATGAATTCATTAAAACTTCCCGTCATCTTTCTTCCTCTATGCGGAGCTTCTTGCGGTAGAGTCACGTCAGTTAAAGCACACTTTAAGTACAGACAACGTTGAATTTGAAATCTCATAGCTCCTCAGAGTCACTGCTTTGCTACTTACTTAAGACTTGTTCCCTTTGAAACAGCCTTTGTCAAGTTTATAATGCAAATGTTTGAACTGGTTTTAGACATCTTTGCTGTTCGACTCAAAGCCGTCCGTTTCACGTTGGTCCTGGATAGTTCTTTATTCAGCTTATGAAGATACTATGTATTTCTAACCTCGTGTTTTGCCTTTGTTATATAGTATACCAGCGTTATATTTAGCTCTTTGTTTAATTACTTTGTCGAGTTGGTTGTGTGATGTGTGCAATCTAATGCAGCTTTGTAATGAAAAGGATGGTCAGTTTTTGTGTAGTTGCCTAATGAAAACTTCAAAGCATATGATGTATGTTGCGTCCATAATAAGGATTCTATGTTTGTAAAGAACGACGCGCTGTGTGTATAAGAACCGGCTTGTAAATAAATGCGTTTGTGTACATCGGCAAATATCTATTCCGAATACTCATAAAGATGTTTAAGCGTAGTATGACCAAGTATTAATTCGTTAGTTAAGCTCTTCATGTGTGTGCTTGCATCTTGATGCATATGAGTACGGACGAGAATATGTATCTATTATATGGGAGTTAAAAGGAGAGGTAAAAGGGAATTCCAGCACTATTCTAAGCACTACTAAAGGGTTGGTGGTAGTTACGGGATTTTAATTAGGGACTTATGCAACGGTCCTTCCTTTTTCATCAGCTTGGATGTATTTGCACTTGATGTTGGATGATACTCTTAGGGCCATTCGTATTGCAGTGAAAAATTTGCAAGTTGAATAGATGTATAGGATAAGATTAAAGTCGTTTGAGAGTAAAAATCTTGATTACATTCCGCTCAAATGTCAAAGTTCATGTTGGTCGCAATCTTCATGTATCTATCTATAGTTATCTTGTTAGGTTCCTATCTCGCCTCCTCTTTATTATTACTATACTTCCCAAATACAGGCTATATACAGTACTATATACTTTCCCTTTTTATATTCAAATTTTAAATTGGTGACTTGTCTCCTGTCATTCGGCTCTTGCAGATACCAACGGGATTTAAATGGAAAGGAAAACATAAATTTTAACCTCCTCTCATCCCGAGTAACCTTGTAGAAGAGTAATTTCATAAGTATTAGATCGAAAATGATGTTACATTATGGTTGACGTCTCTCTTTCAACTTCTATCAGAGTTACCAGAGCCTTTCACAATTACGTCGAGCAGTGTGAAACTATGCCATAATGCTAAAATTTTATTTATTCTTGTGGAAAAATGGGTAAGTATCCAAGCTTAAAATTAGCGCCCATACAAGCTTATTTGATGTGGAGGATCACTACTCTGAATTTTATTCTCTTGAAAATTAAATGGTTTGAAGCCCGTGGCAGTGGACAAATTAATATTCTTTTTGACAAAAACAGGACTTTTCCGAAAACTTTTGTGCTCCCAATTTATTCCAGCTTCCAACCGATTTATAGTTTTGTTTGTAGCCAAAAGAGGAGCCCTAGAATGTGAACAGTAAAAATGGCTAGAGATAAGATAGCTTCAGTACCACACAGCTGTAGTTAGTTGGAAGCTGGAGCAGAAGTTGGTTTTATACGGACGAGCAAAGGAGACATGGAATTCTATAGTGACTTGGAGGCATCCAATTTAAAGAAAGGAGATGGTAGAAATAGTTTTAAAAAAGTACACAGATGCAAGTTGGGAGGACCAACGGCGTGCAAACTGCAGGAGTAGATATGACACCTTAGATATAAATACTTGTTCTTATCGCTACTTTTGTGTGAGAAAACCATTGAGGAATAGCACATGTATGCATTCACGCTTGTCACAAAAAATGAATTGTTTCGTTGTATTCTCTTTTAGGGTTTTACGCTTCCCTGAACACTTTCCAGCAGTTAAAGAGTTCTCTTCCATGCGTATTTTACTTGTTGTCTCCTCCTCTAGTCTTCTTCCATATCTGTATTTTTGTACTGTCCAAGTGGACTCGGTAGTTTTAAACTGTATCAGTCATAATAATAGCTTGTGTAGCAGAATGGATATCTACATCTTGCTCCCTCCTATGCCAGTCTTTTCTTCTCAATCCAGTCATTCAATAATCTTGCCCATAGCTACATTTATTTCATCTCAACCAAGAGACTTTCAGATCATCTGTAGAAAAGCTTAACAAGTCTTTATAGGTATTATGAACAAGAAGAATTGAGTGTAAAAAAGATGAGCAAGTTAAATGTAAAGCATTGAATTGCGAGTAAAATCAACATATTGTCGGCGAAGGATCTTAAAGTACCAGCGCTTATGCTAAAGGGATAGAAATTAGTACTTTAGGACCATACACTGACAATATATAAGTACTGCATATGCATATATCTACATGTACACAAGGTTTTGTTGTCATTTCTGTGCATGCTGCCGTATGTGTACAATCGTTCAGTAGGCGTTTTTTCAAGTTTAAAGTATCGTATTATCCTGTCGGGCTTGTTGACGTCCGCTGTTGAAGAAGCACATGTGCATGGATGAATAGTTTGTATGTTTGGACGGCTGGATTATTGTGAAAAATAATTTCGCTTGCTTAAAATCAACAGGGAAAGTGTCGTCAGGATGAAGTCATTTGATATTTTCAGAGTCGTCTTTCATATGCTGAAAAGCTGACGTTCTTCAGGCCATAAACAGAAGCTCATGTTTCTGGCCGAATCCGAATCGCAAAGGTTTTTTTTCGTAAAGTTTCGTTTTGTTCATTCTCTTCGTACACGTACCATTCTGTGTGTTTATGTTGTGTTGAATGAATTAGTAAATTAAAAAAAAAAGCAACAGGACTTTAATGCATAACTTTCTATAAGTTGTACACTATGACTCTCGTTCAAATGAAGGAAAACATCCTTTTAAAACTTTTTTCCCTCCGAATGTGTGAAATGAATTCAAATTATCTGCTCCTGCTTTATTTGTTGTTCAATTTACTTCCACGAACATAAACACTTCAACAAGTTGAACTCTTAATGTTAACTCTGGTTGGTTGGGTAATGCAGGTAGGGACGAGTCGATGAAGCTCTACGGACTTGACTTTACCATATCGGTAGCATACAGACAAGAACTTGAAATGTTAGACGTGTAATGGCATACAGTCTCTTCACGTCATCCCAAAAAGCCACAAGTTATTACACATGTACGGACCACTGTGTATAGCCCATCGAACTTTGATGCAATGGTTTCTTGCATTTTGGTTAGTAGTAGTTAAGTGAATGGTCGTCGGCCAGGTCTATCATCACCAGTCGCTCCATATACGAGCGTTGAAATGTGTTCGTAAAAATTGAACGTTATTACACAAGACAAGTCTTAATCGTGTTTGTTTATGCACCGCCGATGTATGCCACATGCAAATGCACACTTGGATTTTCACTTGGCGTACACAATTACATCACCGCCTTAGATTCATCCTTTTCCAAGCCTTTCCGTTTTTAACAACCATCGTAGTATTGAGCGTTTTAAGGTATAACGACAGTATAAGCACTAAGGTAAAAGCTGCTTTTAGTGCAGCTGCTACTGTGGAAATAAAGTATTGAGAGACTGTCAAGGCATTGAGAACTGCATCTCCGTGAAAGAGTCATATCATGTGTTGCAGAGCTTCAAAGACATTACAAAACATGGTCGCACTTCGAAAGCATTATAAAATATAGCAAACTTCACAAGCATTAAAAGTAGGGAAGCACCTCCAAAGCATTACCGTGCCTAGCATGCATTATATAAAGCATTACTGTATGTTGAAGCATTGAAGCCCCTTTATAAAGCATTGCAATAAGTTGATGCACTAAAAACCCTTGCAGAACGTCTGAAGCACTCAATAGCGTCGCATTACACCAAAAGTTTACATGCTGAAAGCACTATAAAGTGTTGCATAAGTGTCGTTGGGAGCCGGAGTATCTGCTAAAGTAAACGTAATAAATGTATAAAATTGGGCGTAAAAAATTAAAATAGCATCTCCGTCAGGCAAACATTAGCGGTCGTTCATATGGCTTCTATGAGACTGAGAGAACTTGGCCAGTCGTCACTGCGCTGTACATGCCAATGCACCTGTCCATTGTAAGATAAAAGTGAAGCAGGCAGCTGTTGGCGTTGTCAAAATCCGTTGTCCAAAGCAAAGTCTTGAGCTTAACAGAATGGCAGCAAGGTTATATCTGCAGCATGGGCATGCTGATCGACGAGCCGCAGGAGGAAAATTGAAAGTGAGAGAGAAAGGTGAAGGGTAGGGGGATTGCAAGTTATGTGCACGATACTTGATTTTATATAGTGATACACGATTATCTATTTTAGAACTGGGGTTGTACTCTGTACTTATTTACACTCCTCTCTGTCTCGTCGGTCTCTAGGCCCGGGAAGGAATAGTAACCACAAGTCTAGTTAGCAAAAACCTGTACATATATGAGCATTGCCTGGGTCTCCTCGTGCAATTTTTAAATGCCAGTTTTTTCTTGGTTGGTAATAATGGGTCCATATATTACCGGGGAGCATCATTACTAATTGTTAGCTCGGGTACTTGCAGTGAAGGAAGATAATGTTCCTTCTGTGCTTATTGCTGCCGTATAAACCTCTGTAAATGCAGCGGAGCAATTGCAAAAGTGTGGTGGAGGATGGAGGTTGAAGCGCATCTTTAGCCAGCCACAATGTTTTCAGGAGAAGTCAAGTGAAGAGAATGTCAGGGACACTTTACCTTCTAATTCTGAACTATTAAGTGCGCCTTTAGTCTTATTTCCCTACCTCACGACATGGCTTTTGTTGCCTCAGAGAGTCATTCTACTAAAAACTTCTCAATAATCTATCCTTGAGCATCTCTTCCAGTCTGAAACGTTTTTCCTTTAGCATTCCCAGCTTCATCAGCCTTTCTTATTACCTCCTTCGTCATCTTATTTTGTGTGCATCTTAGGAGGATGTAGTATCCTAAGCATGTAGTTTACAAGAGCCATGCATTGTAGGAATGGAGTACAGAGAATAAAAAAAAACTCTCCATATGTTATCTTCTCTCCTCTCTGTTGTAAATCTTCTTTATATGAGCTTCTAAAAATATGCATTGAAAAGAATCGTGCTGGTAGGATGCAGCGTGGCATTCATTCCTGTACATAACGCTCCATTCTCTGTGCTCATTTAGCACGCATAAGATAAAAACAAGAGAGAAATTCCAGTGTATTTAGAGGAGCGACTAACGACGCATCTGTATTTGTACACAATTTAAATAAATCCTCCGTCCGTCGTCTATAGTCGCTTCACCAATACAATTACATATACTTACATCACGTGCATATTGACTCAAGTAACAAAACAAAGGCTGAGCATGGTTGATAATTTTTGCTTTCTTTTCTTATGTTAAGCTAATTGTCTCTATAGAGCGTATCATGAGTGCTTCACAAGTTGTTGAGTTTCAGTCGGAGGACATACGCACATATGTTTATATTTGCTTAAGTCGCTCACAATTACTCTCAAGTCATTAGCTCGAACACATTTTTGTTGTCGCTCTGCACAGATAGACATACATCTAGGCATTAAAACATGCATTTCTACTACTATTTGTTCCTCAAGATATGCAAAACTGGTACGTACAACTGAACTTATAAAGCGAAGCTGTGTTGGTATATTGAAACACGTTGCAGCAAATCGGAGATGTAAGATAGTCATAGTCAATTGTATAGTCATACCACTAAAAGTTATCACCAGTAGTGGTTGTTTAGTAATAAATCCTGTACATCACTTCACTTTGCGGCCTTGTGAACACTTCAGCTCATTATTTACGCCTTGTTGTTTTTATCCTTGTTAATTTAGTCATAAACGAACACGACAAACCGAAGATTGTGATAGGGTTTGTACGCTTTGGAAGCTGGAGAATTCTAAAAATATGTGAATATCAATATTACATATACATATATTATGAGGTTTATAAAGGAGAAATGTGCATATACTGTTCCTACAGATTGCAATATAAGATACATTCGATGTAGGATTTAATATTGTAAGTATACAGGACTTTATGTACTACCCTGGTTTGTGTCTAAGCTTCCTAAATGCTCTTTCCACGGAAATATCAATCACGAGGAACGGAAAATTCACTTCATCCGAAGGTTACTCTGTGTATATACATCTGACCTTTCAAGTCTCCATGAGTGCCGCAAATGGCATTTCCAGATACACAATTTCAAGAGGTTTAAGAGAAGGACGTAATATATAGATTGAATTATTTTCTTAAATCAAGTATGAAAGCTCTGGAGGGAACAGCGTCTCTTGAGGAGGAAATTGTTAAAAATTAATCAGTTTTCGATTTTGTATACCTACACGTGAGTTGGGCAAGCGGAATAAGACTGATCAGAATTGGGAAGAATGGAAGTTGGATGGGCCATGAATCATGGAGGTTGTCATGTACAAGAGTCCTTTAAACATCGTAAAGATTCAAATAAGTTTCCTAATCTTAAGTGGAGAAGAAAGACGCGAATTTGGGATACATAGATGCTCCTTGAGAAGTTCTTTTTACTGAAACCAAACGCTGAAACTTGTGGAGGGGGAAGGAGTGAGGAGCAATAAAGACTTGAGAGTGCCTTCTTATTGTTACGTCGGATCAAGTCTAAATTTGTCTCAGCTATGTCATCTTCAGTCTTCAGTGTTTTATAGAAGAAACTGTAGATAAGTATAATCTATCCATACCCAATTTACAGATACTATGTTACACATGCTATGTTTCACATGTTATTACTTGCCGTAAGGTATAACTACATATGTGTATCTATATGTAGCTTGTTAAACTTACTATACGAGCTTACTTTTACGGTGTTCATATGCTGTATCTGTGATGGCAAAAGTACGTGGATTATACACACGTGTGTTATGTAAGGTAGGAAGAAGGTGGGGAATGATTGGAGAGGCAGTGTAGCTACAGATTTCTATGAGGCAGAGATGAATAGACTGTGGAAGACTGAAGGAGAGGAAGAATCATGTGAAGTTCAATAAAAGGCAAGTACTCCGATGGTGATGAGATGGCCAATTTAGTTGATTCATTTTATATGATACTCGGCCGAATGCTGGAGAATCAAGTGAATGAGAGATTGGGAAAGAGATGAAACGAGTAGAAAATTGAGAATGAGGAGAGAGAGGACTTGAATATTTATGCACCGTGTAATTACTGTTAAGAGCCAAGTACTGATGATGTGTTGAGTCTTCCTTTAGTCTGTTAGCTGCGCTGGCAATTGAACAGTTTAAGTGTGGAGCAGCAGGCTGTCTCCTTGATGTATGCTTACGTGCGGGGTGTTCCGTCTTAATGAGAAACTGTTGTTTCTGCAAATGTTTCATTCTTTCTTTCACCCATTCCGTCCTTTACTGTCGTCTTGAAAAAAAAATTAACAAACTTTTAGCAACAATCTAGAACTAGTTTTCTATATAGTTGACAGTACAGTGTATCAACTGTTGTTTTTTCCAAGTTTCCACATTATTTTCGGCTACATTTACGCCCTTTGTAGTTTTCCCCGAACTCAAGACATAAATGTATACAGCATAACTACGAGTTGCTCAAAGAAAAACAAGGAGTCCTAATGCTCACATTCTACAATGTGTGGAGGCCATTTGAGTTGGAAAGATAGTTACTATTATAGCTGGATGTTCAAGAAACAAACAACCCTGCTGCTTCCTTTTGCTACTCCTTCTGATTTTCCTTCTTTTATATGTATATAAGATTTATATATAAAATATAGAGATACAGATATTACATACCATTATTTGTAGAGAGTACATACTGCACTGTTGCGGACTTGGGATTTTTGCTGAAAAAGCGATTTATCTGTGTCGAGTTCGAGCTTGCTGTTCTTCAGCCCAACGACTACTTTTTTCTTTCCCCAATTCATACAGAACCACTCTGAAAACTACATTAAGCATGTATTATTCCATGCAGCTGTATTAAGTAAATGGACATTATTTAACTGTTGGTTTTTTCTCTCCCCAAATGAGGTTAGTTCTGCTCTGCTGTGTTCACTCAACTCACTCCTAATTTCAAGGGCTCACCTTCGTTAACGTAATGATTTCGTTCGGTACGCATCGGGAAATATGGACCAACTTGTCTCTTCCCCGTACGTGCGCTGTTTGTTTATATAACATGACATACTTTTAGATGTCTGTTTACGCTTATAATGATGTTACTACACATTTCTTCCTAAGAGCTCTATGTATGTAATCTTCTCTGTATTGTTGTGTGGCTAATTGCAACAACGAACATTGTAATTTGGAAGTTATACAAATATAAGGCTTCCAAGGCTAAAAGTTACAGCTTGGGATCTACAAAGTTTTTATCACAAACCGGAATGAACAGTCTGTGAAGATATTTTGCTCCTAGGGATCTTCATTACGATGGAATGTCAACTGGAGAGCTTGTCTTACTTCCTTTAGCTCCTTCATAATTTGTAGATATCTTGTGGGAACATGACAGAATCAAATGATGGGAGTGCGTGTTGCCTCCGTTTTAAGTAATTATCTTCAAGACCGAAGCCAAATGGCAAGTACCTCCGTGGAGTTGACTGTTTAATTAATTGTTGGTGCCTGTTGATGGTAGTCAACATTTCATGAATCAAGTCGTCATATGTGAGAAGAACGTTATTCCACGATGGGAGGTTCTAAGAAGAAGAAAAAGAAGGCGAAGAAGAAGAGGAGATAAGCTGGAAGGAAAAGACATTATTTTGTATTTTAAATCCTTCCAATTTTCAATTATTTCCTTGGGGACACACGTACACTCGGAGGTCTTACAGAACAAGTCACATAATTTGTGAATTACTACCAAGTGGATGGGAGACTTGAGGCTAAAGATAACCAAATTCGTTTCTTTAAGTGCTTTTCTGTCATTTTTGAATGCAGACATGTCCAAAATAGATGTACACATCCACAAGATTTGTCACTTGAAGTGTATGTATTGTATATACAAATATATTTGTAAGTTTCTATATGTAAAACATATGTCCTTAAGCCTGTAATGCTTATGTGTACAGCGTGTTCTGTTTATAGTTTGCATATATATGCAATTTACTTTCCTAGTTGATGCGTCATAAGAATCTGAAATAGAGGCGGCTGTTGTTGGAGGGAAGGGAGTAGCAAGCTTGGAAATCGATGACTGAAATACATCCTTATGGATAATGCCCTTTAGCGTAATAAGAATTAAAACTTTTCTATACCAAATAGGATGCTATACATACTTTATATACTATTGGCTTTATTACATACTTTAAAAGCTCTTAAAATGTCACTTGAGTTGAACCGAAGGAGCTGAAATTATAATGAGAAGAGCACAGAATAATATTTTTACATAGAAATTTCAGTTTTTGTCATCCAGAGTATTTTCGGCTATTTATGTTCCAACTTAAAAGACCCCTCACTTATATTATTGACTGTCGCGAGTACGGCTCGTTTACATTTGACTTCGTCGAGGGCGTACTTTCTTCTATAAAGTTAGACTGCAGACATCAATCAGAGTTATATGTTAAAATAGCTTGAGTTGATCAGGTCAGGAGAGTATAGTTTTAGAAGTTTGGGAGGTGATGGTGTTTTTAGTGTACTTTTACGACCACGAGCTTGTTGGAAGGATGATGTAAAATAAAATAGATGCACTTGCTATAGTATACTAGGTCTGTTGACTGCACGGGAACTTTGATTCACCTCTTGTGTATATGTCGAGTATACATGTGAATTGCATGGGTTAATTTGGCCTTATAAGTGGTTTCCGTATAATGATGGTGTGTATAGGTATATGTATACGTGGATCCAATGTATGTAACTTTTGTGGTTGATTCCTTGCAATTCCCGAACTTACATTGACTCCTACGCGTAACTTCGTCTGTGGCATTTGAACTTCAAGAATGAAAACGTCAAGGCAAGTCTTGGTTGGTCTTGGTAACGACCTATAAAAGTTGCACACAAAAATAGAAAGAAACGAGTCCTGTTTTCTTCTTGTGATCCTCGAAATGGTACCATATGCAATTTTTATGAAAATCCTCATTAATACTTATACATGTCTGTTTCCAATCTATTCCATATAAAGAACTTATGTACACTTAAGCAGAACCACAAACTGGATTTTGTTGTAGTGACATTTGTTGTTCTACTTTTGGAATTTCTCATCCCAAGCTGCGAGAGACGAGCAACAAGATATGTATGTATAATAAAATTGGAGGCGAGCAGCGGTGGTTTCTCCATACAACTTTATCTCATTGTTTTCCGCACACAAATTGGACACATAGGGAATGTGTGCATGGATATTGTTACTTTGGCGTGGGATGATTTGTTTCCATGCTGCATTTTCTGTTGTATTTATTTCTAATGTTATGTATTTTATTTGGATTCATCATTATGCATCCCTGTATTCTAAGAATATTAATTGATTTGACGGAACGAATACTGACAGCAGGTATGGTTGGCATTTTGAAATACGATAACGGTTGTCTGCCCCATGAAAGCGTTATCTTCTATGCTCCATTCAATCGGGTGAACAGATACATAGTGTAACACAGCTGCACATGACATAATTTCATTTAACTGGCTTTATTCATTTGCTTGTGAATCCCACGTCCCCTGTGGAACTACGTATGACATTGAAATGAACACCGGGATCTTTCACTACCAGTTTTTGAGTTAGTTATTAGTTTATTGTATCGTTGGTGAAGGATTCTAAGTACCAATTTATAGTCGATGAAGAATCTTAAAGTACCAATTTATAGTTGATGAAGAATTTTAAAGTATCAATTTCAATCCTTTCAGCATGAAACATAGTACTTTAAGATCCTATGCCGACTCTATGTAGATTCATAATTAAGGACATAACATTATTAAGGATACATTTTGACTCTCGTTGGAAGTTCATTGGGTTGCCGAGTATTTGCTAATGTCGAGTGTTAAGATTCCTATGACTTTGCTATATAGCAATGTGAAGTGTGACTATGTTGACGACTTGAAGAACAAGACGTTTCAAAATTTTTGAATTCCCAATTGACACACCAAAAGAAGAACGTAGGTTTGCAGACGGGGAGTTATTTATGCAGTGTGTTTTATCCAAGACTTTGGTGCAAGACTGGAGAGGGAAAAATGACAGGAATGAATTGGGTTTGATTAAAGTCAGAGTTAAGATTTTCCAAGGAAATAATAGTATGACAGGATGACAAGTTTTGCACGACTAGTCATAGTCTCTTTTGTACGAATCGTCGCTTTCATTTCTCTGCTGCTTAGTTCAAAGTCACCAAGAGTTTCAACTGTCATCGTTGTTGAAGAAGGAAAGGAAGCTATAGTATAACAATAATGCTGAGTTGATTCACTTGCGGAGACTTTGAACAGACATTGAAATGGTATCTGGACTCAAACGTATGTATACATACATCAGGCATTGGTGTATGTGATAAAGTATGTGATAGCTATGAGTTTATGTGCAAACGCAGTAGCTGTTTATATGCCACAGTAATATATGAGTGTGCAATACTCATATCTAAGTTTACTATCTAAATTTGTATGTAAAATCTTTCTAGGCTTACATTAGATACATTACATTTGATACTTACATTACGTACATTACATTAGATACTTACATATGCTCATAACAAGGGTAATACCAGTGCTCATATATGGAGCAATATCTGCTCGCGTAGTTTCTCGAGACTAAATGGAGTCATAAATCTTGTGAAAGATTGAGCATAAATGTTGGTTAGAACCTCACACGTTCCTATTTGGCAGAGTACATAAGAGTTTGCAGAGTTTGCAAAGCATCGACATTTCCTGTGTAATAAGTATAGGGACCTGAATATATATAGCTTATACATTGAGCTTTACCTTTATTGAAACGAAACTTGACGTCACGGTGTTGTTAGCTTGGATACGGAAGCCTTGGCAGCGTCAATTGGGAAATAAGCTTCCCTATCGGTAAAACGATATGAATTATGATATATACCATAATTTATTGTAATAAATATATTGCCTTACATTATATCCGATGTGCTACCATAGTTGATATATTACTATTTGATGATACTGATGCATTACGATATTCGATTGGGATACCATTACTTTACTGCATTTGATTGGACACCCTTGATGTATCCCGCTTCACAGCACTATATGTCTTTTCCGTGTATATAAGTTCCTGCCCAAAGGGCTCAAATTCGTACACGCTATTATCTCGGGGCGTTTGAAAATTGTCCGAAGAGACTGTGGAAAATCAGAAGGGTACTGTAATAACCCCTGGAGTATACTATACCAGAGATGTATACCAGAATTTAAATCAATAAAAGATGTAGAAAAGTATACGTGTGTATACCAGAAGGTATATAGTGCAGGATTGTTAATTTTTGCAAAGAATTCTTATCACACATGCAAGAGCGGAATGACTTATAAGCCTTTGATCTTTGGTCGAAGATAATAAGAATAGAACTTTTCGCCATCCATCCAGGCCGCATTGTCTAGAATAGGTCAAAATTTGCACAAGGGAATTTGCCATCGACTGGAGTCTCCAGAATCGTGACACATTTCCCCTTTTTTCTGTCTCTTGCCAATTATCCTTGAACTATGAAATCTCTTTTATTTTCTACTTCAAAAGGGAAAAGCACTTCTGAGAATTTTAAGGAGGACGCATCCCCACACTTATAATACTTTTTGTTATCCATCCTCCACTTGTCTCCCTTTATTCAGAGGATATCGTGGAGCGGAATATGAATGTCGTCTTGGAACGTTAGGAATAAAATCTCATTTATAAAAATGATAATGATGAAAGTCGAGTGTATGCCTCACGTATGACAATGACTTGAAGATGTTGCTTGGACGAGCTTGTAGCCAAAGTTTAAGGATTTCGTCTCGGAGTAGGATTTCAAAATGTTATTTCCGTTCTTTTGCATTCAACGAATTCCTTATCGGTGCTTATGGGAGCTGTATTGGCTTTGCACATGGGAGTTGATACAGCCTTTAGTGCATACGGCACATATAAGATATTACTTTCTACGGAAGATACATACAGTCAAACTTTGAATAGCACATACACATATAGCAATAAGCTATACACACATTTTACACGGAGAATACAGACTTCATGAAGTATCTACATACTATACAGACTTCTTGAAGTATCTACATACTATACAGACTTCATGAAGTATCTACATACTTTACAGACTTATGGATTCACATGCTTTGACATGTGCAAACTAATAGTCAAAGTAGCCAAGCGTTCTGACAGGCTACTATAGACTATTGTAAACTTGGAAGACTCGGTTGGAATATTCGCGTGTCACTTAAGCGCAAACACATTATTCAGCCACTTGAAAGGTTGGTCATTGTAATAAATTGGTATTTGAACCCTTGACAAAATAGGGTCATATTATAATGTTCTGGTGTCACTTTATGATCTACAAGCATCCGTTTAGGTATGTACGTGTGCCACCATGCCACCACTCATGTCATTTCCACTTGTTACAAAATATAAATTGCAATTGTGGTCTTGGTGCTATACCTATATTGAACATCCAATGTGCATTTCTGGTATTATAAGCTTCAGCGTCCATATGTTGATGTACCCTTTGGCAATCATCTGCAACTTTATAAGCATCCTAAGACTTGTCGATGTAATTGTGCTAGCACTTATTTGCAGTCTTGTCTTGAATGAGACACAATGTAGTATAGGATGCAGTCCATCGTATACATACACAGTCGCGTACATACTATAATAATATTATAACATAGTAATTCAGTCCACACTTATAAGAAGATAAACTGCGGTACACAGAGGTAAACTTTCCTGTTTTCCTTATCCCTCCATCAACTTCTAAGCACACACACGTAGATGTATGTACGTATGTATGTTATATGCTACGACAGGCGCTGATGAACTCTCCAAGCCAAACCTCAACAACATTGCTCATTGTTTTCACTTTCTTTGTTTTCTTGCTGTCAGAGTGAATGCCAAACACACACTCTTGAATTATGTTGATTAGTTGCCTTAGCGTCAGTCATGTGTACGTTACCAAAGCATCAAAGCTTCCCCTAAGGTTAGGTTACAGTCCTGGCCACGTCTTATAATATTCTCCTTTTATCCTCTGACGAATTGCTTTGAATGAGGTATTCATATGTGAACCATTGTAAATAAAATAAATGATTATGTGCCACAGTTTCTGTAAATTCTGGATCAATTGCTTTTATTGCTGCCATGTACTTTAGCAGTTACCAAAAAAATGTTAAAAAATTAAATTAAATGTTGCTCATGCTAGTGAGCCTTGCCAAAAATCATGTTGCTACTGGCTAGACAAAGAAAAATTGTGTATATTGTCCATTAAAATTGTATACTCTATGTCTTATCGTTGTTACAAGGAGCCCAAGCATCATAGTGTTTTTACAATGTTGGGTTATACATGTTTTGTTATTATTGGTTGTAGAGCAACTTGATATTTGAGAAGATTTTCCCTTCTGACAAGAATCAAAGGAGAAATGTTATTTATTTTTGATTTAAGTTCCAAGGAAGCAGAGAAGAGCGTCAGTCGGCAAAACTCATAAATTTCTACTTAAGGTCTCGCACTTGTTCCCGTAGAAAAAAAATATTCGGAGAGAAAATAGAGAAAAACCGGGTTGGTTTCAAATTTCGGGCGGACGGATGATGATAAATACAAAAACAATCCCTGAGCTCTTTCATTATTCAAGCTATCTCCAGGAGAGAGGTGGAGTGCTGCGAGGAAGTGCAGTGGCATCGAATGCAAGAAAAGTGAAGTGCTCGCTTTTTTTTCTTGTACTTATAATAACAGAGCGAAGGGTCGCGAAATCGGAACTCCTTTTTGTTGGAGAAGAGACGGCTGTTGGAACACTTGATACTCACGTACACTTGTTACAGTGGAAAAAACATAGCCTTTGATTTTATGTCCCGTGTCTCTACACACAAGTTGTGGGCGAGGATTTTTTTATACAATCTAATGGCATTTCTATGGTGGATAGTGAGAGTTGGGGAAACTTTTGGCAGGGACTAGGTACATGTTATATAGTTTAAAGACGGGGGTGTGGACGTCGGCAAAGAAGCTACATCAATGTAAACTTTGACTTTTCACATCTTTCCTCTTTTCGCCATCCTTCTCTCCTCAGCGTCGATAATGGAACTGAACTGTTTCTCTAGGCCGTAAATTTGAACCTGCGACGAAAAATCAATAATCCATAAATTTTTTCTTATAACTTACACGTTACTTTCCCCGTCCAGAAAAGTTAGCAGCTTGACAGAGTATCCACCAGGACAAAGATAAGCAGTGTACATGGTCTGTACAACCTTCCACACCAGTCTGACTTTCAAAGAATTCCCCTTGACCATCCATTTCCCTTTGCTGATACAGGACAGGAGTAGCTCCCTTTAACATTACAACCTCAAATCTTCGGTCTGCACCTTTTTTAACCTATTTAACTTTATTCACATTTTCACACGTTGCAAGCTTAAAGATGTCTATATTTAGCCATACAATATGTAGATGTAAATACTAGTGTACATGTAGATGTACACTAGTATTTAAGGCTATATTCTCCATATGCTCATCTACTTCCGTGAAAGAATTTCATGTTCCTGCAAGGTCCTGAGGACATTCCTCACTGGAATACCAGCAACGCTGGAATATTGCCTATGATTACGTAGCAGTCGTTTTTCGAGTAGTAAACAAGCTAGTTTAAGATAAGATGTCATTGGACGCACACGCAATTACATGTAATGGGTGTATGGACCGGAGGAAGGTCATCCAGGAGATGGAAATCAGAGAAGTGAAATACTGCAGGGAGCACCGGGGAGTGACGGCAGATAGTGCAAGAAGATGTGGCTTGCCATTACGTACCAAATTAACTGTGCATGAGACCATACTGGTGGAGCTCATACTCTTTACACTATTATACTGCGGAGCAGAAGAGTCTCACTCACCAGAAGTTGGGAACTCTGATTCTGAAATTAGACCTTCATGTAAATGAACACTTTCGGGTCTGAGAGGTCATCAAAAGCAAGTTTATTGGAAGGCTCATGTATAGAACGACTTGATCAGCGGAGAAGGGAAGAGCTTCTGGAATTCTTAAATAATCTTCCTGAACATTTCCCCCCAGAACGGCAATTCTTTAGCGTTTTTCCTCAGCAGCTTGGACGTTTCTCCTCAAAACTCTCTGCTTACTGAGCGCATCTTCTCAACACTGCAATTTTCCCATGATGAGAACTTGAATTTTTTGTACATAGAGACAAGATCATTTTCTTTCGTTGGCAATTTAAGAAATTTACGTACATATGTACATAAACGTTTTTACTTCATTGCAAGAACACCTTCTTTATGGAAGTTACTTAACGCTCTACCATGCGGTGAGCCTGGCGGTTTGGTTGGAAGTAAAATTAAATCTTTTTTTCAAGTTATCATTGACAATACTTAAAAAATAATGTACGCACTTAAGTGTGTACACTTGAAAATGTTGAATGGCGCATTTTTACAAGTAACAATTTCAACGTTTATCCCGGAGAAATGATTTTTATATTTTTTTACAAAGAATTTATAAATTCTTTGTGAAATTCTGGTTCAACAACGTGGATGATTGGCAAAAGAAATAGGGAAGATCGTCATAATGTAAGTCGTACAGTGGGATTATTGTGAATAAAAAAATCTTTATTCATGCGTGTGGTCAGGGAAAAGATGTAGTTAAAAAAATAAAATAATTTGTAAAACGCTAAGGGTTAATATCTTTTACAAAGGATACCCCAAAGAAAGGAGTTAAGACGGTTTTTAGAACTTAAACTTGATTACCTTCAGAATTTGGCTGGATTCATGGCGGGTCTGAGGTTGGCGAAATCCTCTTTAAGCTTTAATATTCCCATGTGGCGAGTTCTTATGGGAATATATGGCATATTACTCTACATAGCGTAATTTGCATGAACATATTATTCTCAGTGCTGACTGTATGTATTTTAATGAAAATCTCAGGGATTGTGACTATACAGAATTTATTTTTTCCTATACAGAGATCCTTAATGTATTTTCGTATGGAAACCAAAGTGTACTTTGATGTAGCGGATGTGACAGTACGGATTGCACGATTGCAAAAGGAGTTTATATCCTTTTACGGTCTTCCCCATTGAATCTTTGTGGGCCTGCCGGAACCTTTTTTCTTATTGAACAATGCACTTCGGCCGTACTTTGCCATTTTAATATTGTCCATGGAGTTCTCATCTCCGCAGAAGTCTTCGTGGGCTCTTCATTGTGTCTGAACCGCATTGTAATTTTACATCTGGGGAGTTAAATAAGTTCTCCTTCATGCAGGATCTGCTCAGTAATCCGTATTTGTTGAAGGGTTTTATTCTATTTTGGGAAGCAAAATATGTAGATGGAGATCCAATTGTCATATGTGGAAAGAAAAGATGCTAGAAAGAGGATCATTGGAATAAAATGACAAAAATCGTAGAATTAAATGAAAATCGTAGGAGAGAATGAAGAAAATTGTTTGAATCAAACTAGAGAAGAAAGAGAATCAGGACATGATGCTAATTTTGAGAGAGTTGGGGAGAAGCTCTGCCAGTCTTGCTAACCCATTCTGAAGTTTACTCTTGAAAGAGTCAGTGTAATAGCGTGATCATAGGAAGTGGAGAGGAAATTGCACCTTAAATCCTTACTGATTTGATTGTCCCTTTGAAAAGAAGAATGACAGATGAGTTTAGTGTGCGAATAATAAATTCTACCTCTCCGCTCCCGTCTCTGCAAATCATAAAAAATCGCGCGTAATATAATTGCTTTGTGGACATGACATCTCACATCTCGTGAGAATTGATATTCATGCAATTATATTTTTTTTTTGCAAGTTGCCATACTTTCTGAATACCATCAATCTAATTGTAAGTATCATGGTCTTCGTGGTGCTTAAGTTAATATTCCATTTGTAGTGCAATCTACCATAAGGCACAATGCAAAATGCCAAATAATCAAGTAAGAAATGCCGAGTAACCCAATTCGGCATCACTTACAAAAAGAGGTTCTAAGCTACTTCATACATATCTAATAATGCTAGCTTCTCGTGGTCGAGCATGTTCCCTCAAGGGCAAAACTTTTACACGGCTGCACCAGAAGAATGAAAGTGGAAGTAAAATAAGAAAGTATATGACAAGCCTGGAAAGACTGGGAAATGTGAAGATAATTTAGCCCACAATCTGTCGAGATTTAGTGGCAGCAGAGGAGGGGTATAGACATGAGGAATTCCCATTAGTTTTATTTGCACAGTCGGTTGCTAGCTACACCAAGTCGCGCAAATTCAATTATTTCAATTTATCTAGTTAGTAAATCCACTGCTCCACCGTCTGGTGTCTTCATCATTGAATTTCATTTTTCCGCCTGGAAATGACTACGAAATTGTGCTCAAATTGATTACAAGACGGTCTCTACTAAAGCAGTTTCAGCTACTCTAACCGTAAGTGTAATTTTGCAGTACGCCACGACCACGAAAGCTGAAGCTATTACGGAACTTCAAAACTAAACTGAGCATGACAATGGCTGGAGAGGAACAAAAAGTGTTTTTCACAATAGAGGCTCTGTTCTTTTAAAGGATTTTCAGCATACGTAGTCATATAAGCAAGGGTTGTAATAAGGGAGCATTAGAAGATAAATTTGTATGAGCAGACTGCAAATACTTGTAGAGGCCTGGGGAAACTGGGGATGTGCATATCTAAAATGCACAATCGCACAAACTTAACTATGACCAAGTCACTTCATCAAATTCCGTGAGACCTGCTCTTGTCCCTAGATGCTCAAGTGACTCCCTGCATAAGTATTTGATGTAGTTCAATTAAGATTCTCATGACTTGTAGGCTTTGACGTAGTTGCAAGTCAATTTTCTGGCGGAGCTCTTATTGTTACCCTGTTCCTGAAAGTCAAAGGCGACTTTCTGCCATCCGTAGCCTTCTTTATGCATCGGCGGGTTGGAAAAACCACTAATGAATTTTGTATAAGTATCTTCTAATAAGTAAAAATCATGCACAAGTAACTTCTTAAGTAATGAACATCTATGCGAGTATCTTCTAATGTGTACAAACCTAGTATAACTATCTTCTTAAGCAATGATCATGTATAAGTATGTTCTAATAAGTAAAACTCGAGTATAAAAGTATCTTCTAATAAGCAAAACTAAGTATAAATACTTTCAGTTTTAAGTAAACATCAAGTATAAGTAACTTCAAAATGAGTAAAAGCGTTGCCTCTTCTGCTAAGTAGACATGATGTATTAAGTATCTTTGGCTAAAGTACATTATTTGTAAGTTTTTGTTCAAAACATCCTGTACATATAACATATAAATAGTCTGCTAAGTAGACGTCAATTTCTGTATCATCTGCTACGCCGACTTTTACAGCATTAACTCACAGTGCTCAATACAACTCGCGTAACTTGAAGTTAATAAGGAAGCCTTCGGACTGCAAACTTTGCAGGAGCGGAGAGATTGGTGTACAAGGATTGATGCTGTCAACAATTAGGTTGTCGGGTATAGATTTCGAGTAATTTATAGGGAAGTAATAGGAAATGTAAACGGATGGGACTGGAAAGTTCCGTAGGACTCGTAACTTTGGTAGATTCCATAGGGCTAGGAATTCTATAGATTCCTTAGGACTTAGCCAAGGGTACAGATGCTTAGGACCTATAGAAAATTGCGCAGATTCCTCCGGACTGGCAGATTGCAGTGCATACACACACAAACTCCTCTAATATAGTCCAAGCGCGATAACTTTGTTGATTGGATTGTCATAGGAACCAATCTCATTACAATGAGCTGTAGGAAGAACTGGAAGGATTGGAGGAATTCTCTGATTAAATAATACGAACCTTGTTCGGAGTTTAATAAGGAATGGCGAAAAATTCCCAAGACTCATCTCCTCATCCTGGTGTAGCTTTCGGTCTCAAGTGGAACCAATATTCCGATCGTCTACTTTACAAAGACATTCTAGACGGCAAAAGATACAAAAAAGAAATGAGATTCGAGCAAGGGCCATACTTAATTATGTGTTGATGCTCAACTTATTAGATTTTGTATGTACTTTCAGCATTGATTTTTCTTCTAGTAGCTTATTTTGAATTTTACAAAGGTTCCTTCAGATTTTCTAACTATTCTTTCATACTTTATAAAGATTCTTTCAGACATCGATATTAAATTTTGTCGAATTTTCTGAAGTATACAATAATAACCTATACATAGGTTATTATTATAGATATTTACCCTCCGAACTTTTCAGATATTAGCAGCTTACAACTATTTTCATTGGTGAATCTCCCTGGCGTCAGCCAAGCTGGTGACAATTGGTGTGTAATTTTTAGCATTGAATTTACTGTGATTTTTACAGTGAGAATAATTTTTAAGTGGCGATCTTCTCGCTCTAGGAAACTGACACACAGCAGGAGAAGTAACATTGCTATAGTTGCTACACTGTTAAATTTTCTGCATTTTGACTATTTAATATCCGCATTTTATTACCGTGTCTATTTATTCAAGCATGTATACGCTGCTGGTGTGAGTTCATATGTAGAAGGCGCGCCTTAGATGCTGTAAGGATTGTCTATTATACACCTTGTACGTATGTAGCAAATTGTCATAAATTCAGCATCTGTATGGGTTTGGGTAAGGGAGAAGGGAATTTTTCGATTATATTAATTTTTGGATGCGTGTAATTCGAATTTACTTCCTGCTGCTCCCCTGACTGTGACTGACAATACAGGAGTCCAGTAGGACAGTTAGGAGGACAATGGCATTTTGCATAGTTTTCTAGGGTGGAAAATTCAATTCATGTTATGTATAGGAGGACCTTTATCAGCATATAGTGCATTATTTGTTGACGAGCTGAATTTTAATCTGTTAAAAGTGAATAAGGTTAGAGCAAGTTGAGGAATCGAACTCGCGGCTACTGGCTTAAGTGAAGGTGCGTAAATTGTGTAAAAACGTGTATTGTAGAAAGACACATGTAGGCTGGTAAAAGGATTAAAAAATAAGTCTCGAGTGTAGATGACAAGAACCTTGTTTTGAATTAAGGGTCCATGGCCAAGCTGCTATAGTATACGTGCATTTGTTTCTGTGCAATCTTAAATAGGATGATTTTTTTTAATAGTTTGCGGCATCATAGAGCTTCGAGACTGCAGTTGTTGGAATATTGTGAAGGTTGATGTGAAAGGATCAGCGTACTTTGGTATAGAGTGTAAAGTGACGAGGCGCTTTGCTCGATGCATTAGCAATGCGGTTGTAAATACATTACATGAACCCACCATTCTTTTTTCCAGTGATTCATTCAGGTGCAGTAATAATAATTTGGGGGACGTCATCCTTTAAGAAGCAATTCCGATCATCCACATTTATTTTACTGCGGTACGTCCACACCGATTAGAGACGCTGCATGCATGACATCTGCGTTTTTCCTTCTAGTGTGAATTGCACGTAGCCTTGTTCACCTCTTAAGCCCCTGCATATGTAGATTTGAACACCGGATGAATCCCAATCTAGATTCTGCCTTACATATTTTCCTTTTATTTTTTTTACTGCAGTGTCGTCTAAAGGAATACATGGGTGGTGCAGATGTTTTGGGACATACGACTTTCTCATGCTAAATATGTATTTATGCAAATCTAAATCTCAGATTTTGTCTAAAGGTAAATTAGAGTTGTGGCAAAATATTACAAGTCATTTTAAAATAATATTTATGCAGTTTGAACTTGTAACACAAATAATTCAAAATGAATTCTTTGAAAAAATTAAGCTCTAAATCTTCGTCTGGTGTTGACAGTATGGGAAGTTTATGCGGCTAGCGTCCACTTGCTGCTGTTCGAACAAGTAAATGCTTTTTGGTAGCCAAACTTAAATGTACTTACGTGTAGTATAGTAAAATGCATAGCTAGGGATATCAGTCTTGAAGATCAAGTCTGCAAATATCATTTCTACACTTTGTGAATGATATAGCTGTATATATATACGGAAGGCGTTGAAACTAATCAGAGTGAACGGATTCTTTTCTCATGATAGTGACTTTTTTGCCTTTTATCTAGTCTTCGGGTTGTCGGGTGTGGTGGAAAAAATGTTCGTACTTTTTGCTCATTACTCTTTTGTATTATGTCATGAAGACACCTCTGTCAAGGGCACGTCATCAGGAGGGTTGCTTCTCCTGACTAGAGATCAAAGGGATTTTTTATTCGTGGCTTACCCTAGGTTATTAAATACTCAACTGGCCCCGCTCAACTTATCAGGAGAGCTGCTGCTGGTGCTGCTTGAAAAAAAATCAGCAGGAATTTGCGATTAAAATGAACAATAGCGACTTGTGATTGATTTTGGCACACGCTACGAATTTTTTGATGATGTTTTTTGCACTTCATCTTTTTCCTTGTTCATCCTCCTTTGTCTGTTTTTCGCCAACTCCGCGCTATTCGATGACCGTTCAAGCCGTTTTAAGGTGAAATTCTGTGCCGACAAATGCAGTTTTTAATTAAATTGATACAACATTTTTTGCATTTATGGCTTATGCTTATCCGTTACAATTCAGTTAATTTCTGGATTAAATTGGTCAAATTTGTTAATATTACTATTGATCCTTTTAAATTCAACTTTAAAATCACAAAATGACAAGAACGTATAAAATTACGATTATTTTAGTATGAAAACTCAATATTCAGAAGAGCGACGAATAAATGAATAGCAATCTTAATGTTAGATGGCAACAATTTGGTAAAATTGCATGTTGGCGTGAAAGTGGGGCACAGTATTAATCAACAGTGCAGTTTCGAGTAGAGGGATCAGAATATTCCTATAATGGGTAGACAAATGCATCAGGGGATGTTAACTGCGGGTAAATGCTCCGTTGTTTCCAGAGCTGAAGCTTTTTAAAGCTTTCCATGTGCGTGACTCCCATTTCACAAATCCCTAATGATGACTGGGATTATAATTTTATACATACAAATTAAATGTCTCGATGTAAAAAAAAAGCTATTTTCCCCATCTTTAAAAACCGTTGCCACTCTGACGGTGCTTGTCATTGCTACGTATTTAGATACATAAATCTTCCGTTGAGAATCCGCCATCTGGGCTTATTAGTCCTGCTTCCTGCGACGAAGTTTGGCCCGATTTGTTGTCCAAAGGGTTTATTAGTTGAGTGTTGTAAGGTGCAATTAACCTCTTAAATTATTCAAATTTTACTTTCTACAACCAAACTTGTATTTTTTGAGTGTGGAACAAAGATGGAAATCTTATGCCGCACACGATCGAGGAGTCAAATAAAA
The DNA here is from genome assembly GCA_034696945.1 of Lipothrix lubbocki. Classification (NCBI taxonomy): domain Eukaryota; kingdom Metazoa; phylum Arthropoda; class Collembola; order Symphypleona; family Sminthuridae; genus Lipothrix; species Lipothrix lubbocki. Next base: position 123,922 of record JAQGAK010000006.1, on the reverse strand, counting down.
AAAATCAAGTTCTGAGCTTGCAGTCCCTTCAGGTTAGGCGTCTTCGAACAAGATTCGATATATTTTTGTCGAAACAAGGTTCATGGATTGTCATCATTAGAATTTACAGTTGTGTTACAATAATGCATCTTGTGTCAAGTCGAGCGCAGTGTGAGTTTATTGGTGCACTTTCCAGGTCCATTTTTTATTTTGCCTGCATCATTAATTCATTGTTTACGGCGGTGTTAAGCCGCTGGTACTTTAATTAATATGCGGAATATGTCTCTGGCGGAGGTGCGAGAAGATAAATAAAACTTGTGTGCAGAAGGCTTAATGTTGCGTCTACTATGTTTCTCTTTCATTGTATCAATTGGATTTCGGTGTAGTGCCTTGTAATACCTGTGCTATCAAGTTTTTCATGTATTTTATATTCTGTCTTCCTTGACATTATCATTTTACAATAGCCGGCCCGGCATGCTCTGCAGGACTCTGTACTTATTATGTTAGAATGCTGTTGTACAGGCGAGGGAAAGGAAATTATAGGGCACTGATCATACATTCATATTACTATAGAGGAAATGATTGCTAATCCTGATTCATGTTTGTATTTCTTCTGCGGGTGCTCGCCGAGTTAAGTTGTAAGCCTAAGCAAAAGTAAAGTCTGCTGTTAAGTAATAAGCTTGTAAGATCGGGGAAATGTTAAGTCAGGCTGCTATGGTAAAGCTCTTCTTTGTGTACACAAAAATCTTCACTCGAGCTTACGGGGATTCAAAAATCTATGGTGAAGCTTACTTTTACAAGGCTTGAGAAATCTTCACTGAATCTTACGAGTCTTCAAAAAACTGGAAATTGTAGACTTCAAAAAAATCTGTAAAGGCTTCAGCAATCTTAGATCTTTAGGCTTCAAATATCTTAAATCTTTAGACTTCAAAAATATTAAATCTTTAGACTTCAAAAATATTAAACCTATTTACATAAGAAATCTTGAATCTTAGAGCTCTTTAAAATCTGGAATCTAAAGATTCTGAAAATTTAGAATGTAAATGTTTCAAAAGTTGGATCCAAGGTTTCTGAAAATCTTGAATCTAAAGATTTTGAAAATCTTAACTGAATCCCTGGGATTCAAAGACTTAAAATAAACCTGAGTGAATCTTATTTTTATCATTTCTAAACGATAAAATGTAAGAAGAGATTATTTAGCGATCTTACACAAGTATAATCAGTCTTCGTGAAGGACTAGGTAAGCTACATTAATTTTAAAGATCTTGGACAAAAAATGTTTTCTGAACTCACGTGGTTGGAAGAGCTTTTCTGAATTTATGGGACTTGAGTCTTGCTGATTATCTGCATGTACGGAGTAGTTGGACCAGCGAGCGTGCATGTAGTAACGTCGGAGATACAGTATGTGTATTCAAGTCTAGGATACAGTGCATCTGTGTAGTATGAGGTCCAAACAAGGCAGCACACTTCATTATGAATCATGAGTTGAACTCAGGTCAGATGATATGCTCACATTCAGATCAGTTTTATTGCTATACCCAGCCTGTTTTGCTACTATAGAGTCATGCTTTTCCAAGTGGTGTATTTAAAAGGAAATTTTAAGGAAATTACATAGCATTTAAGCTAATGCTAATTTAGATGCGGCGTAATCGTACGCTGTACAGTTTGTAGTACATTCACAATAGCAACTCTCATCCTAATTCTTGTACAATCTAGCTTTTTTATTTACAATCTACTACCTCTGTGGTGTGTACAATCACTTTGTTGCATGTGAACTCTTAAGAGTATTTGCAGTATCTACAGTATATGTAATTGCACTGATGTGAGTCGTATAAAAAGCGAAAGTTAAGTGCAGCAAATTTTCGAGTATGTATGCAGACGGAGTTAATCCTCGTATTATGTAAGAGTCAAGGTCGGAAAAGCTGTAAAGATAGCTTCTTTCTTTCTTGGCAAAGAATTTTTTTATGTTCCTTTATTTATCAAAAATAAGCATAATTACATGAACAAGTGCTTTTAGTTGATAAACAAGGTGTCTTGCATTGTACGACGAGTATTCTTACAATATGCAACAATACGTAACGGACGCATAAAGTGCAGCCTACAGTTTGCACACGATGTACACAATGCATTAAAAATACATAATTAGGAATACATTATTAAAAATATGCTAAATCCTTATTAAAATTTACAAAATATTTTTTTTTTAAATTACATGTACTTGCAAGGTACGTACATATATTAGCAAGATACTTGTACCACCAAAGTTATTTATACTGGGTAGATGCATACTAGCAAGATACATGGACTAGCATACTAGCAAGATTCATATACTAGTTGGATGCTTGTACTAGCAAGATACTTATACTAGCAAGATACTTATACTAGCAAGATACTTATACTAGCAAGATACTTATACTAGCAAGATGCTTATACTAGCAAGATACTTATACTAGCAAGATACTTATACTAGCAAGATACTTATACTAGAAAGATACGTACACTAGCATACTAGCAAGATACGTACACTAGCATACTAGCAAGATACGTACACTAGCATACTAGCAAGATACTTGTAGTAGCAACATACCTACACAAGCAATAGTGAAACATGCAAAAATAGACAAAGGGACATTCCACGCACGCAACAAACTCCATAAACATCAGCGTGAGTAAAAAGGAAAGAAAGTATGCACGCATGTAGAGTTAGTAAAGTACGAACACATCGTACTTACACAAATTACAGTTAGACCTTTACATAGGAATGAATGCACTTGAGTGAGAATGTATTAAGCTCGCAAATTTATTCATAAGAGCCCAAATGTATTTTTAAAAAAGAATTATCATTGCATAACCACAAGGGAAATAATTGCTTGCAATTATTTAATAATTGGAATCCATTCATTACGTAATTACTTTTTGAACACTAATAATCATTAGCATCTACTCTACAACATGGCATTTATCTTTTACAAGTTCCTTGGCACGTCAAGCATGGAGTAACAACTGCATTGAAAATTGGAGCACAGTCATACTAATGTATTGAAGATTATTACTATTATTATGCAGACAACGGCAAATAATGGTAATCTTATGAATGCACGCAAGTTTCTAGAAAAGTCAATGGGTATGAATAATGGCGCAATGAAAATTCATTGACGATACCGTAGGCCAAAGGCTTTGGACGCTTAACGATTCCTAACAAACCGAGCAATAATATAAATGAAGGCTGCATCCGGAGAATAACAAAGACGTTTGCAGTGATAATTAAATGGTTTTATTCAGCTAAAGAGCAGCTTAAAATCAAGATTCCTTGCACTAAACGTTTGTCACTTGGACTTAATTTTTATAATTTATACATTTGGCGTTGTAAAATTACAAAAATAGTTTTATAATGTTACTTACTTGTACTAGTTACTTTGCTATAGTACTATTTAATAATAATTAAAATAGTTATTAATCATATTATTATAAAATTTTATTACAAGTAATATGTATTTTACTAATTTCAATAGTACAGATAGCATTATTTTAATGCTTTAATTTGGTATTTTAGTAAAATTAATTATTTTAATTAAATTTACTGCTTATTAGAATTTTGCGTAAACTGTAAAAATGTATTCTCCTATAGTAAGCATGCAAAGTTATTCAAACTAACATTATTTTTATCTTTCCCGCTCTTTTTGAGAGCTAGGCCTTTAATGGGAGTAATTAGACTGTTGCAAAAAACAGATTTAGGTGGATTCAAAGCTAATAATTGTCTAACTTAACGGAGTTAATTGTCTCATCTGTGTCATGGCATGCAGAAGCCAGATGGGACTTGTTAATAACGATTGGGATGACACTCATAAAAGAGGCTTGAACGTTGTGGCCTCCTGTATAGTTATTGTTTTACGTGTATTCTCTTTGCTTTACGTGCATTCTATTTGTTTCACGTGTATTCTACGTTGCGTAAATGAAACCCGTTCGTTTTAAATTACTTCAGTCTAAATTGGCTGTGGTGATGATGCCTCGGCTGGAGTCTTTATGACGATTTAAATTTGATAGCTCCATTAACAAAAAAAGGACTATTATTGTCTCTCATGCCATTTGCTGTGATTCAGATCCAAATGATTCAATTCATTTGTCTGTGTTAAATATTTGAGTCTTTATGTAAATATGAACATTTGGTATGCGGTCAGGGAGGCGTGCATCTCTTCACGTCCAGATGGAATTTAGAATTACATCCGCTTACCCCGACTCTCGTTCGAGCCAGTGGTTTCCCTTGTGTGTCAATGAGAGGATTCACGTGAAAATGTTTTTTTGTTTTTTCACCAAAGATATATAGAGGATACATATAGCTTAACAGGAAGAACAGCGGCGGAACCTAGAACAGTAACAATGTATACCTACGCATATGTATATAAACATACAAGCGACCATAGAGTCGTGGCTGCGCCATGACATAGTGAATATCTGGGTGAGTAAATATTTCCTGTGCCCTTTTACACACAAACTGCTAGTGTCAAGGATGTACTTATAAGGTTGTCTGCATGGCTAAATGTAAACCACCGCTCTTGTGCCATGTTTTCGAAATGTCGTAATATTGTCTAATTTCGTTAAATTAAACTTGACGCTTCTGCACACGGATAGTACAGATCCTGTAGTAGTAACCCTAAACCATGTTGTATTTACCTTATACCTCAATCAGTAGTTGCGAGTCTTGTTTTCCCCCCAGACTTCGGCTACACTCGCATTTATTATTTAAAATCCCATTCCCCAGCTCTTTTACGTTTGACTCGATACTGTGTTAATGGACTCACAATTTCCTTTAGCTTTCTCAATTCATTGTTTTTCTCGCTTTTTCAAGTAAATTTAGATCCCTACAATATTTATATAGATACCTTTTTTTCAGAGTAATTTTTGAATTCAACTTGAAACGTCAATTTAAGACAGAAGGTTACTGTTTTTACAAAATACCTACAAAATACCAACAAATTTATTTACCGTTCTTAAAGTCTGTTTGCTCGAATGGTATCCGAATGAATTACAGTAATGCAGATACCTTGTCGAACTGATTTTAGCTGGCTGCATTTAGCAGAATCAGAATTTATTAGAGTTGTTTATAGTATGTATGTGTATATCTTCCTAGTTAGTTAGTCTTAGTAAGAAAATCTAGCCCCACAGAAAATCCAGTTAAACTTTATGAGAAGCAATACGGAGATAGAGCAAGCTTAGAGTGCAATTCTGTGATGAAGTCATGTCATGATGAAATGGACCAAGTTCAAGAAATTTTCAGATGCCTGAATCTCGTTGGAAATGCTGACCTTGTGTGTACACTGACACACAGGGATTAGCAGGGAGAGCACTGCCAAAAAACCATGGAGTGGTCATAGAAATGCAAGGCGAGTTTTAGAATGCGAGGAAGTATAGGCATATGTATATATATTAGTAGTTTGTGAAAGCACTAATCGTGCCTACAAGTCTTTGTTAGTTGGGAAACTTATTCGGAACTGTGGCCAGTAGAGGAAATGTCGGAGAATAGAGAAAGAGAGGGAGAGAGAGAGGAGGACATACCGAAAAAGCATGCGATGCATTGTGAGGATGAGGAGTCTATTGACGGCACAAGTGCTATCTCTATTCTTCACTTTATTATCTGCAAGGGAAGTTCGGGTGACAGTGGCTGCGTGTCATACTCCAGTCAGAAAGAAGTCGCTGACGGATGTTCCTCACATCTCTTACTATTTATGTTCGAGTCTCTGCCTGTTTGACTTAGACTAAAAGTTCCCACATCATCATTTTTATTTCCACTCCCCTGGCCAAAGTACTCCTACTTGACTGTAGCGAGGCTGACTATAGGGCCGGACTCGTGACAACATTACGTCTTGTAACTGCTGTTGGGGAAAAACGATCGAATATGGACGTTTCCTCAACCAGAAGCTAACTTTTATGTTCGCTTACCCCTAATGGGAATTACATCGACCACATATTATAGTGTTATAGTATCGAAGATATCCAGTCCGTCCTTCCGTATCCCCTGTATGCATAAGAAACTTGGTCGGCGTTTAACTGTTCAAACTTCTTGGAGTAGTGGTGAGAGTTCTTATTTCAATGAGGGTTCCTCTTTTAGTGGGAATTCTTATATCACATCACTAAGGGTTTTTTTAGTGGGAGTTCTTATATCACTGAGAGTTTTTGTAATGAATGTTCTTCTTGCAATGACTGCTGCTCTTGCTCTTGCAGCGAATGCTGCTCTTGCAATGAGGGTTCTATATAGTTTTATCTTCAGGCAGGGAGAATCAATGCCGTAAATCAAGACGAAAACTTTTAGAATCTAATTTTGATGAGTGACGGTGTGTGATCGAGATCATCCATAAATTGTGGGGACATTGAAATGTTGAGGTTTGGATTATCTCCATAAATGCAGCACGTACAGGAGTTACAATGTCATTTATATTCTTTGATGGACGCTTACCACCCGTAAATGTTAACTTTTGTGGTCAAATTTCCTGATAAGAACACGTGCTCCATCACTTTACCTTCATCTTCCGGTGATAATGATAAGGTCTGCAAGTAAGTTTGATTTCCAATATACAAAAGTGCATATAAGTACCTGCATGCTCCGCGGGGTATGCATTTCGTGCACGCCGCTTCCCCTCCAGCCTCGATTTCCGCCGCCCAAACATGGGACGCTATGTTTGTAAACATGAAGTTTCCATAGAAGTTAACATATACGGGAAGGTCGAAGTTAACCTGGAAATTGTATCGAAACCTAGCCATAATTGTGTGCTTGGGATATACAATTACAACCTATGGCATGACAACGCTCTCTGATTCCCACATGTTCCATCTCCGCTCGCACTACAGCCTCGTGGCTATTGCATGTATGTATACATATGCACTTATATGTATAAAATACAATATTGTAAATACAATGTAGGTATACACAAAAGCCCTATTAATACAAGCAGAGAACGGGTTAGGCCGGATTTTTGTGTGGAAAAGAGCGGAAGTTCCGCTCGGACCTCAAACATAACAAGAAATTTGACTTTTAAAAAATGTAACACGAAGAAATTAGATCTAATGTAATTATGCTGGTTAAAGTATCTTCATCCAGCAGGTTTCTTCCTTTGTCATGTCATCCAATTTACGCTTGTAACTTCGTTTCAACCAAAATTTCTCTTCTCATTGTCGTTATATGAAGCATCTGTGTTCTCGTTATTGAGTGTATCTTCACAGGGCATTGAAAGTTCCAGTCTTTTCAAAAACATTCCAAGAAACAAGCTTTTCTCGTCCATCCTGCCAGTTCAGTGCTGTTTATATACTTAACTTCATTTGGTGTCCCACATTCAAAGTCAACAAACGCCGAAACAAAACCATCAGAAGATTCCGTCAAGCACGTAATCTTGAAAGTTGTAAATTGAGGGGAATTCAAGTTTGATTTTAGTTCGGAACGACCAAAACTTATTACGATGAGTGGCTACAAATTGGATTACAACCAATTCGATTTGTTTACTGTGCATGACATTATTTCTAAGGCATTAAAGCTTCTATCCCGTCGTTGTCGAAGGAAGACCCTTATTTTTGCTGATGCTTACAAAGATGTTACTGTTGCTTAGGAAGGTTGCTTTGGCTTACATACAAAGATATTGCTGTTACTAACAAAGATGTTGCTGTAACTCACAAAGATGTTGCTGTTACTTACAAAGATATTGCCGTCCCATACCAAGGTTTGCATATTTATTGGGTTCATAATTGTGTTGTTGTACTAACAACATTTAAATTGAGTTTAGTTGAGTCAACAGAGTTTAACTGCAGGATAGTCTTGTATACTCTCAGGAGTCTTGAGAATGGTCGTAAAGTAAAACAAAGCGCTGTTAATGTTGCTGTGATGGGCAATTATTATTGAAAATACAAGTCCCATCAAATTTGATTCCCTATTTGATAACTATGATTGGATGACCAAGTCTTTGTGTTGAGTTTACTTGCTTCAATGTGTGGTTCTTGGGCATAAAATTGGCCATTCATACACTCTTTGACACAATTCTCCTCAAGTCTTTCGATGATTTCACTGGAAAGATTGAGTACATGCATCAAATATTTTATTGACTACTTTTCAGAGGATGCCGACTTTGGCCACAGATATTATCGACTGAGGATTAGATGGAAACTAGACATCATTATGTTATTGGTATTCCAAAGTTGAGCGAAATTGCTCGAATATGTTAGTCTAATAAGGCTATCTGTAGTTCAAGATTTCCATTTTAATTCAGTATTCTTCAAGCTTGCAAGTTGCAAGGCTATTCCATGATTTATTCGACGTTCTTCAAGTTTGCAATGTTGATCAGGTGTTCGTAAATGTTATTAGCGTTGGTCGAACATTCTTCTTCAATTTTCAAGTATTTATTGGAAAATATGCAGTGCTGCAGTAATCAACCAGTGTATACGGATAGTTGTGAATGATGTACTGATCATCCAATAAGTTTCAGTGGTCAAGAAAAATGCATTTCATGCCCCAACGTCTTCCCATTAATCTGCTGGCAACTGGCAAATTACCTGCTTTCTTATTGATGACTCCTTTGATGATATTAAAGCAAAATTCGCAAATAACTATTTGCTTAAAGGTTATTTCTAATTACACACGACTATGTGGCTGCATAAACCTCAACATTGTTGATTCCATTTACGCTTTGGGACAATTTAATGTGAAAATGCAAAGGTCCTTAACGTTTTTATGTGTGCGCGAGCGAAGTTGGTTTTTGTTGCAAAAAGTTGCTTTTGGTTTTAATTGTATCTTTCCATTTGAGAAAGTAGCTTTTGTGAGAAATTCCTACAAGCTGCATAAGTACAGTATTATGCATACTTCTCCGAAGGTTAGTTTAATTATTGCGGTAAGATCCCATGTACATTGTTTTTGCAAACATTTGGGAACAATTTGTTTACTTGCCCATTAACTATGTAGCACAAGTGTAGGAAAAAAGGGATGAAGACAACTTAGGGATAATTAACAAGGAAAGGAAATGATTATGTGTAGTCATTCATTATCTCCTTACCCCATGAATAGTCATTACTTGAAAGAATGCAAATTTCCCACAAATTTACTTTCAATTCTTTCAAATTGATTTTTTATCATTTCAGAATCCTCGATCTGAGAAAGTGAAAAGGTTAAAAATCGTATTTTTTCCTTGACCAGTTCCAACTTCCAATGGAACACATTGCGTTATTAGCATCGTTTGGCGTCCAAGTCAGAATTTTCATATCTCATTCATACAGTTCGTCATATCTCATTCATATGCTTTCATCATTTTCGTTCATATTTAATCTCAGTCATATGTTTCATCCTATATCTTATTTGTATGTTTCATCCCATCTCGTTCATATGTTTCAGCATAATATTGTTGAATATGACTCCCCCTGACCAGTGTGATATCATAATGCTCATGGAAGAAAGTGCCTGAAAAGATTTTAGGACTCCTCAACTGGTTCTGGTTTCTTGCTCTTGTGTCGTAAATTCTAAAATCCTACAACCATTTGCCTTTCTGGTGAGGAGAGGAGCATACGGCAGGTAGATTTGCTCGTGTTGCTTGGAGATTGTAAAAATTTCCTCTGACTCTCGTATAATTTATGAAGATTGCTCCGTCTCGTCAGAAGTAATTAAAGATTCTGAGTAGCTTATTAGCATAAGCCAAAGCCGTCCAGTCCACCAGAATTTTCCTTAGGAAATGACATGATGATCGGGCAAATCATGCTTACGATGCTCATGCGTAAATGTCTTCATTCTATAGTTAAATATGTATCTCTTTATAGATGCATATGTACCAATCTCCATATAGCTACAATGCATATCTGTTGTTAAACACATCTATCTACACACAACAAAGCCTTTCTGACAGACTTCCTACATAAGGAATATTTACAATAAAGACAAGGCGGAAGATGCTCGTTGAAAACTTGTAAAACAATAATAATTTGTTTTTTTCTTTCGCATCTTAACATAATTTTTCCTTATAATATGCTGTTAAGAAATGAGGATCTCTCTTTGAATCCGCCCATAAAATGTCATGCGATTTTACATTTAATTCAATATGTTGCGTGAACTGTGGTTTTGCCTTTGGATATCCGCCGTTCAGCAATGAAGACGAATAGAGATCAGCGTTAGTACTTTAATTTTTAAATATATGTAGTATACATGCGTAATTACATATTTATATATAATAATAATATACTTAATAAGTTAAATTATATATATATAATTTAACTTATAAAAGTAAGTTATTACCTTTGAGATCTGTTTCAAATGAAGCACCGGATGCCTCAATGGAAGGGTTTCTCATAATGGGTTCCGTATGGCACACCCGATAGTTGCGTCGTTAAACGGACGAGCATATTTCTAATGTGTGCTGAATGGTTTCTTCAAATTAATTCATGTTAGTTACGGTTGCAAATGATTTTGTTATCTGGAATGAAGTATAGAGAAGAAAAAATTGGATACACTTGGAAACAGCTATTATGTGGACTCGTTTTCTTCCTCCTTTTGTTATGAACCTAAACTGTCCTGACTATTAAAGATAAATGTACAGTGCACACATGAGATATGTTAAGGCGACAAAAAACATACGTTACTTGGTATTGAACCTGGGTGAGTATAGAGCGCAGCCCTCTTTTCATACTGGGAATTCCTATACTCGTGAAAGAAAAGAAATAAGTACTTAATGCATCCAGGGAATTAAAATATAAAAGTTCAGTAGTGCTCTGTTTAGATGTGTTTGGAGGAAATTGAACTCATTATTGTAGCGACGGACACAAGTTCCATTATCAAGAGCTGTGTGTATAGTTAGTACACAAGTGGACGCGACCTGAATATTTTATGTAGTTTTTCAAATAAATACAACATAATTACATTTCACGTAAAATACTTTTAATAGAGAAAACATTTTAAGTTGCACCTTTCATCAGGCTCAATTTCTTGCTTAATTCAATGTTTTTCAATAATTAAATAATTTTTAAACAGTATTTAAAATGTTGTCAAACAATTGTTTTAAATCAATAATTCCCAGGCCTGTACTCGTATACTTAAGCTCTCCAGCTTTTCAGATTTGAGCTGTATTCAATTCCCAGATTGTACCCATTTTGGACAAGTTTCTTCCAAAATTCAAACCCGTACCGTAATTTTGTATCCATGTTTTGGTCCCGTTCCCGTCCCAACCTAAACATTGGGTAGTATAACCCGTTCCCAAGACGAACACTGAAAGTGCTGATGAGCAAGTGGGAGCTTTTTTTAAGGTTCGTCCACGATGGTTGTTTTAGATGTTACAGCCAAAGTGTGGGGCAACATTATATCAGCATTTGGTTCGTTAAGTACGAATTACGATACAGAAGAATAATGTGATGGAAATTTGGCTTTGAGGAATATTGCTCTTTCCGTGCAAACTTACTACGGAGCTTTGTAGACAATCACATATATTCCTTATGTTTCCTTTCCTGGCTTATATAGATTTTGTGGGCTAGGAAATACAATTCATTTCTTACTCAAAGGTCTCATAAGATCCGGAATTATATTTGTGCTCCAGTACTCACACTTTCCTTTTAGTACTTTCTGCGCCTCAGAAATAAGTTTTTCTCTGATGTTGCATTTCTTCCGTATATAAATACAATATTCGGCATGAAATGTTACATGGAGCCCTGCGCAAAGGAAGATCAAACTCATGAAAGGATACACGGAGAGTATGACAACGTATATAAATAATTATATGAATGCGTGTATAGGGAGACATGAGAGAAAATGAATTGAAAGGAGTCTAAGCCTACTTGTCTAACATACTTTGAAATAATTTCCCATTTCATGAGGCTTCCAGTTGTTTTGTTGTGGTCTGCGAGCTGAAGAAACAAATGGCAAAAATTAAAACTTACACATTCTTTCATAGGACAGTTGTCAGCTTGCAACCAATAGGTTGGGCTAAATGTCAGCCAAGTCGGTGGGGATGCATGGCCGAGAATTTTGGTGGGGAAGGGTTACAGCAGTGCAAAGGAATAAGTCTTGAAGAAACTATTACAATATATCATTTGTATGAAATTCATAAGGATGGATGTCCGGTTGGTATCTTCTTATATACTTCTACTGCATTACAGACACGTTATACCTACACTGTTCAAGATAGGATGACAGCATACACAAATAATAACCTGTGTATGCACACGATCAGCCTGTGTACTTATATAATAGTACTTTTATTATTTATGTGGCAGAGCCATGTTATATCAACATACATAAATATAGCTTTTAAGTTATATATAACTTAAATACTTCTATCTGAAAAAATCCCTTGCTCCTCCGTTGTCACAGAGTTCTTAGCTTACGCGAGGATACATACATACATGGTTAGTTCCTACTGAAGCAGTCGTGAAACATAAGATTAGAAGGAGTCTCAAGAAAGCATGAACCCGATTACATGGGTGGGCTGTTCTGGAAGCAATTTGCTGGAAAATTTTTGATTAATGGCCCTAACCAAGTGACTCTCGATGGGGTCGCTGGATCATCTTCATCTTTAGATATACTTACCAATACATGCGAGTTGCCGTCCGTGAATTTTTGTATTCCTTGCCAACTTGAACTTATAGCAAAAGCGATCAAGATATATTGTTAACATGTATCTAAATCTTCATATTATTTGGTGTTTGGGTCTTGGGTGCTGCAAGTGATACGATGAGCGCTCATACCTGTAAGCAAAATTGTCGACTGCGACTCTTGTGCGTATCTTCATTGCAATCATTGGAATAGCCGTCTGGTTTCACAAGGGAGTCCAGTCAGAGGATATTCGTTGCTTTTGGTCTTCGTTCTCTTTCCTGCACAGTGCTACAGGACTGTTTTTATTGCCTTAATTATAATAAATATCGGACGCAATTTTAATCATCCACTTTCTTATTATGTACAAAAAGTAGCTCAACAACTACAGCTGAACAATACTACCGTACCCTCCATCAATATTATTACACTTGTATTATTATATGAATCTACATGTTGATATCATGTGTTGTAATGCCATACATCAGGACCTCAAAGTATTGACAATAGTGATGCTTACATGCAAATTGTTGTTATTGCGAACTATTGGAGGATGATTATACTGGTGATGATAGAGCTCTGCACCTTTAAAAACCATTGGGAGCATGTCGAAATTGCTGTTGTTCAAGTTGAGAAGGTGGAAAAAATTGGGATATATCTTGATAAAACCATTCATTAGCATAAATCGGTGAATGGAATTAAGGAGTGTAGATCATATTCAAAGCTCCGAAGAGATTACAGTACATGAGTAGAGGATCTAGAGGAGCAATATACTGCGGCTCTTGAGTTGAGGAACTATAAAGAAATAAATGCACTTGGAGCTATTTCCACTGGCCTCTTTGCGTCAAAGCTCTGGAGTAGTCTTAACCAAGACCTCATGCATATTCTGCTTTGCAACTTGACATTACCTAACATGTACTTAACGTGCTTGGAATTCGCTCGCAGTCTCTAGTGGAAGAGTTTACATAAGACAGCAATTGGTCCTTAGGTACTGCAGATGAGCTCTGGAGTGAAGATGTTGAAGGTGGCGGAATGAACGCCTTCCCCGATCGTCCTCGATCGTCTTACACACTGCTTACTGTCTTTATCTATTGTTGGATACTATTTTATTTGAGCTTTACTCTCTGGCGAGGACCTAAGTGCAGACCTCACTTCCATATAAATATTAATAGGAGAAGCCATGAATAATTCTCTCGACAATAAATTATCTCGCGTGCGAACCATTAGCATCTGTCATGTCATCGCAAGAACAAGTTGATGCTTCGAAAGAGTTTTCAATACTGGCTTATCTCAAGTGGGAGTATATAGGACCAGCATTATCAAGCTATATGGAGTAAGGAAAGTTAACTAGTGTTTACAATCTACCACTTACACATGATGACAGTGTGTGTACAAAGTTTATGATCAGTGAGGGTTCTGTAGCGTTATGAGGCACAGTAATACCAGCAGGATTTGGAGAACCATCAAAGATATAAAATAATGAGATCGCTCCATCGAGTGAAAGACTGAAGGAGCAATTGTTATTAAGATTCGTTACACAACTCTCTGAGTTTAGTCTGCATTGCTAATGATCATCCTTGTATGTTTGTAGTGCATAAGAAAAATAATGTTGTTTATGTAGCCGATATATTTCAACGGTAGTCTGATTTAAATATAAATAAATACATTGATGTAATATCCCCACTAATTAAATTTTTGTTTGTTACTTTGAAATTGCAGGGAGACGCAAGAGTGCTGTTGAGCTTCTTCAAGAGACTAAAGCCTTTTACGTGAAGTCTGAGAGCGTGCTGGACACGAAACAAGAATTAAAAAATACAGATCACCTTCACGTCCGATCCCCCACCGTGGACGTACCAACGCATTACCGAACTGCTCCCGGAAATGGTGGACCAGTTCTGCCAATATTTCCTATCGGGACCTGTCCCCCCTACCCGCATCATCATTTCGAACATTACGAGCATGTTCAACGAGAATTCGAAAATTTCTTCCATCAACATGTTCCGTTCGGAATTAATGATGCTTCTTCCCTCAGCTTGGCAAAGGCTAATCTCTTACCGCATAAAGGATCAAACACGTTGGGCTCCAACAACAAAAGGTCCTCCGGCAGCACCAAGAATAATTGTAGCAGACGATCCACTTTACCCCACGGCCCTCTTCATTTACACTCCTCGCAGAGGAACCTAAAGGACATGAGCAACGCCGGAAGTAATATCATTGGGCTACCACTGCACTTCCCAGTGGGTCAACAAAATTCTTCCGTTTCACCTCGCGGTGGAGGTATTGAGAAACACGCACCGTCAACATTACCAGTAATCAATTCCTCCTCGGCAACGTTATCTAACCATGGTAAGGGAATTGCTTCATTATCCTTTGACATCAACTCCCTACATATATTTCTTTACTCTGTAGTTTTGTGTTGGTTCAAGTTCTCCTGATTGTGTGCACTCTTGTAGATACACGAACGCCTTGGAAAAGTTAGGCTTCTGTTCAAGATGCGTGTCAGATGTAGCTTCTCATATGTTTCATACACAAACGTAGACTTACATTTCATGCATTGACTCAGACAAACGTGCATTTCATGTATGAACAATACACTACATATACATGCAAACTTAAGCAAACGTGGCTCACATACATGGTTTATAAGTATCTACACAAACCTGTGTAGTAACTAATCTTCTATTAAGTAGTATTTTATGGTTGAGATATTAAACATATTTGTTTGAATTATCCCAGCCATCATACATTTACATCATTGTGTTGAAAAGTTGATGCCACCATCATCACCTCTTTATTAAATCAGTCACCGTAAGGTGATAGTATCAAAAGGAGTTGTTCATTGTCTGTCATACTGCAAATTTCACATATGCCTCAATGATTTAAACCATTTACCACACTCTGGATTCGAATACCTTTTAACTCAATTATCCCAATGACAATCCTTGTACTCTGTCGCAACATCCTTCTCATCCACATAATTATCCACTAAACTCAATTTCTCAATCGTCATTTGTTTTTGGTCACATCTCCCAATCTCGCACGTCCATCCTGATTAGGAGGCTCCATGCAAAGAGCCCATATTGCTGCAACCCAGTCTAGCCACATGTCATGTCAAGGGTAATTTTAGCGGAGACGACGTAGACCGAGCTAATAATGAGGTTAGCCGTTCGGAGACCATGAAATAGATACTGCTCTGCTGGTTGTCCAATGACTTCCATATACATACAGATACGCTGATCTCCGCAGAGCATGAGCTATATTATACTATTTGAGTTGTATCACCTGTATGTATTGTCTATGTTTAGTTCACACAATCCATAGTTATAGGTACTTATAAGTATCTATATTTAAATTCATAAGTTCGATTTGCTTTTCTTATGTTCATTATTTGCATGGTATTGCGTGATGTCAGTGACGCTACATGTGCCAACGCCTCTAGTGTCACTTGATTCACAGCTGTCAATTTTATTCATTGTATGCATGATACATGGACACATTATCTTTGTAGCTGTGTCTTGCATGTTTCATTTCTTTTAATGTATAGAAACTGCACGCGGTCGAAATAAATATTGGCTAACTGTTCTAATAAGAGGATAATGACATTCTTCAACTCTGTAAGTCTCGTAGGGGGTTTTGAAGGATATATATTTAGTATTTAGCTAATTTTTTGCCGATAAATCTTACGTATTGTCATCTTGAATTTACTGCTCGATTCGTCTCACATCCGACTCGCTACAATGCACGAATGTTGATACTGACGTCAACGTTGTACCAATAAGTATAGTAATACTTGAGTAGATGTGTGAAGTCCCATATGTAGATAGAGATACATCCAAGTGAACGAAGTCAAACGAGAGTTGAAAACAAACGTGGGCAGAACAAATGGCAAGCATTATCGACTCGAAAGTACATGACTGATTATTATTAATCATGAGAAAATTATAACAAGCAGACGTGAAGATATTCCTGTAATGATTATCGTTACTTAATTTTCAATTCAGATTCTATACAGTTAAGACCAGCATAACATGCCTCAAGTATATTTCGTACATAGATTTTGCCTATAGCAATACAAAAGAGCTACGAGCCTTTGCAGAACTTCAGAGTAATTCCTGTACGCTCGAAACATTAAGCAGATTATTTCCAAGATTTTTTGTATCAGTAAGCGATGTTATAAAAGAGCATTTAGTTTGTAAAAAATTAACATCGGTTATGGTTTTTACTTAGATTTTTACACTTCGAGCTCAATTCATCTAGCACTAACTGTAGTCTCCAAGATTAATTTTTTTGCAGTTTCTTGACTCTTTTTTCCAAGGGTTTCATCATAATTTAGGAAGCAATTTAGGAGATATGATATTGGGAAATATCTCAAGAGTCCACCCTACTTGTACTCACTGCATTTTTACGTGTGACTCTAGCTTTTGGGAATGGTGTGTGAAAGCATAATAAAATAGATTCCGACTGGGAATTTCCTTGCGTGTTCTACGTGTTCCAAGGAATTGCTTACTTTGCACATTCAGCTACTCCAAACCCTGTTATTGCACCTTTTGCTACTCCAAAAACCATGTTATTTTACGATGATTCTGCAAACTATATGCAGGACATAGGATTTACAGTTACCAGGCTAGCTAATAGGAATATACCGTCGTGTTTCATTTTTTATTAAAAAAGCGATTACAAAAAAGTAAATTGGAATTTGTCAACGATTTGCTCTAGTTTTTCAGAAACGTGGGCCTGTATTTGCTGGGGTAGGTGTTTAGTATGTTAGGATGTTATTATGAAGTATCGAAAAAGGTCGAGCAAATTCACTCTGTCATGTCTGTTTTTACTTTGCAGTGCTATATGACTCTTCTTACTATGGCATGGTGTAGGCTTAAAAATTAAAAGCTTTATCATCCTGATCGATTTTCCCTCTTGTACGGCCCTATGTGCATTATGCATTTTTCCTTGTCTAAATCCTCTGACCCAACCTGATGATTGAGTGTGTGTTAAGCTGATTGCATTAGTTTAGGTCTTAGAACATTGTAGCACCTTACTTCAGTGCAAGCGACTACCTTCAGCGGTAATCTGTCGGGTGAGTCAGAATTACAGAGTGGTGTAGGGGTGATTATACGAGGTGATAATAAAATATTGAGATTTTATCGAGGGCTTATGTGCACAATACCATGGTGCGTACGTACTGCGGTGTTACATCTGATGATCCAGCCAACACAGACGTGGTGAGGAAGTGGAAGCGTGGGCGCAATTTTCTCTCTCCCTCTCTAAACTCATGTCCTTACCCTTCTTAAGCCCGACTAAATGAAGCCAATCACGAACACCAAAAATCAATTCTCATGTTGTAACTAATGAGATAAAAATAAATACAGTGGATATTAAGGGTTGAAGGAGAAACTTTCCAACTTTTCCCTTTTCCAAAGGAGCTACTATAGCAATTTGAAGAAAAAAAACCTTCTACTCAGCGAAATTGTAGGGCCCGAAAGTATTATCGTATTTCCTGCCTTGGGAAACTTAAAAACAATGTACCTGGTTCTTGCACATTGTTCATGGTTTCTGGGTGGGAAGTGCTAAGGACTCTTGAACTCTTTTTTCCTTCTAGCTTTCGGCTCCTGGCATGCCAGTAATAGCATCACGGTTGACTTGCTGTAAATTCTTGAGTCAGGTGGCGATGGGCCTCACCTTCAAAAAGTGCTTTCTCTTTCATTCCACCGCAATGGAGATGCATTTATTACTGTGATGGAAACAGATTTTCAATGACTTTACAACTGCAAGTGCATTTGTTATTACATGGATAATCTTCTCTCGATTTCAAAGCACTACTGAAAATGATGTGTAGTAACTTGTAACAGTTACACAGTTAAGCCAAGTATTTGGTTTGTTTTGAATTTTACTTGTAATTGTCAAGTTATGCATCAAGTTATACATTTAATTTATATAGAAACTATACCATAATTGGTTAATTTGTAATTTCTCCATTCCTTCGAATTAACTAGAATTGTTTTATCTTATAATTTAAGGGTCTTGTAGGTAAAATATACCAAGTGTTATATGGCTGTCTATACCTATCTATGCGTTATGTAATAGGCTCATGTAATGAAGATTCTACATATTGTCATACTGCAGTAAGTCCGTTCGAGTTCGAGTTACCATCCAATAAGTTGTTCCTCCTCTGAGCAATACTTTAAAACAGTTTCCTTCCTACTACGTGCCGTCGTCGGCCTGTTTTTTACGACAAACATTATTGGACCAAGGATGGATTTTGGCGAAATTTTGGAAAAACCATTTCATTTTATGGCTTCTTCCCTGAACTTTGAGTCTTGGTTCCTTTGAAATAACTAGCTCTGTCCCATGTGCACTTGTGTCCTGGAATACGGTCGTGTAATCGTAATAGCTAAATACAGTATTTGTTTTATTACAAACTCTACATGCCAGAAGTGTATTGTTTCCATTTCCTCCTATTGATCTTACGGTCAATTGGTTACGCATCGACATCATCTGCACAAGCTGGCTATGAACAATCACATGCGGACAAAAACCGTTCCTCAGATTCCACTCACATATTTTTCTGTACCGAATGGTCTGAAATGCTCTGTGAACAACAGCAGTGACTGGAGTCTTATGTATTATCGACCACGATTTATATATCCGGAAATCGTTGTGTTCTATATATTTTTCCTCACCTCAGTCCTCTGGACAAGGAAAGAGAAGCTTGTCTAGGCCAAGCCAAAATTTCGTACTGATAGCTATAGATGTAGTAGTCTAGTATGCTATACACAGTAGTGTAGTATAGTATACATAGTAGTGTAGTATAGTATACACAGTAGTGTAGTATAGTATACACAGTAGTGTAGTATAGTATACATAGTAGTGCAGTATAGAATACACAGTAGTGTAGTATAGTAAATATACATAGTAGTGTAGTATAGTAAATATACATAGTAGTGTAGCATAGTATACACAGTAGTGTAGTATAGTATACATAGTAGTGTAGTATAGTATACATAGTAGTGTAGTATAGTATACATAGTAGTGTAGTATAGTATACATAGTATTGTAGTATAGTATACATAGTATAGTAGTGTAGTATAGCATAGAAGTATAGTATAGTAGTACAGCAAAGTAGAGTAATATAGTAGTATAGCATAGTGATACAGTATACCTGTTATAGCTATTTCGCAATATAGAAGCTACAACAAGAATATAAACACAAAAGTACACACTTGACAACAATATAAACGCACAAGTACGTAACAACGATACAAACGCATAGCTACAAACTAGCAAACAGCAATATAACTTTACAAAACAAGTATAACATCCACACAACCTGCACAACTGAAGCAACAAAGTCTACAGAAACTTCCGCTAAAGGAAAACTTACCCGACCACTCATGGTTGTTGCATCATAGTTGCATGGTTGTTGGTGGGATCGGAAAGAATTTGTATTTATCCGAAGCCGGGAGGAAGGTAGTCGGAGAGAGGAAATTGGAAATTTTGGACAACTCCAGTAGGACTTGTTAAATCTGAACTGACAATCGAGATGTATGGAGACGCTATTTATCCAGCGTTCATTTTAATTTCCTTAGGTAAACGCCTGCACCGGCTATGAGGTTGTAGGCAGAGTAGCGGAGTCATAAAATATTTGTCGTATATCTTCATTATACGGTTTTAAGATGAAATCTTACTTCGCCTTTATAAATTGCAATTATGAAGGCAGGAGTTGTGTGTGTGTATCCATAACAGGGAAACGCTCACATACCGGCAATTCTTCACGTACGTTGGGCGCACGTAAAGCCATAAAACGGTACATTTGGGATGTGTGCACGGAAATGGCAACTGAAAGTGATTTAAGGCCATCAAGCTATTTCCTCACATTTAAACTCCTCTCGTGTGCCTGGTGTAAAAAGCAATAAAGAGTGATAACCGCAAAAGCAAAAACTGAATACACTGCAGTCGCAGCGTGTGGATTCCATTGCAAATTTCCACTATTAGCCATAAAAGCATTAGTGTGTACTTATTTTCCGAAATACAATGTACAAATCCTACATACAAATCCTCCATAATACAAATCCCTGTCAAAGCTTCATTTATACAGACTTCATTCTATCATTTTTAAATCAATTCCCCCTTTTCTCTTTTCTAATCCTTTGTGATAAATGGCGATTTGGTGACAAGTAGAGATTTTTGGTTCACCAAAGGATTAACGTGCGAGGAGGATGAGGAAGATCAGCACCGCAACTTTTGCATCTCCACAATTTTAGTTTATCTCCTTCATTTAATGGAATCTTCAATTTAATAACTTGAATTTAATGGAAAAATCAAAAGCTTTTAGCACCCGAGGCGGCCGGGACATAGTTCCAGTATTATTGCTTCGTGTATCTGGCAAGCTAATAACTTAGTGGAGTTTAATGTTATTGGAGGAATGGATGGAAAGCGTTGCTGCTACACAATCTTTACAATGAAATTGTAGCCTGGAATAATTTTCGTCCGCAGCAAAATCCGTGACTGCAAAGTTTTGAGGCTGTAATATTCCTGCGTTTTGTTTATTTAACATAACGCAATGCATGAGCATACCTGCGGAGTATGCAGGCAGAGATTTAACCATAGCAATTTGCACTCGGCGTTTGGTCCCATTTGGGATTCTATAAATTAAACGAACTAAAAATTCCGCATAAGAAAATCTCCAAGAAGCTTTCGAAAGGCTTTTGAGCATTGGAATGAATTTGGTTGAGGCAACTCGTAAAAACTAAAAGGAATCCAGAGACCGAAAAGAGATGGTTACGGCAGGGGTAGAAAGAGTAAAATAGTCATATACAGGAAGGAAAAATCCCCGCTTACCAATGCATATTTCATGTGAAGTCTCTCGAAATTCAAGATTTATTGTATTGTCACTCTGACTTTCCTCTCTGCCTTTCGCTGGTCTTCGCTCCCTTTTTTCACACATGCGAATTTGCCTGGGACCTGCATAAATACGTTTACATTAGTGGAGAACACACCCTGGCTTGGTATGATGAGTGGAAAAACTGAATTTCCCTTTCCGCATCGCCTTCAGAATGGATTAGATTTGAATTTTCAATTACTTTTTCTTTTATTGGCACTTGCTTCTTCCTTTATTCCTTCCCATCTCCTTATCTTATACTCACTGTGTGTGTGTGTGTGCTCAACTCAGAAGACAGAGCAGAATTATTCTCATTTGAAAAATTACCTTTTGTGTCTATCACATTTGTGTGAGAGCGCCTGTATAGAAGTAAAGCACTCCCAACAGTCTCTTGGAGTCCGGACAGTCCTCATTAGGAATGTATTTATGCAGATTGTGGAAAATAAAATGCAATAACGGAACAAATTGGTAGAAAGGACATGTTAACTTGGGTGTGCATAATTACCTCTGTAGAGAATTAATTATTGCGAAATTCCGACAGTTCTTCATAATTGCAAGTTATTATAATTTCTAATTAAACTTAATGGCTCTTTGTATAGGTATGCATCTCATTTTGTTAATTTTTAAAACATCTTGTGGGATATGCTCAAATTTTGAGGGTCTCTATAAATATGTATTTCACTTGTTCAGAAATGTCAATTTCCGCAGAAATTACGTTGGAAATGCATTGTATTTAAATGATATTATTATATCTACGTACTTACTATATACAACTAATACAGTTACAATCTAATATAACAAATTATGTTTTCATGGAAATTCTTTATATTATGACTATATACAACATTCAAGAACTAGTGTAACGTAGTATGGCAAAGCAATTGCCGTTCTATTATGGCGATCAAATTATCTTGCTTTATGGTCATACAAAGTTTGTATTACAAAAATATATTAAGGAAATACAAGGGGAAGCACAATATATGCAATTTGGCAATGCTAGATTGTACAGCTCATTTGGATTTTACATTGTAGAGGTGCACTGATATGGTAAATTGTAGTGTATTTGTAAATATTAATATCACAACTTACGACGAAAGTTCTGGGGCTCTGGAAGTTTCTCTTTGTCGCGTAGATTTTAATGGAAGTCGAATTTTTTTGAAATTAAAATAATAAAATTATTATTGACGTCTCCTGTTATTCGCGATACTCACAAAGCTTACGACGACGGTTCGGAGATTGTGATCTGTGTGTGCTGAATATTAAAACGTAGGCAAGGCAGACTACAGGATGTTTCCGGATAGTAATAAATTACGAAATTGTTTTCCTTCTGTATAGAGGATTTGAAAATATAGCTCATGTTTAATTACAAGCCGCGGCAATAAACTTGTTTGCTCGCTGTGTGCGGAATCAACAGCTTCCAGCATACCTGTCAGTGTAATTTTCTCAAAAGGATAAATCAATGCCTTGACATCTCACAGCCAGCAGTCTGACGAGGAGTATTTCGGTAACAGGTGTTGCGCTACTTGGTCCGGCTCACAGTAAATCCAGAAACTACATGCACATCTATAATTTCCACGCACAATAATTATTGACGTGCTTTACTGTGTGTAGAAAGATTCAAGTCAATGACTTGCAGTGGGGATGGGAGTTGAAAAAAAATTATTTTGACTTTATAAGGATGAACATGTGTTCCTTCTATTCATCAACAGCTGTACTTACCGATATCAAGCTCAAATTAAACCTAATCACATATTCATCTTTTTATGTAAAACTGGATTTGAAGGTTGTACGAACTACTTTGAACTCCACTTGCAAAAACATGCTCCCAGTTTTTAACTTGCTCCCACCGACATTCCCATTAGGTTTCCCCAACTTCAATTTGTACGTGCATTCTCAACTTCAATTTTTACGTATTTTTCTCAACTTCGATTTTTAACTATTTTTCTCAACTTTGATTTTTAACTATTTTTCTCAACTTCGATTTTTAACTATTTTTCTCAACTTCGATTTTTAACTATTTTTCTCAACTTGGAAGTTTATGTAGTCGGACAGAGACCTGAAGGACCTAAAAGTACCATTTTCTATACCTTCAACACAGAAGATGGTACTTTAGGATCCCACGCAGACACTATAGATGGAGCTAATTCCAGAGTTCACGTCAAAATAGGAACATAAATAAGAAACTGAGATGTCTAATTAGAAACTAAATTATTTATTGTCGAGTTATTTTTGTCTACAAGGGTTTCGCAAGCTTTAAAAATGTATGTGATATGTTACTTGCATGGCATCGCCTATAGTCGGAAATAGATGCTAGAATAAATGCGTAGCAAAATGGAAAAAATCCTCGGAAAGTATACATATGTGTGTGCTCTCAGACTTGCAGACAGTCCTGCCGTCGTACTATAAATCTCACAATTAGTTAACCCAGCAGCGTATATCTGTATACTTTGGGTCGTAAAAACTCCGTGTGTCCACGAAGTTGTGTTTGCTCTGCAAATATATGTGTGCGTACACGTGGCGAGTGGCGACATGGTATTGTTGGGATTGGGATTGGGACGGAAACAGTACAGAGTAGCGTATATACGCTGCTGGGTTAAAGACTCCGCGAAGGACTTTCATCTCGCACAAGTTTCCCTGTCGAAGAGCAAGAAACGGTGGGAGAAAGACTGAGCTTTATTCATTAATGGAATATAGTCCGGAGTCTTGGGCGACAGAAAGCCACATGGAAGGAAGTAGGTTCAATTTGAATAGTTCATTGTTAAAAGTTACTTCGAAATGGAATTACTTGGGATATAGCTGGAGCTAAGTCCCTATGGGGTGCTCCTTTCATCTCCTTGACCCTGTGAAATTATTATGAGGAAGAATAAATAAATACTAAAATTTATTAAATCTTTGCTGTCCTTCCCGAGGAGCTGCCATGGACGAGATAGATGTGATAAAAGATTTACTTTGTAAATATTGCCCTCCCTCTACATGTTTTTATTATAGACGTATAATGTGTGTGTACATAATGTATTTATATATGTAATGTGTATTTACACATGTAGATACTTGTATAGTGTATTTGTATATTTTAAAATGCTCCGCATGCTCTTTCTATATCTTAATATCATATACCTATATATATTGCCACATATATTGCAACTTGTTTGTCATTTCTCGTCCGAAAACACACGACTGAGGTATGATCCCGGGGAAAGGGAAATGAAATAAGTAGGGAGGAAAGTGAAAATCACAGGGTATTCTCATTTCTTTTAAGCTCTTTTCTTTCATCTGACGCAAACAGCAGCGGAGACTTTTATATTCGGAGAAACCCTTCCAATCTGCTCCACTGTCTTTCCCTCAACATTACTAACTTTGTGCAAACAACCGAGCTTAAGTCCTTTTTCATTTTCGAATGCTTTCAGAGGAATTCAGCTTAGGAGTTCACGCCGAACCGACGATGAAAGAGCTGTCTTCCCTGTATTTTTGAGATTCACCCAATAAATACTCTGGTCTTTTACTCAGGTTTCCGGACTGTCCTCAAATACGGGATTATTTCAATATTTTCTCTTTTGTCAAAATTCGTTTGAAAATCGAGTTCCGGAGGAAAACAATTTCTGAGAATTTGCACTGTGCAGGGAAAACTGTACACGGCAAAACGTGACAGAAAATAAATATTACAGAAAAAGTCCTTGGTTTGTACATTCGATTTGAGATTTGAAAACAGATGTTGCATAATTACACTATGCTGTAATAATGCTTTTGTCCAATAATTTTTGGGGCATCGCTATGGTCAAATTTCCTTGTAAATTTTCTGTTAAAAATTATTTTTGTATTCATTATTATGCAGTAAGAAAATAGTTGGAAATTGCAATCAGAAGGACTTCAGCTTCGATTTTCTAGGCCAAAACGTGTTTGGAAATATAAGTTGAAAATGTTTGGCCAGCTATTACTAGCTTCATCAGCAATTTAAAAATGCTATAGAAATGACTTGATTATTGGTCACATCGCATTTTGGCTATGAAAGGCAATGCGGGTCTTGGAAAAATCCATTTTTCACCCGGATTTGTTTGGTGAGGGAACGATAGGGACGTTGATACTTGCCAAATTTTTTTACCCCTGGGATTCAAACATGAATGTGAGTGTGTTTGTATGTACGAGCAAGTTTCAAGCGTCATTATGGTTACAAATTTCTTTATTTACCCCCCAGTTCGCCTGTATAAACTAGGAGCAGAAGAGGAAGTATATAAGCGGTTTTTGGAAGTGAGGAAGGCATAAAAAATACTTCTTGCCGTATTTTTTAGAAGCAAAGTCCGTATTTTTGTAGTTGGTATAAAGACAAACGGTGAAGGAAAACTCCGTATTTCATTCCACTCTGTTTTCTATACCCTCAAGTTTATGTTCTTGCTGAAATTGGGGAATACTTCCCGACCACGATTATTTACTTTTGCTGGGATTATCTCCAACAGATAGATTTTCCCTCGGCAACTGCCTCCTGGCAAAGTCACTATGGTTTCCTATAGACGCTCACCCACACACACACACACACACACACACACACACACTGTTGAGTAATAAGGAAGTTACCGTTCCACTACCAGCAGGACGTCGAGCTTTCGTAATATGAAAATTTCCCTCTTCCAAGTAAAAAGCTACACCTCGGCAACTGATTTTAGTGCTGTTTGGATCTCTCGATGAATCTCCTGTAATCACATTCATTTACATCGAAATCACTACTTACCATCCGCCATTAGCTTTTTCAAGGATCGAACCTTCATCACACTGCGCTTTCCTATCAGCTCGTACTATATGAGCGGAGATGGGTTGAGCTATGAAAGGAGTAAAAGAGAAGATAGGAGCACAAGCATATTATGTTACATATAAATCCTGACCCCCATCTACTAAAAGCATCTCCGCGAGGATCTTTGGAGGGTTGTAAGCAAATGATCCCGGTTTAATTACACCGGTTCAAGAATTAGTGTGGCACTACTGTCGTAATTATAAATAAACTTTTTGACTCTCAATAATTATCCTGGCATATTGTGGGGACGTGGGAAGATCGAGCGGAGTGGAGGTTCTGAAAGGCAATTAGTTACATGAATCCGGAACCGACTGACATTATCATTAAGTTTTACCGTATCAGACGATCGGTGGGCGATGGGAAGTCAGATTGATGGAGGAAACAAGTCAAATTGGACGCATCTAAAACCTATTTTTCACTACTGTAGGACTTTTTCTGCGACGTCACCACTTCTTCGGTGTGCAAAAGAGTTGAATCGAAAATCGATTTTTATTGTCGGTCTCGATCCATATGCACACATACGTTGCGGTTGAGAATTCTGGACAGCCGGCACCCGTTGCCTTGGCAATTCTGTTAGGACTGTTTCTTTTTTGTCAAGAGAAGATGCTCCCGCTCTGTTTCAAAGCTCCTGGAACTCTTCCTGTTTGACGTTTCAAATTTCTTTTACATGAGACTTGTATCAACTCAATACTCACAACTATACAGGGGCCTATTTCACCATTCGCTCTTCATTTTGCATGCTACACTTCTCGATATTTACATTTCAAAAACTCAGATTCGTCAACCTACTTTTCATTTTTACAATTCGCAGTATCGTAGAATGAAAATGGTTCTTCATACCCAATTCTGGCCTTTTCATTTGATAGGCACATTTTTTCCTGAAAAGTGCAAAAATCTACAAAAATCTTCAATTTTTTTTTGACAAAAGACAGGAGGATCTTACAATACAAAGTGACGAGAAGATATTTGTACATCTTTCATTATAGGTAGAAAAACTGTCTGTGAAAGTGCAAAACTGGGTTTGAATGTCTAGTTTTCCCTCTGCAAATGTAAAGTAAAGGGTTAGTTGGTGAAACAGATTTTTTTGAAATGGAAATTGAGATGCGCAGAATATAAAATGAAGAACGATTGGCGAAATAGCTCCCTGAAGTGAGCATCTACGAAACCTTTTGGGGGTTGTTCCAAATTTAATTTTAACTTTTCTTTGACTAACGCAATTTAATCATTCATGTTGATTCCTGCGTTGGAACTGTTGGAAGTAATAACAACTGTCTAAAATTCCTTGAGGGACAAACTTCTTGGAAACGTGGGTGTGTGTGTTCACATCATGACACTTATGTTCCATAATCTAATCGAGCAATATCTCCGTCTAGAGTTCCACCGTTGACGCAATGTTGTTTTAGAGATGCTTTTTATATGGAAGTTGTTGAGTAAAAGGCGACTGTAGGAAAAACAACTCGGCCGCGCAGGGAACTCGACATAGACAGCGGTGAATCAACTGCAAGGAACACATAAATAAACATTAATATTATTGAGTTGATTGTAAATGCAAAGGTGAATGTGCCATTTGCATTGATTTCCAAGCCATTTTAATGTACAAATATTCAGTTACCTTTTATGGAGTTCAAGGCTCACGTGCAAGTGACTAATTATTTGAATTCCGCTAGAGAAGAGATGATGTGCAGCAGGAGTTTTTTCAAGCGGAAAATATATAATGTATACGGTGCTAATAAATATGGGACTTACTTACTCACTCTAATATCCTGTCAGCCGATCGTCCCCCCACTACTACTGATTTTTTCAATTGAAAATACTGTTTATATTCATAGCGTGGACAGTTCTACAACGGGAATTTCATTTCGTGCTGCTGGCTTGACTTGTCCAGTTCGATGACCAGGCGACATTTAAAGGTTTTACGCAACAAAGGATAATTACAGCAATGCGTGAAGATTCGAATCAAATAGCGCTTTGTAAAAACCCCTTATTTCCTGACTTCCGTCAATGTGGAATATTACGCTATTGATTTTTTTCTATTTGTTCCTGTCCTCACATATCTCTCTGATTTGAACGAATGCAGAATTGCAGAATGTTGGTTAGGGTACTACACATACCTACGTATTATACATACTTAGACTATACTAGACACATACTTGCATACTTAAATACTACAAATGCATACTTAAATACTATACTTACATACTTAAATACTACAGTTGCATACTTAAATACTATATTTACATACTTAAATACTATAGTTACATACTTAAATACTATAGTTACATACTTAAATACTATACTTGCATACTTAAATACTATACTTGCATACTTAAATACTATACTTGCATACTTAAATACTATACTGGTAAACTTAAACACTTATATACTTGTACATACTATACTGTACAGGTATCTACAAAGTGGTAGATACTGATTACATATTACACTGCAGTGT
The DNA here is from genome assembly GCA_034696945.1 of Lipothrix lubbocki. Taxonomy (NCBI): domain Eukaryota; kingdom Metazoa; phylum Arthropoda; class Collembola; order Symphypleona; family Sminthuridae; genus Lipothrix; species Lipothrix lubbocki. The sequence continues at coordinate 95,295 of JAQGAK010000006.1, read as the reverse complement.
CAAACATCACAGTGCATTGTTGGTTTGATGATAAAATATGAACTTCGGAATTGAATGGATGTAAGCAAACATAGCGGCAGTGGGCATAATAAGCAAGTAAACAAGCTTTTGTGAAATACCTATATAAATTATACTTGAATTCTACTATTTCATTTTCATGTAGCAATGCAGACTTTTGCTGTTCGTAATTATTGCGTTTGCATTTGTTACAATGCAGGTTGATTGAATTGAGGTTTTATTTTGGTAGTTTAAAGTTTCTCCATTACTTGCCATTACTTGAAAATCCGTTGGTGCTCAGAACCATTAAACATGGTTTATTTGAGGTGTTTTGGAGGAAGGAGATGCAATGTAGTACATGGGTTGCATCCTCTTCTCTCTGTAATTTGGTTGTTTGGAACACAAGTGCAGATGCAGACTCCTGAACATTCTCGTTTGGATGGGCGTTGCTACCTTTTGATTGTTGGGCTTTTCAGTATTATATGGTAGTTTTATTGTGTGGTCCCCTCCAGATTTGTGTTTGGTTTTAAATGCGTGCTCATTTCCTGATTTCTGTTAGAAGAATCCACGCTTTGATTAATTCCGTCATTATTTTGCAGTTTTTCATATTTTTCTAAGAAGAGCTTACTGCTTGTGCTGCTGTCGTTTCAAACGAAATACAGATAGCTGATGGAGTCCAATAGGACGGATATGCTGAATTTACTCGTGTCGAGACTTTAAGTTATTTTTTGTACTTTTAATGCTTACACTTTGTTGTTATTGTCGTTAGTTTGAATGTGGGAAATGGAGTTTTTAGGGATGAGCCGCACAGATCCTTGTCGTTTTGGAATGTTTGAATTGAGCGTTTGCAAAATAGCATGCAGGTATGCTGTGGAGATGAACAACCAGTAATTTTGTGGAATATTTTAGTACAGGTTGTATCGATGTTACATGATTAGAGAGAATTATGAAGTTACGGCATTATAATATCAGTACATGTTTTGGAATCGAACTTACCTGAAATTGTTTGCCTTGTAGGGCTAATGGCGGAATTTTAATAGGTATTAAATGGTGGTTATAAATGCTTGGAACTAGAAATCTTGAGTGTAGTGGTATAAGATGATGAGATTATGACAGCATATTAAAGGATTACGAATCTCACAGACATAATGATTTAGTCCCGCGTCTGTAATCGTGTAAATTTATTTGAAAAAAGTAGCTTGACTGTTTTCTGGGGGCTTGATTGTGGTAAAGTCTGAACGTTTGCAGGGTTTGGTTGCATTAAAGTCTAATTTTTTCACGGGAAATGGCCGGTTTAAAGGAGGGAAGGTGAGAAGGGATCCATTGAGAAGTTGCTGGCATTGCGTGTGTTGAGTGTGCGTGTGGAGAGTAATGATGAAAGACGCGTGAATTGAGTTGAAAGTGCGTTCATGTAATCCAGTAATAGTTTCTTATGTATCTGCAGTTTGGACTTAAGTTATTATGTTCTTAAGCCGTGTATTGCTTTTTTATGTGCAGGTCCCGTCAAGAAGGATGACAATCCCCCTCCTCTACCACCGAAAAGTCCGCGTACAACGTCAAAACCAAACCGACCACAGGATTTCCCACAAAGGTTACCAGTCCAAGGCATGCCGCCTGACATTCAACCGCCGCCGCCGCCAAGGAGAGTTATGCCCCATGAGAATGACCACTATCAAGAGAGTAATATTCAGTCCAAGCTAAGGAGACTTTTGCACGATGGCCCAGGAGGAATGGCAACGTCGGGAGATGCCAGCCTCGTTCCAATCACTTTACCCTCGCCAATCTTACCACCAACTCCGCCACCCGACGTCACCCTTGAGTCACCTATGTCAGACAGTGGACCGATTATCAGTCCTCCACCTGCATTCTCTACTCCAGTTACCCCAATGTTAGATCGTCAGAACTCATCTGCTTCGGAGAAATCCAGCCAAAGACATCACCCACTTTCAGCAGCAATGTCCATGGTCTCTGTCTCCATCTCATCGATCAGTAGTCGTAATAGTCGAAAATCCATTCCGGATTTATCAGATATCTCTATGCGCTACTCACCACGCTCCCGGTCCAGCTCTAGCCCCATGTCACCGGATGATGCTGATGGCGAGGAAGAGGATGATGACTCTAGCGCAAAAGTTCCGATCTCCAAAGTTAAGATTTCAAATGCAAACCTGCAGAAGAAATCGTCAATTCCAAAGTCTGTAACTGAAAATGCACTTTGCAAAGTTAGTAATCTTGAAACAGCGATCCCCCCACGCCTCATATCACACTCCAGTGAAGGTAATCTTTTTCTTGGAATTCTGTTAGGTCTTTCATGATGAGCTTTTGTCTACGCCAACTGTCTCTCTTTGAAGACTTTCGAGAGTTGTCACATGCTTGCGTTGTTATACTTATAGTTTAAAGTCTATTGATCTCTCTATAATCCCATAGTGCGACATAGTTTTTCCGCGGATGTAAATCCCCCACTTCACTTTAGTTTCTTCAGGCCTTTATTTAAATCCCTGCCATTGTTTATCTATTGCAGTTTCGCCTATACGGAGGCCCATCCTTAGATCCAAATCAGACTTGAGTCACCGGTACATAAAGTCAGGGAGCAGCTCGAATTTACTGGGAAGTGGCTTTACGCTCGTTCATGTGGATCTCGGTCTACCTCCTCCACCTCCTCCTCATCAAAATAGTCATTACACTCATCCGCACAACTATTACCATGGCGCAAAGCAGTCACTTGCCCCTGAACAGTGTTACCACCGTAGTCAAGAGTCTCCTAATTTGGGCAAGAAGCGCTCCTCAAAGAGCTCTTTAGAGTTGGAACGTTTCTTTGACAAACTTGGTCTGGACAACAGTACACCTCCACCTCCACCCATTCCGAGTAATAACCCAGGAGATCGATCCGGAAGCTCTTCCCCGGTCTTTTTCTCTAGTGTCAGCTCCGTTGACTCCGGTCCACGCCGTGGTGGCAGCATTGATAGTGGAGACTCTCCCCTTGGCGTGAAAGTCGGTTCACGTACAGTTGGCGGTGGGGGTTATAATGCCCCAGTGGCTTCCACGTCTGGTTCTACGATTATAGTCCAGCATGGTGAACCCTCTATTGTTGAAAGAAATGCAAGAGTAATTAAGTGGCTCTTTAATTGCAGAAAAGCCGTTGATAAGCGGTGACTTAGCTATATGTAAACCAAAGTTTGTTTTTCATTTTGTAATCTTTTTTCTTCCCACATCATGTTAACCTTTAAGTTTTCATCTCCACCTTGATTTCTGTCATCAGTACTCTACTTACAGTTTTGAATTTATGTTTCGGAACTGACTAACTATGATTATTTTTATTATAATTAGTCTAAACTATTTTAGTGACTGATTTCCAGATCATACGACGGGATGAAAGTTTCTAATATTTTTAATTATTAGTATTAATGGTATGGCAAGATAGTCATTTGAAATTAGTCATTTTGGATACAGAAAGCTATTAAATCCATTAGAGGGTTTTTAAACATTCGAGTTTGCATGACTGATCAGAAGTTATAATATCCTTACCCAGAATTTATATTTGTAATCTAAACACTCTCAAAACAGACCATGGAGCATAAGATTTATAGTTGTATCACCCTCAAAGCATCGTACTTGCAAGTCAAAAAGAAAAACCTACACTTACTTTCCATCAATTTTTCAATTTTAAACTCAGCCTTAGTTCCTTAATAAATAGATTATCACACCTACAGCAAGGTAACAAAATCGCCGCGTCTCTCATAGATATTGACCTAATGCCCCTTGCGCACTTTCCCCTTTTTTACACCTTGTTTCCATTAATATAAAGGTATCATTACTTGTACTTTAGTCATTAATAATTATTGAAAACCGTTATCGCAAATTAATGGGCGCGTTGCTAAACGCAGGAATTTTCAGGATTTCAGACAAGTTTTGCATTGAAATAAATGTTAAAATGCCATTAGGTTCCTGGAAATTCTCAAATTTAGACACGCGGTCTTCATGTCTATATAAAGCAGTCCTGATGAAAAGCTAATCCGGAACCAAACTCCTAATGACAATAATATTGACCGTATTCCTGTATATGTATGTACAGAGTTTAGGAAACCACGTACGTGCCGAACATTACTACGAATGAGATAGGAAAGGAAACATTTGATGACATTTTCATCAAATTGAGTACACCCAGAGAGCAAGGTATTATATTGGAAGGCTTGTACATAGTAGTGAAAGTGTTGAACTTGCAAAATATAATCAAACATGAAACACTGTGGTTAAGCACTGCACAAGCACTTAACGACATTAAATTATTCAAATTACTTTCTCCTTTGATGCTTCAACTCACCAGGTCTCGTTTGGACAAAAGTGATTTGATCGTTCCTCAGATATATAGAATTACATCAAAGGAGGGGCGGCGGTATTAATTAATTATGTTCAATTTGTTTACCCTGTTTGTCTACGCGGTTGCTCTGCTCTTTGGAAATGATGCGATCAGGTGGTGGTCCAGTGCTTTCAGTGTGCTCGTCGCCGGTCGTCACATCAAAGCAGTTATTATTGCAGTAAACATCCGTATGTAATAACTTTGTTTTGTTTAAGGGAGCGTATATAGTAGTGGGGCAATAAAAATTATTGCCATTCGCACTTTTCATTGTATTTGTAATAATATATCTATGTAGCCCCGTAAGTATTCTATTCTTGTTCGCAAAGATACAATATTTTTGTCCTTTCATGCTTCACGATTAATTTATTCCAATGTTAGGATTGTTGAAGGTGTTGAATCTGTAGTTCAGAAGGAGACGGATGTGGAACTTTTGTGTGTTGGACAAAGTGATGTCCGTGAAGAAAACGAAGATCCCCAAAAGTGATAAATAATGATCTCTTTCCTATTTAGCATATTCTGTAAAAGCTACAAGTAAATAATTGTTCACTTTCTTTTGTCAATCTCATATGTGTGTAAATACATGCATTTTCCACTTAATCATGAAATCCTAAAAGAAGAGCAAGAATTTTACTGCAGAGTCATGGATACGTTATAACATTGTGTAACACGGGTAATCCCTTTCATTTCTGTTAGCGAATTCAGAATTTTACATATTAAGGAGCTGCCCTGAAATTTACAGCATTATTTATTATTTATTGAGCGGACGTTGAAGTGTATAATCTGTACACGCACCTAGGTATGTATTTAGTTTTACACGCCGCACTCTCTCACTTTTACTTCGATGCATTGACGAAGTGCTGAGATATGTACAAGGAAGATACATAATTCAGAATAGTAGGATCGCACGGAAACTGTTGAGAAGTTCAATGAATTATTACCATCCCACGAGTTTCTGCGTCAATGAAGGAGTATTCACACACTAAGGCAACCTACATATGACTACGAAATGTAGGCTGGAGTACTTCAAAATCATAAAAACTCAGAGGAAATTTGATAGTTTTAACATAGATAAGGTGTGTCCTCTTTTATATTTGTTAAAGATTCACAGCAAAATTTTAAGTACTTTCATTGCAGAGAATATCTTATCCTAGCATATTAAAATACACTTCCACAACTTTAACGTATGGTTCTTAAGCTCACAGACGGTTTAACCTGACCTTCATTGTCGGACCAGCAACTTCATCTAACATACTCCTATATGTAACATCCTTACGATTAGTTTAAAATTCGCCAGATTCAACTTTTTAATCTTGCAATATTTTTTCCAGGACTTCCAGTCCTCGGGAAAAAATGAGATTGGTGAAGCAATCGTAAGGAGTAGAACTGTTAAATGTTGTTTAACAGGATCTAAGGAATACAATAAGATTACCAAGCACTTGACACAACTTAGGTATACGGAAAGGATGAATTGTATTTTAGATATTAGCCTTTGAGCATGTGAAAACTAGCCGGAGGAATGTAGATGTTCGGGAAGTATTCGCATTCACCTGTTAACAATGCAGAGATGGTCGGGTAAGCTCTATTAAATTCTAATAAGTTACCCTCTGGTGAATATCCTTCTTCCAGTAAGGTCCCCTGGTGAACTTAGTTCATGTTTCAATGATTCCATTTTATTATTATCTCCTGTGTAAGAATTCCTTTAAAGTTCTGTCACAATATCTTTATACATATGAATGGGTTAAATACGGAGTAGTCGTAGTTTTTGAAAAATACAGATATAGTTTTCCAGATACTTTAAGCAAATATGAGTACGCGAATGTCTTCATAGTGTTTACATACTTTCTATTAATATGTCTCCTATTATGCTGTACGTTCACGCGACATTTAAATGATACTTTTTTTCCATTGTAGGTATAGTTGTCCTATCTACTACAATGACACAATCATCTTGTACTTGTAAATCGTATGTACTTTTCTCTACAAGCTATAGGTAGATATGTAGATATCTGTAAATAGAACATCTACAGATATTCCATCTATCTACCTTGCTGAAAGTTAACATTACTTGTTATATATATACATACATAACATCCTTTGAACCTAACAGATGTACTTAACTATATAATGCAAATACTTTAGGTCAAATTAACTTCAGACCTTCACCGGTACTATAGATTAAGAGGTAAGGGTATAAAGGAACTTCCAACCGTGAAAATAATATTTTAACACAGATGTAAACTAAATACGTAATAATATTTATAGTCTATGTTACTTTTATCATTAAATTGCTCCCCTTAAATCAATTTCTTAGCTATTATTGAAGTTACGACGACTATAATATGATAAAACGTTTGTAAAAAATGCATATAGAAGAGTTCGAGGGTGCGAAAATAATCTAGTCAAGTACTAAAGCTATGTATTTGCAAATTTGGTTTTCCTGCTTTAGAATTTAGATTTTCTTCCCTTCTTAACAATAAAGAGTTGACGATTTCTTCATTTTAGAGTTAATTACGTAACTGTTGCGATGCTTAAAAATTTAAAGATGTTTTTAAAATACATATAATGATAAGAGCTATTTTACGAAATGATAATTGGTGTAAAAATTGTGAGGGAAAAACAAGAAACTTGCCGAATAAGGTTAGGGCTTGGAGCTATTCTAAAGTCAATGATGGAGAATGGCTCGGTATGACATGTAATATGTCCAAGTACAGTAAAGGGTTTGATTCTGCAAGTCAGCTGTCAGGCGCTTCCCCTGATCCTAAAAAGGAGTTAGGATAGTAAAAAAAAAATTATGTTCTAGTTCAGTCCTGATGTATAGTTTAGACTTACGACGAAGAGTATGTGAAGGGAAGAGATTTGTATAAAAAGATATACTTATGAATTCAAAAGTTCCGTCAGGTTCATTTAAAAATTACTTAACTCGATGCATTAGATTGATTCTGTAATGTGTGGAAAACAGTCAAGAGTCAAAAAGCCTTACCCTGACCTGAGTAACCGCATAACTTACCTTGATTTTGTATGACAGACAGTTAAGGTAAGTACCAAAATTACCAATATAGCTGTTGCATCGAACATTGTACCGGAACAGAGAGAATGTTGACGAAACAAACTATAATAAAACGTTGAAAAAGTAAAAGATACCTTGCCTAATATTAGGAACAGTTGAACAGTAGTGCAGAATCTAGATACATATTAAGTCTCTGATACACAAAGTGATTGTAACCGGCGCAAAACAATAAATCAAAGGTAACAATATAAGATGATACAAAATATGGTTTGGATTATTATAACATTGTTAACAGCAAGTAATTATATTATATATCTGTACATGCGTGAGCTAACATCTGTATTTAGATCGTAAGTATTTAAACCGAAACACTTGTCGTATTGGATGTTGTAACCCGTATAATCTACTGTTGTAACTTGTAAACTACTGTTGTAACATGTAAACTACAATTAAGAAGGATAAGTTGAATTTATTAGGTACACTAAAGTGAAAAATTTGTCATTGTAGATTAATTTCCAAAGATATTATTGGCTTTTTGTGTATTACAGTGTAGGTAACAAAACAATATAAAGATAAAAATACATAACAATATAAAAAGCATGGATCTTCGTTCATGCAATTTCAAGTAAAAACTAACAATCGATGAAAATGTATATGGTGAAGCTTCTCTGAATGTTATAACCGCGTGTGTACTCAGGCATGGACAAGAAGCAAAAATAAAAAAAAGATTAATGGATTTTCATAGCTCTGTGATATTACAATAAAAGTAGGTGGTCCATTGTTACTGTCGGAACTTCCACCAAAAAATAAAGTACACCTTGTCGTTTCTATACTCACTCTTTTAGTAACAATATATGTCATCTGCTTGTGATGCCTGTGAAATTCATACTTATTGAAAGCCTCAGCTTTTCCACGACACCTTGTCTTCAGGAATTTTCTCATGTACAACGCCAACAGTACTGAGATCTAACTGCGGATCAAGATTCTGCAGATTACGTTTATATGTTTTATCTGTGCTTTTCTCATTTATCATATAATTATATTCTTATGTATTTATACACATTTTTCATTTATAATATAGTAATTATGTTCTTATACATTTATACGAATTTTTCATTTATCCTATCATTTCCCTGTGTATTTTACCATCGCATCAGTCATAAATGTACATTTTGAATTCATACCATGCCTAGATACCTTCTGTGTGCATTTCTTGATATGCTCCTCGTACATTTTGTTTAACACCATTTTTCTTTGCATGCTCACTGCTCACGGGTTGGTTAACATGCAGATATACAAATAGCACCAGTTCCCATGTGAAGTATTGTTTAAAGTGAGCATACATATAAAAGCTGTATATATATACATACTTGTTTTTACTTTACAAGAAGCCCAAACATATTAGAACAAAGCATGGCACTATGGCAGCTGAAAAGATTTACGTGTATAATGGTAATTTGGACTCTATTTTTTATTCCCCACCACCGCCACAAACAACATCAAAATTATTAAATAATAGTTCCGCAATTATTATACAGTGAAGATTATGCATTATTTTGTCTCAAATATACTCCCCATTACTTAACCAAGGCTTCTTGTGTGTTACATTGGGATGGTAAACATGAAGCTTATTGAGTACATAGATATAGGTATAACATTACAGCATTGCGGAGTGCAATCCTTTGTCCTTTATTTTCATACTTGACGAACTTCACTTATACTTGACAAATATTCAGCATTTAATCTGTGCACAAACCGTAAAATTTTTATTTTGTTAGTTCCACGAGTCCTCAGCAAATGGCACATATGATAAAAGGAGATGATGGAACATCTGAAGAAACTCATCGCGCTGGTAGATCAAAGCTGTCTTCTATACACATGCCTTCGCGCATCATTATTTTTAATATAGAAAATACAGGGAAAATTGGTGAAAATAGAAGCTGAAATATACAATAAGGGATGTATGCCGCCTGAGCACCTCCGCTGGATAATTACGACGGGAACAAATTGGGCCAAGATGACAGACCGTCACAACACTCCTTTGTTTCTCATGACATTTTAATGAAAAGCAATTTCTACTTGATCATTACGCATTTTTATCTTCACCCACTTAAATCCTGTAGCACAGTCCTGTCAAAGAGGTGACAAGAATTATTTTACAGTCAGACAACCATGTTGTAACTATACTACATGCATATAAGGGACCGGCAGCAAAATGTAATTTCTTTACGGTAGAATGTAATAAAGTGTCGTTGTTATCTTGTGAAAAACGACGCTAACACCCAACGGATTTTAGGTGACAGGGTAAAATGAAGTAAAGAAAGTGGAAGGAAATACAATGTAGCTACACCAATAGTATGGGCACAAGCTATACAAAACTACGGATAAGATACGACGGGTTAGGTTAGCCTTCCCGTTTTTCAATTTCTATCGCGGTAGTGCCTATATATGCGTGGATGTTGTTTGTTGTGATTGTGAAAATGTGAATTTGTGAGCGTCGTGAGGAGCTTGAAAGTTTGATTTACCCTCCACTCCATCTTCCGCCTCCAGAGAGTTCGTCTATTCTCCCCTTGCTACATCAACAAAAATCTCTAATACGGTTACTTTAACAAATGAATTGGAACTGAAAACTTGGTGGTTGAGACTTGAGAGTTGCTGACGAAAGTATAGTTTCCCTATGTGGTACTTCTCCGGTTATGAAAGTTTAGGGTTAACAATTACAAGAAGAGGGAGTTATGGACTGTCTACCCGAGACAAATTATGCTCTTTTTTCCGATTATGGACAGCAGATATGAGTTTGAGGGAATTCACAACTTCATATAGATGCTCGGAGGGTTGGCGGATCGACCTAACCAACTTGGTTTATGCATAATAATGCGTGGAGCGAATAAGTGCGATAGTGAAACCAGTTTGGATACAGTTCGGCCGCTGTGCAAAATAGTATGCAAAAATAATTATTATGGCAGGTTGCATTGTGTACAACGGGGATTTATGTCGGAGGACGTTGAGAGTTTGGATCAACACTTATGGCATTATACATACAGTGAGATGTTATTTATTTAGTGGGACAAAGGCGTAGGTTTGCAGAAACTTATAAGGCTTCCCCATCAAAGGATTTCCCTACCAGCTCAACCTGACATGTTTACCTGTATTTTGTATACCTGGCTTGGCTTTATCTCGCATGATTATGATTTGAACTTTGCTTCCCTTTTATGAGGCTGCCTTCTTGACGATACGGATGATGCGCTTGACAGGAGGTTGGCTGATTTAGGAATGAAAGCATTCTCCATACGTTTAGGACTCTTCACGTCATTTGTTTGAATACCTTTGTGAGGATGTATGTCCATTGAACTTTGTGCTTTCGACTTATGTTTTTGGCAATAATAAATTACAAGAATATATTTAACCCCTTCAGGAAATGTAGGTTGGTGTGATTCTAAGACTGCGGCGATCAAAATGCCAACGTCCAGACCACCATCCTGCCCATTTACACTAATGCTAATAATTCCAAAACATTGTATTACTCATATACATTAAGCATTGTAAGAGTATATATTACATTATAAATATGACACTATAAACATCACAATATAAACATTAACTATACCAATGCCCAAAACACACTGTCCATTTATATTGCCAACTTGGTTAATCCTGCTAGGGAACTCCGTGGATTTTTTAATAAATCAAGTTTTTATTACCATTTTCAGAGAATTTCTTGGTTTGACACTATGGCCAATCAGAGATACCATAATCAAAGTATTACAGTTTCTCCACCACAAATCACCTCAAGTTTCTAGGAAATTAATTCTCAATTCTGTCTTCATTGTCTTGCGATCATGCTGTTGACTTTAAGTATATGACCAATTGTGCTCTGGAATCAAATAAATTACTCATATTAACCATTTCAAAGACAAGGCATGCTGTATACTCTATATAGAGCGATCAATACAACAAATATGGCGGAAATGGAAAGAGTCTTATTATAATATACTTGCATATAGTTATATGAATACAGTGATTGTCTACTAGGAAGATGAATGATTATGAGAATCTCTATATCGTGGTGGCCGTGTGCTACAAGAAAATAAGGCTGCGTTGGTATAATGGGTGCAATAGGGAATTCCGTCGGAATTACAGCTTTATTTCGGCAATGAAAATCTCGTTAGTTATAAATAGTCTTTAATTCAGTAGCATGACAAGAAGCAGTATAAACTGCATAGGCTGCTATTGGAAGAGATCGATAAAATGCAAAGAATTTAATTACGTATATACATGCATGATCCAAATGAGAAATACCCCTTTCGATACATTCAAGCAGAAAAAGGAAACATTGATCAATCCGCAACCTGCAGCTGTAATTCACCGTCTCATCAAGGTATCCATATATCTGTACATACAATGTAACATTATGCAATAGGAAAACTCGTGGTGCTTCACGCTTATTCAAACTTTGTATTCATTCAACTCAGTTTCATTGGGTCTCCTAAACGTTGTCGATACAAATTAATTTAACAAAATTCAGAAATATTCAGATCACAAGCCTATAGGTATTTGAAGCCTACAACTTACTGAAGATTGAACAGACATTTCGATTCGATACAAGAAGTATACTCTAAATATATATGTAACTGCTGCAGTAACTTGCCATCTCGCTTCCATAATCTTCGTTTATGTTCATTTGGTTTAATGAGTACATTCTTTAATAGTATAGAGATGAATAATAATAATAACAAATAGTCTTTGAAGCCTATTTTAATTTCGTAGAATAACATGGTAGAAACCAATGTCATGCACCTGAGATGTATTTTCAGTGTATTGTGCGAACTTGAAAGGAAAAAATGAGAAAGGTTCCGAAACTACGTTACGCATTTCCCCATCATATGTACACATATGTGTGACTGAAGCTGTATGATTATCACGTTGGATTGAAAAAGTGAGAGCCGCTCAATAACCGGCGTCAGGCCGTGGAAGGCAACTGAAGTGAACCTCCCGGAAGAGGAAGCTTGCACTTCCAACAGCATTTGGCAATGACAATGAAACCGACGAGAAAATCCATTCGGTCAGAGCGGAGGAGGCAAGTATATGGTTGGTAGTAAATGTTTGATGACAGCCATTACCATGTAAACCCGGGGAATGAATCATGTAATTACATACCTGGGCTTATTATCTGCTATATAATAACTTAATACGGAAATAGCCTTAGAGAATCATCTGTACGCACGGGAGATTGAAATAAAAGTCGAAACTTGGGAGTAAATAAGCGTGGAAGTGAGAGCGGACCCCTGCGTGTGAGCAAGTGCACATATATATATTATGTGTATAGAGTTGAACGGTTGCACTGAAAATTCATGGTCGGAGGATGGTAGACAGCACGTAAAAATGCAAGTAAAGTATCCCGGGGACTCCCCAACCCGCCTTTCCTTGTGGCAAATTCATGGAAATGTCTCTTCACCTTAGCAACTACCCTTACAGTTAAATCAAACAATCGGAAACTTTTCCTTGTTAGATGTTGGAACAAACTTTTGGAAGCAATGTAATTTTTTTCATTTCCATTTTGCTTTTGTATGATACAATATCCTGAAAAACCCAACTCCACCAAGCCAAAAACGTTCCATCCTCAACCCCAACCCAACCCAACCCAACCCCCAGCGTTAGTTATTTCAGAAAAGTTCAACGATTTTAAAAATATTTTTTAATAAAAACATCCCCACGCTTCTCTCTTTAACCCATTGTATCACTTCCAGATTCCAGACTCTTATACCCCTGCAATTTTTTAACATTTAATACCCTAATACTACTCCGGCGCTTAGTTCTAATAAGGTGAGTTTAATAATTACCAACAATCCGACTGATTAAATTAATTAATTTGTGCTTAATTAAAAAGCTTATTTCCGCTGAATCTCTGCAAAAAACGCATTTGCTCATGAAATAAATGAGACAGGCGGACAAATAGAAAGTGATCTTTTGTGGTTTAGCTCATTATATCATGTTGCAGTTGAGAAGAAGAAACGGGAGTGTGGAAAGGAAATGCAACGTGAGGTAAAAGATCAAGACCCAAGAAGAGTGAAACGTAGAGAAGACAATAAAAAACGGGGATAGATAATCTTTCAAAGTTTCTCCAAAGCACAATATGCCGAGCAAAGTGTCGAAGACGAAGCTTAAAATGAGGATGACTCGAACGACTAGTGCAAAGATGGAATCCAGTTCACAACCTCCTGCTAAAACTATCAAAACATCTACAGAGAGTTATCATCATGTTCAGAGACAGAGGAGTCAGGAAGATTGCTCTGTATCTAGTGATTCTAATTCGAAAATGTCTACCGTCCCGTCTACCAAAAGTAATGTCAGTACTAAAGGTCAAATTATTACTCGACCCAGTCATCATCCCAGTAAGCCCAGGATTCAGAAAGCTCCCAGTAAAGGAAACAAAGGCCATCCGGATGATAAATCCTCTCAGACATCGTCCAGCTCAGATGAAAAGCACTGTGAATTAGATGGTCCAATTTATAAGCGCTACACCATCAAAACACGTCTGGGCAAAGGGGTATGATGACACCTTCTTAGTGCTTTCTATATACCTACAACTAAACCCAATACTATAGTATGCTCATACTATATACTTTATACCCACACTATATATACTATACTCATACTATATATACTGTACTCATACTATATATACTGTACTCATACTATATATTATACCATCTGTATATCCATACTATGTACTCTACCCATAATACTACTCAATTCAAGTTTCGCAATCACAGTCCTCAGTATATCATTGATTGCTGCAATGATGCAAATTATACACGCGAAACAGTATAACTGTGGATAATCATAAGTTTTGTGGTTTATTTGATGAAGATTCCTTTCTTGCTTTCCCTTTTCACATTCCTCTGGACTATATACTAAAGGTCTTATTTCTTTAATTTCCTATCTGTATTTGTACTTTTGCACACTTTACGTCATTATCAGGCAAGACCAACAGATTTATCCTCAAGCGTAGATCCAGAATAAAGTTGTGATTTTGAGATGACAACAGTAGCACTATGCGTGTGGACGAGAGTATCTATATATGTATCTATACCTGATATAAGTATGTACAGAGAATTATAAATGAGAGCACACAGAACAGAAAGCAATCATGGGAATATCTTTTATCTCCCTATATAACTTTTATAAGTATCGAAACTTAAATTGAGTAAGTGTATCCGTAGATGTGTAAGAACGTGTCTTGGTTCACTGGCTTCAGACATGATTAATTCTTCTTTGTTTCTCGGTCTTATGCTTCAATGCTTGTATACAGAATAGGTAAGAAAAACTTTCTTGCTTTTCTGCATCCCTGCTTCCTATTTTGGTTGCCTAACTCAATAGGAATATTGGGAATCCTGCATTATTAGTACAGATGGTGGGTGTAAATGTACATATATGTACATACGTACATAAGGACACGCACTTGGTGCTCCATCGAATATTACAGGGATTACATGGTTCCATCTTCAACTTTTGATTTATTTCATCATATCAGTGTATGGTACAGATGCTGGTCTTATTATTACATACGTCTTCACACTGTGTATGCCCACTGAATTTCACGTACGTAAAACATTTTCCTGCATACAAACAACAACATATCGGAGCTTTAGAAATAAAACATTTTAGGCTAAATTCTTCCATGCTCCATGTTCAATAATTTTTACATTCCTTTTCAAGAGAATCTTTTTCAAAAAGGATTGTACGCAGTATTAAACTTTTAGTAAATTTCACCTCCACTCGACCAGAAATGCCTCCAAAATGAGTTAAATTCTGTGCAAATTATTCTGAATACTATGACTCTCCATGCCCTAAATGCTTTAAGCTCATATGCTATTAATAACAGCTTTCCATAATTTCAATCACGTTAAGTTTATCCCAACCTGACAGCCATTCAAACACAGCTAACTGGTGATTTGATGCAAATTATTTTCTCACGAGGAGGAATCATTAAGCAGGTGTGTGTATGTAAATTCAAAGGTATAGAGTCATTGTGGGCAGAGGTTTTTCATTTCAGTGTACACTCATTACCTTATAACCATGTAAATTGAACTGATCCTTATCATATTCGGTGGACGTGGAGGCATATACGGTTGTTCTGATAATGATATAGGGAATACAGGATGAACATATTTTCCTCTATAGCCACACATGAAATATGCAATTTATAATTTGAGAAACTCCAAACTTAGGCAGAGGCAGTGGATAACAAGCACTCTGTGATGAAACCATTAATTTCTGCAGGGTGGTTTCCAAGTTTGGTTGTAATTAATGAGTCGTTTAGTTTTTCTCAGCACGAAAAACAGTCTAAAATAATCAATTTCTTTTTACATGTCCCGTGTATGCAGGCTTACGGAATCGTATGGGAGGCTTATGAGAAATCATCGGGCAACAAAGTTGCTCTTAAGAAGATTTTTGATGCTTTTCGAAATGATACGGACGCCCAGAGAACGTACAGAGAAATAATGTTTCTGCGTGAATTCGGTAGTCACCCCAACATCATACGACTTCTCAATGTTCATCGTGCTGTCAACAACATGGATATCTATCTTGTTTTCCCCTTTATGGGTAAGTGAAGCTGTGACTTCCGTATTGTTCCTCATATAATACTAATAACAGTGTATGAAGTATCTACAGATGATAGGAACTACTTTTACGATTCCTACAATACCAATAACACTTTGATTAATGACAGCCTTTTGGCAAAATGCAATGGTTGATGCCACTTTTTTTCCTTCTCCAAGTGAATCTCTTATATTTCACATGTAGTAAAACGGCATCATATTAATGGTTTTTACTACGCGGATCCTGTAAAGTACTGCACAGTTGGGAACTCTTAATCCTTAATATGTACTGTATACATGTAGCTGTTTACACACATAATAGACACACTGCACTGTCAGGAGCATTGTGGATGATTTTATTGCTATTCTTGTGATCATTTACACTATCAACTTTACTATTGTCTGGCAGTGGTAGAAACAGTAAGAGACACACTCTTACAATATTAATGACTTGACGTTTTACTTTACACTTTGGTTCTTCCTAAAACAAATAGCGGACACACGATATACATATATCGTGACAGGTCATCTGCAATTTTACCTTTCTTTTAAAACCTTTCGCATGGCTTCAGTACGTTTTGTACAGATATATCATGCTTGCTTTTACGTATACAATCCCTTTGGCTAACACGGTTGTAAAAAAACCCTTTGATTAACGGGATAATACATAAATTTACTTCGTTATTACTGTAATTAATGTGGTGCACATAGAGTTAAAATAAGTAACAAGTGTATAATTGTTTAAATTAGGAGACATATGACATCTCTATCTATCTATATAGTTGGCCGGTTCATAAGAAATGTTATATTTTGTTGTTACAGAACACGATCTCCACAGATTGATTAAGGAATCCCCTCAAGTTTTAAAGGACAGCCACATCCGAATGATTTTTTATCAGACTTTGAAAGCCGTGAAATATCTTCATTCTGGTGATGTCATACACAGGGATTTAAAGGTACATTTATAAAGTTCTGCATTCTTTTCTGTCTTAATGTTTTGTATTGTGGCTATATTCTGTAATAATTATCTTCGTTTGTTTTTGGCAGCCCGCAAATATTTTACTTGATGACTGCTTAAACGTGAAAGTAGCAGATTTTGGCCTAGCAAGATCATTATCTAACCCAGACGACATCATGTCTGAAACCAATGCTGTAATGACTGATTATGTAGCTACAAGGTGGTATCGTCCACCAGAAATTCTCTTATCGTGTCCATAGTAAGTTACATCCATTAAGCAGAGTACAGTCTCTAAATTCTTTGTAAACTAATTCTGTTACCATCATTCCCACATGATCAAATCATTTTAAAAAACATTTATACTTCCCGTTCTTAGCTATACAAAGGGAGTTGACATGTGGAGCATGGGATGCATCCTGGGCGAAATGATACTCAAGGTACCTCTCTTCCCCGGTGGCTCTACCGGTGAGCTTTTCAGTATTTATCTTGGAAGGAGTCTTGATATTTGACAAAACGCAAGGGCTCCAACGTAAACAATATTGAGATGTTGAATTTCATATTTTTATTAACATTTCAGTTCATCAAGTGGAAACGATTATGGCTCACATAGCACCACCAACTGCAACGGGTGAGTTCAGCTGTTACATTCATAGTTGTACATGGAGCATTCAATAAAGTTGTATCGTATAGTTTAACTTCAACAGTGATAATTTCAGCCTATAACTATTTCGATGTAACTTCCAAGTCACACAAAAATCTGCGTGTTGTAATTTATCGAAGAACGACATTATGACTGTTCATATAAAGTCCAATTATACATATGTACGTTAATAACCAAAATTGCCTTAGCGGCAACACATACGTTTTACCTTCATTCCGACATTCGAACGCCAACCTTTCTCTGATGTTCAATTCTGCAATTATTGCAGTTCAGCAAAACACATATCCAAATATCCCAGTAAATGAGATGGTCTGAAGGAATGATTTTACAATTTTACAGAAATCGAAGAAATGTGCTGTCAGAATATCCAGACAAGCATGATTGAAAGTGCCATGGCATACCGCAAAAAGTCTCTTGCAGACATTTTTGAGAAATGCGACGAAGACACCAAAAACTTGCTCGAGAGGTTTCTCATTTTCAGCCCAGAAAAACGCATTACTGCAGAAGAAACATTAGCCCACCCGTACTTAGCCAGGTAATTTGCAGTGATTATACTTTTCATACGAGATAAACCTAACTGCTAGAAAATGTCAAGGTTTGTATGTTTTACGGTCGGGCTGTTGCCCGCAAAAACTGATACTTGCTTTTTATTACTGCGGAAAATCACTGCAGTCAATGAATTCGAAACTTAGTAAAACGACAACTGAGTAAACTCAAATGACAAAGGTGATGGCATTTAGTTTGTTGAGTTGTAAGCATGTAATATACAAGAACACAGTTGCATGCAATGGGTCCATCCCAGAAGCCAGTGCATGTGTGCCGTTGTGACATTTGTAACTGGTTACAATTGTAAACACCAACGTGCACAAAAAGCCTCCATTTCGAACTAACAAGTATAAACAAATTAATTTGTCGTTTCTAAAGGTAAACTATACTCCATGGTCAACGATTACTACTCAGTTATTCACAGTTTCATATTTAAAATAAAACAATCAAAATTGTAATAATAATATATAAACATTTAGCACCACTTTATGCTTCCACATGTGTGCCTGTTACATAATATCTTTGTTTTTGTAACAGTGGCCGCTGTGGCTAGAGGTTAATATATCAAGGCAAGTTTTCAGTGCCATAAACTTGAATCATCCAACAGATCTCTTCCGTTAATACAACCATTAACTAACATCGATTTACACTATTTTGCTACAGTTGTAGTTTTCCATTATAGGTAAACTGACACAATACATATAAGTACATGAAATTTGAATAGGTACATATCTATTTGTTACTTAACATAACATAATTAACAATGACTTTATTTTAACTGTGGGTGAAATATATTCCATATAGTTGGTTGCACTAGCAAAATTTCATTCAGTGTCAGTTCAGAAATGTGTACTTAATTTTTACGAACCTCGCATTTCTTAATCACTAAAATCACTCATCGTTCATTAACTAACACCTAATCTTCTATGATTACATATTCATGTATATCTGCAGGTACCGCCGACAATCAGAAGAGATTGTAATGACCAGTCCTGTCTCACCACCCCTGAATGACTACGTTCAACTACCCATGTGCCAGTATCGTTCAGTAATATACGACTTAATCCAAGTTCGGAAAGTTCGGCAACCACAACAGGCTCAACATCTCCAACAAGATCCCAGACAAAAAACCCAACATTTAGAGAGTCCTGTGCCAACTCCAGTTATTAAGTCACGGTCTTACTCCCAACCTGGAGCAGGGTCGCAATCTGTCCCGGGAGCATCGTTGTCGTTTCACAACAACTTAAATGAGCCCAGGAGAATTCGCTCAACAAACCCAACAACCGGCACAATAACCACAGTATCCAAGAATAAACCAAATTCCAGGAAAGACTGTGACAGGGATATCAGAAAAACCTACTCCGTTAACCCTAAAACAGAGAGCCTTGAAAAAGCATTAACGGCTTCATCCTGCGATCATTCGGAGAAAATTACCAAAGCAGAAACAAAATCCATAGGACCGGATGGTGACGGAAACGGATTCCAGAAAGTACGAAATCATGTCAGTATTAACACTAACATTAGCTCAACAGACTTAACCACCGATAAAGTCGCACTGAAGCCCACAAGGAAAAACAATTCGACTGCGAATATTTCACAATGCAGGAAGATTCCAGGACCAGATGGGGATGGACATGACTTGCCTTTGCCATATTTAAAGCTCGTGTCCACTGCACCAGGATTACAAGGCAAAAATCCTAGGTTATTTGATAGATCAGACTTAAGTGCCAGAACAAACCAACCCGTGCCTTGTGACTTACGAGGGGCTGATAAAAGGCTGTTTGAACTATTTTCTAATACTGAAGACCTCGAGGACGAAATTAAGGCGATTGAGTTTCAAGTAAGAGCGAAAAGAATAAATACTTCGGCACAGGCACAATGGATTAATGAGTTATCTAATAATCTTAACAAAGCCACAGTATCCGATCCTCCTAATACCTACTCTACGTCTCTAAATGCAGCTGGTAAGTTGTCGTATTCCACATGTCAAGCAAAATTGTATGTTCATTTTGGTATTGTAATTGCATATATGTATCTTGATTGTGTTTCTTTCTGCAAAACAGGAGTTCATCAGGGAACAAAACTTAGAAGTCATCATCAAACAAAACTCCCAGAAATTCTGCAGTCCTGGAACTGTGGACAAAACAAAGTTATTAATAACTGTGTCGATCCTAATGTCAAACAAGCTAGAAGAAGTACATACTTTCAAGATCCTCCAGCTGTTTTTCCACCTCAACATCCTGGAAAGTTGTCAGGTTTAGGCGCCCAACGGAATCTCGGAGGGAATAAATTAGCGCCCTTCTCCCCCACAGAACATATGCAACAACGACAAACACAATCCCACAACCAAACTAACCAGCATTTACAATATCCACGGTCAACAACACCAATAGAGGTTACCATTCGAAACAAGCACTTCGAAAGCTACTCACAAACTCACGGGACTATAAGTGCATCAGATTTAAGTGAACTGAAATCCAATCTAGGATTTATTGGCAAATCATAATACGGCATTTTATCTATTTTTAGCTATTTTGTCTAGCAGAATTTCTATAATCTTTATAGACAACATATCTGGATGATGTGAGACTAACAATAAGCAATAACGTCAGTCATTTAGTTCTCACATACAGATGAATTTTACGTTTCGTACAAAGATTTTGTAAAGCCTTATCTGTGCATTTCGTATATTTACACTGACCTTCATTACTTTTGTCCAAAGAAAATAACAATTTTGGGGCAATAAATAAACTGGGTGATGATGAGTAGAAAAATATTTATTATTCTTTAAGATTTCATAAAAACAGCTAAACATGTGATTCGGCAAGCAGTGTCGATTTGTGTTAATAATGATGGCTTGGATGTGAAGTCATCCTGAAAAAGTTGACAACAAATACATTTATATTGCATACAACTTTATGGAAGTTTAATGTTGAACATGTTGATACACTTACCTCCTCAAACGACCACAGCTTAATGAACCCGTCATTGGAAGCTGTCAGTATCATGTTCTTGTCTGTAACGGCAACGACGTCTTTAACACGGTTCTTGTGAGCATCAAATGCAAGTAGTCTGGCCTTTTCCGTAACACTGTGTACTTCTATAGCCTCTTTGTCCCCAGCCACAAGTAATATATCATCCTGTTCATAAATACATAATAAATATCATTTAAATAATTATTGTAATCACACAAACATTAGTAAATGTTGCATATCTAACGTTAAAAACATACTATTAGACCCTACCATGTACTACCACAATTCCGACCCTTAAAAACAAGCACATATGATCTGTCCCACCACACCGTAGAACTTCAAGTGCACCTAAATACTACACTGCTACACAAGCAGCCAGAGCTTACTTTCATCTCTGTCCAATGGAGTTACAAATGTAAGCAGTACCAAAGTGTAAACAGTGTTTCCCACATACGTAGCAGCATATCTACTGCTCGGTGTTTACAATTGTAACTGTTACAAATGTAACTCGCTGCACTGGTGTAGCCAGTAAAATGTTTACATTTGTAAATTTACAACTGTAAACACATACAATTGTAAACAGGTCTTGGAGTGTTGGACTACAAGGTACAAATATAACACCTTCAATATGATTGTCAGTAGTTAAAGATATTCCTCATATTAATCATAAATTAACTGACACATGTTACACAGTTCACTATTAAATATCATCAATCTTGTAATTATAAAAAAGTACAATGTAAACCAATTAATTTATAAATCTGAATACATACTTGCAAAAACAGTAGTCGGGAGGCACGTTTCCCAAACGAGAGGGTGTATTGAATTTGGGCACTTTCCGTAGAGTATACATCAACGCGATTGGCAATACTCACAGCATAGTATGTTCCGTCGGTAGACCACTGTACAGCATCGGCAACACCTTTGAGATTTGTAACAAATCCGCTTCTACCTTTAATTAAATTCCATGTTTTCAGTGCTCTGTCTTTTCCTACAGAGAGTGCTAATTTCCCGGATGGGTGCACACTTATACCAATTACTCCGCCTAAGTGCCCTTTCAGTGTCTTCTCACATAACCAGCTTCCTGATTTCCATATGCAAATAGTCCCATCTTCACTTCCACTGAACAGGAAATCATCTTCGAAGTTAGTCAGATGTGTGATGGTACCTGTAATTTATCGAGGAAAATGTTATTAGTTCTTTTAGGGACACCATCCCCATTCAATTCATAATACCGTCGTCGAAGAGACAAATATGATTACTCACGGATAGCTAAAACGTAAGAATGAATATTTTTAGGACTTGGTTTGCAAAAATGTATACTTCGTTCATTTAGCATTGGAAAAAAGATGGGATAGACACTGAAATGTGTTCTCCCCTACCTAAAACCCAGCAGTTTTCCAGCAATAGCAAAATTTCGCTTTCGGTCTATAATCGCTGTACTGACAACGTCAACAAAGACGGAATCATTTTTACATTTCACAAATGCATTTAAATGGGGAAATAACTGCCTGTAACAAATTGTTTTTGACGTGCCCTAAAGATGTTTGCAGCTTGTAAATGAAAACTGGATAATTTTGAATCTTTCATAATTAACCACGTACTCCATCTCAGACAGATAATCATTTTTGCCTTTTAGCTTCGTGTAAGTTATTTATATCTGCTCTTCAGTGACGACATATTAAAGTTTTCTTCAAAAACGTTCCAAAACTCTGGTAGCTCCGTTAATATTTACCCTCTTGTTTCTGAAGACAACCATGTTCCACTCGGGCATCCATGTTAACAAGTCTAATTATTTCATCGGAACTTCCGGAAACGAGGTGCTTTCCAACGGTCGTCAATGCGGTTATGTTACCACTGTGGCTGTTATTCGTAAACGTTTGCTTGGTCACATATTTCTACAATTAATACAAATTAAAATCCCCAATTAAAATCTTCAAAGCATCAATTTAATCCATTGTACAACAAATTTAAAATTTACATTTTACCTTATACTGTTTATCTAATACCTACATTTTAGACATTTACAACAATAATGCATTATACTTGTGAGCCTAACAATAATAAATGAAAATATTTTTCTCTTACACTCTGGTCATCTTCTTGTACTTCCGTGACAGTGTAGCCGATCAAGAAGTGCTCGTAGGTACCTGCAATGACTTCGAACTCCATTGTTATTATATAGGATAATAGATATATGATTGTGAAGCAGAACTTGATTAAGGGAATAACAACTTCCAATTCAATAATAAATTCCAATTATATTATAACAACGGACTTTAATTTAACAGTTTAATGTATTATAGTTTACAATGCCAATCGCAACGTGAATGCCACATGGCTTGACTGACTATCAATGAATGGTAAATAAGGAAAGGTTGAGGATTCACAATTATGTTTTTTTTACTGCTGAAGAAACCACACAAATGTTTTGTGTTCAAATGTGGAGCGCTTGTGTGTCTCCCCATCTGATCCATCACAAATCTTTATTGCGGGAATGGGAAGTTCTCTATACCTTTCCAAAATTCTGAGTCACTTTTGGTTTTGGTGAGGAACAAGAACAAAACAAGTTGACATTGTTTCCAAAAATAGTCACTTTTATATACAGTATAGAACCCTTATGGTAATAACAGTAAAATACAATTATTTCTGTAACGTCAGTGATACTTGTGAGCCTTAAGGATTTAATATTTAATTTATCTGTACACCATTGAAGTGATCGTAAATTTTAATACTTAAATTGGAACAGTAGTATCCTCCTACTTGATTTGGATTTGGTACAGCTCCTCGGACTCACGGTCACAAATCACAACATGAAAGCAACACAATATTAATTTTTTAAATTATATTTTTTAAATAACCATATCAGTTTTGGATAAGTGACAATGGACGTAGCATTTTCTGAAGAAGATGGCATTTACTTGAACCTCTGTGAGAAGCCAATAAGGTTTGAACCTGTGTCCAAAGCAGTCAACGTATTTTATGATGATGCCAATCAGCAGGTAACTATATAGTTTTATTTTTAAATATATATTTATTTTAAAATACAGTGTCTGGTATAAGGATTGTATTTATTTTGCTCGTATTACAGGTTTTTGCGGTTAGGTCAGGAGGGGCGACTGGTGTGGTGGTCAAGGGCCCCAAGGAGAATTTGAACTGCACATTTCGTATGGAGGACAAGGGGGCAGTTTTGTCTATAAAGTTCTCACCTGATCAGAAAATATTGGCCGTACAACGTTCAAGTCATTCCGTTGTGAGTATTGTAAAATAATGTACTCGATACATAATGGTTTTACGTGCAAAGTTGCAAAGCAAGTAATGTTTTCTTATGGTCCAGGAATTCCTCAACTTTACGGGCTCGACTGAAAATCTAATAGAATACTCGCAGACTTCGAAGAACAAAAATGCCAGTATTCTTGGATTCGTGTGGATATCACCTTTAGAGATATTGTTTGTCACAAAACTGGGCCTTGAGCTGTTTCAGGTATTCGATAGTTTATTATGTGCTAGGTATTTGCTTTGTGAATGCGTCGATCACAATTCAGATGTCATTAATATTAGTTATTTTTTTTATTTACTTTACACATTGTAGCTGTATCCTGATAAACGCATGCTGAAGTACCTCCGAAATGTAAATCTGACGATTGAATGGTTTCTTCATTCCCCTGAAAACAATGTTCTAGTTGTCTCATCACCGGGAGGAATAATTCAACCATTTCAGCTGAAACCGGGGAATATATATAAATTTCCAAAATTAGACTGTAAGTCATAGTTTCCACAGTATCACACGGACTTCTAGGTCGTAGCGTACATACTGTGTCTAATTAATACAATTTTTCAAAACAGTGGATTCGACAAATGTAAGTAGAAATCCTGCTGGAAGAGCTGGGATATCAGAAAGGGATACATCCATCGTAACTTTATACAATCAGACAGCTGTTCTGATTCTCCGGCATAAACCTAGAACGACTCCTGCTTCAGGAGCTGAAGTGGATGTATACATCCTTAGCAAGTAATATTTTTGTTTCATGTATATTCTTACTCTTTAATTCAAATTCAGTGCGAGTCTATTAGGTGATCAATAGGTTTATGTAGCAATCAGTAGTAGTAATTGTAAGTATCTCATGGCACAAGTGTTACACAGTTTTTATTTGTAGGGATGGTTCACCGCCAAAAACTCATGCTCTTAAACTGGAAACAAGTGGCAGATTTGCAATCAATGTGATTGATAATGTTATTATCGTACACCATCAAGCCTCAAAAGTAAGTCATATTTGCCCGTTTTATCTACATACAATTGAGATACAACCATTGTGATTTTACAAGTTAATGTGAGGATTATGCAATTTATATAATATTTATATTATTTCCTTAGACGTCCATGCTTTTCGATATTCGTTTAAGTGGTCATACGGAGGGCGCGGTTACATATCATCAGTCCGTTGTAGTTGCAATGCCAATCAAGCCTTTCAAACTAAAATTACTTGTCGCACCTTCACCTTCGTTGAGCGAAAGTACCGAAATAAGCTGCGAATCATGTATGTTTTCATTAAACTAAATTCGTTAATATTATTGTGTGATGGATGGGAAGAGATAGTAACTTCACTCTGTTGTTGTATATTTATAGACTCATCCAATTGGGTAGTGTTTCAACCAAATGTTATAATTGATGCGAAATTGGGATGTCTTTGGTTTTTGGAACTGAGCTTGGAACCTATCAAGAAGCTCATACCAGATAAAGTCAGACTTGTAGAATTTTTGCTGCAACGGAAAAACGGCAAACCGTTTTTGATGAAACTTTTACAAAATGACGTGTTCACACCTGAGTCAAATTTGTTGCTGGTTGGAGGTATTTTGGATAAACTAAATGACAATTACAGGAGCTTTCTAAATGTGGAACTGCAAAGTCAGGTAAGAGAGTGGTTAACTATAGGTGTTCTCCAGATTTATTTGTTAAATTTAAAGATATAAGTATATAATACGTTAAAAGATAACAAGTTTTTCTATATTTCTTGTGCACTTGATTCCTAAAGCTGTTTGTAGCTAACCCTGCTTTGCACCAATTTCAGATGGCTTTGCCTACTTCTGGGAAGTTTGAAGTGCTAACCACAAAAGGAAATATTTTGGTTGATCAGCAGGACTTATATACAAACATTTTCTCTAATTTTCCCAACTGCGACAAAATAAATGACCAGTATATTATATTTGCCTTAACGGAATACATTCGCTCATTGATTCGCTATCAAATTCCTGTGCAACATTACATTTACGAACTGATTATTAATGCCATGGTCAGGCAAAGGTCGTTTAATCAACTTCATCAATTCTTACAGTATCAAGTTGTAACCGACTCCAAGCCTTTGGTAAGATATGGACAAAAGTCACAGAATTCATTCAGTTGTGTATAGTTAAAGCCGTAATAGTAATAGATAAAAAAAACTTTTGTTGTATTACAGGCATGTCTTTTGCTTTCACTGGAGGGAATTTACCCTGCTGCTCACCAATTAGCTTTGGACATGCTTAAGAGACTTTCCACGGCGAATGAGTTGATCGTTGAAATTTTGTTAAACAAACAAAAAATCATAACGGCTATAAGGTAACACTTAATTGTATTCGTGACCTGCTGTGCTCAAATATCATGGGAATCAAAATATCCAAAGTAACGAATTAATGGTATTCGTAAAATGTTGTAGGTTTGTTCAAAGTTGTGGGAGAACTGATCATGTATCTGCAAGGAAATTCCTGGATGCCGCCATGAAAACGGGAGATAGGCTAGTATTTTTCTCAGTATTCAAGTTTTTTG
Organism: Lipothrix lubbocki; assembly: GCA_034696945.1. NCBI lineage: Eukaryota > Metazoa > Arthropoda > Collembola > Symphypleona > Sminthuridae > Lipothrix > Lipothrix lubbocki. The sequence continues at coordinate 68,391 of JAQGAK010000006.1, read as the reverse complement.
AAGAAAGAAATTTACGATTAAACGGAACTGCTGCATTTGCTCCTAATGAATTATGTGATATTTATGTTCAGCATTTTAATGCTACTTTTGGAAGGAGTTCTGCGATTACGACTTTGTTTGGTGATAAAGATGGTGCCTAATTTTTTAACCTACCTCTGTTATTTATTCCAGAATTGATTTAGTCTATCAAAATCTAGATGTAGTTTTGTTTTCTGTCGTAGTTGCCTAGTTCTTTGTAAACAATGGGTTCTAAGCGATAATGCTTATATTACGTTTTACGCCAAACGACATAGAAATAAGAGTACTTGCACTGACAATAAAATCCTCTATTATTCTAACAAGGCCGTCTATTCCTTCTGCGAACTTGAATTTCTTTGAAATTATTATTTATTTCATATTGTTGCTAGCGGATTTATACTTTTGTTTTAGATATATTGGTTCTTGAGGCAGTTGTTGAACGTATTTCTGATATCGATGGAGGACCAGTGTCCGTGAAAATTTGAATGAGATCTTCCTTGGCCATTTTCTGTTTGTTACTTTGCCCCAAAGCTGCGAGGAGTTTGAGGAATTCTTTCATGGAAATTCTTTGTTTAGTCCTAAAGCACAGTTCTCATGTAATTTTTGCTTAAATAGTCTTTTAGAAATACAGTTTTGATCATGGAAATACGCGACAGTTAAAATTGCAAGAAAAACGTACGGGTAAAGTTGTATATACAACACATCTACATCTTCGGGAACGAATCCCTGCTCAACAAGTTTCGCTTGTCGGAACCATTTATCAATATTTAACATGGAAATTCCAGTACTAGTATTTCCCGGTACGGTTGCTTCACCAAATCGAGAAAACTCTTGGAATCTGACTTTAAAAGCCGGGTCAACTGTAGGATCATCTTCATCCAACATCAGCTTGGACGCCGTTTTCTATTTAAAAGCAAGTTACGTGATTCTCTGTATGTCAACATTGTTAATATGAATTCATTTCGTTTTGCAGGATACCGTGGGTTTCCGAGCTTGACTTATACTCGCTCTGTCGCTATTCTTCACACCCGCAACAGTGTTGACAGGTCTGGGGACGCCGCATCTGCACAATCGCTCCGTTATTTCTTTAGCATTAGTATGTTTACCCTTTGAGTCTCCGATAGCATCCACAAATTTAAGAAAAGTCTCATAGTCCAAGCAGCCATTATCCTTGGCATATCTACACGGTTTGAAATATCATTCGGTTTATATTAACGTAGTAAGTACGTGTCTATATGTAAGTAGCCAGTTTGAATGCTAATTTGTTAACTTCATATAATCTAATGAATCACCTGAATTCGTAAAATTGGAGCTCGACATCTTTCGTAGTGAATACCGTAGATCCATGAGGTACAATTAGTCCGGCAAGGGTAAACCATAATTCTGTATTTTGTACAGTAATCCCATCTTCATGTTTATGCTCTCCATATCTCTTGAATTTGTCGAATTGTTCTTCCAACGGAACTGCAGGGTTTATTGTTTGGGGTGGAACAGCATTTGTCAGCACGAATTTAGTTTTTAGTATTTTCACCCTTTGTTTATCCTCTTCGTCACTACTACTGTCATCAGCCCGGTCAACACCGAACAGCAATTTTTCCAAGTCAGCCTCAAGACGCCCCCGATGCGATGTTTCAATTCCTCCGATAGGGTATGCATCATTCCATCTCTTTGCCAAAAAGTCTTTGCCGGATCGTTTTTCTTCAGAGAAAACTTCGTTTTCCTCCTTTTCCAAAGGCTTGTTCGGATTCGAGGAACTCATTATAACAACGGCGTCATTCCCTTTGCCTTTTTTCAGATCTTCCATAAAAGTGGATCTGACTTTTATGCTACTCTCCTCCGTTGCATTTTTAAAGTGACGATTTCTGGAATTAGGGGTGTGACCATAAGGTGTATCCGCCAAAGTCGGATCATACTGATCGCGTTTTTCTTCAAATTCTTCTGAAAAGTTGTTCAACATGTTCTTCAAAAGTTCCACCATTGAAACTGGCAATGACATTGAGATGGTGGAGACAGAAGATAATGCCTGCAAGAGATGGTTACAATTGTAATTTTACAGCTATTCTTATGGGAATCCTATCATATACATACAAAAGTATACCGGTGGGCCACAAGATCTCATTTTCTGAAATATGGAATTCTTGTCAGCATTCTTCCATAGACAGAGCTCAGTCAGGAATTGGTTTAAATCATCAAGGAAGATGCACCAGTTCAACCTACAGGGTAAGGTAATAGTTGTAAAGGTTAATAAGCCCGAGACCATAATGGATGTGAGGGGTTGTAAAGTGATCATATTTACGAATAAAGTCTTTTGAAAAGGTATCCTATATCCATGGATGTAATATTAGATCCGTCAATCACTCCAGCTTGCTTCATCCATTTGATTAGCTGTGTGAGCTCAATTGAGCGTCCATCAGAGAAATAATTACCGTTTTTAGCGAAATAAATAAAATTCTGCTGGAGTGGATCTTCAGCGGATGTTTCCTCTCCCTTTTGCATCATACTTTTGGCTAATCCGAATAACATCTTTTCCTCATCTCTTTTAGAATTTGGACTTCGAGCTCTTTTGGGTGGACCTCGAACTCCCTGTGGAATTTTAAAATAGAGAAGCATACTTAGCACCTTTCAATTTGGTGAACTGAACTTAATTAACTTACTGAAATCGCTTAGAACGAATTAAGAATTTGAGATTTAAGAATTTTGTATGATTCCTACGCCAACGCATATTGGTTCTTCATAAGTATCCTTAGTTAAATCAATGAATTTTTCGAAAAAGTGTTCAGCATCTAAGCGGAATGCGTCCACTACTCGGTCTACAGTCCCTTCCAATGCAGTTGTCTGGAAAACTCGATCCTGGAAAGCTTTCGAACCTGCTAATTGCAGTCGTAATACCACTGTGCTTGGATTAACTCTTTTGAACTGACACAAACTCTCGATAAAGTTCTCGAATTCTTTAAACGGCAGAGCTGATTTTTCACTGCGGAAGTATGACACAACTCTGACATAATATTACTTTGAATACTTTTTACTATTACAGTACCTAATAAGAAAGCACTCACGTTCTGGCAAGAATAGTCTTGACGTCTGTAGGTGATATCTACATCATATAAACTTTCTATTAGAATGACCAAAATTACGGGGTATTTTACGTGAAAAAATCAATCCAGTTATAAAAATAGATGTGCTGTCATTTAAATTCAATCACCTTGCACAAGGGCGTTGAAAATATTTGAGCTTTCTGGAACCAAGTTTCTATTCCGTAATATGTTATCTAAAATAATAAATAAATTCATGCATGACATACATCATTGTGCAAACTCAAAAGCAGAAGAACAGTAGCAATCAGTCTCTGACAAGTTTTCATTCAACGATACTTAAAACACGTAAAAGATTTGTGTAGACAGTAGCAAACCCGTTGTCACCTTATGATCATCTTTATTTGCTTCCCCATCATCCTCGAGTTGTACCCCTGACCTTTTTGACGATCGACCCTCCACAGTGTCCTCCCGGTCGTGCCTCCGTAATTTAGCATATTTTAAGAACAACTGATGCAAGGAATGTAGGCTGCTACACTCTTCGTTGGAAACGTTGATATTACCTCCACTGATAGATTGTGATCTTGAATTTCTCCTTGGTGAATCGGATTGTCTGCTTTCTTTAGCGATCAAGGTTGGTTGGCGACTCTTTGCAGTCGATGCGTCGCTTGTTTTACTGGCCCGGACAGATTTTGCAGAAGCAGTGCTCATGTGAGTAGTCATTCTTCGGTTATTATGTAACCAGAGGTAAAATGCAGTTTGTAATTAATTATTTGCTTTACGACTATTCACATTTCACATAGCTAAACGTTACTGGATTTGCGGGCACGCATTTTGCGTCATCGCGAACATTATGAGGAGAAAGCGTCAAAATTGTTTTCATACCTGTCTTATTCACTGCAAAATCATTTAAAATTTACTAAACTAACTTACATACAAATTGGGAGTAAAATTACCAACGTGCAAATGTGCTTCCAGTGTTTTCTAATCTCTATCTATTTATACCTTCTACACATTAAGGTGATTTTGCTAGTAATAATTAATGGAATATACTATTAAAAAGGTACTGGTGATGTTAAATTTAGTAAACTGAACACCAAAAATATTACATATTGTGCTACTACTTGCTACTGTTTTACTACCTTAAGTTAAGTACTAATGTAAAATACGATATGAAAAAATTACAGAGAGAGAGAAAGAAACTTTATTTCACTGACACCGTTATGGTGTTTGCCTTTCGACACAGTAACACAATTCAATGTATTTTACATAAAAATGATTATGCTTGTTAAATTATTTGTTAATTATTATAACAATGATTATAAGCTATTTTCACTGATCCTCTAATAGTTGCTATCACTATCTCCTTAATAATATCACTAGATAATTCAAATCTCTTCCGAAAATCTTCAAGTGCATTCATACTATCTATCTGTCTGAAATCTGAATCTGAAATTTAGTTTAAAATAAAAATTAGTTTAGATTGAAATAATTTTAATTTAATTAAGTTAATTTATTTTTAACAGTAACATAACCCTATAGTATACTATGGTGTGCATTTTTACTTTTAATTACATTTTGTACCGTTACGTTACATGAAACATAACGATAACGGTGCAGTGTAGCGAAAATATTTCAGAACTAAATTAAATTATTAATATTTAATTTTTGTGAAGATGCTTTTTAGACTAATAGCCGATATTATCTTTTGACAAATTCCGTATACGTTAGAAAGCACATCACTATGCGCATTTACCCCATGATCAAAATGATATTTTACGATAACTGCACAGGTTCCAACTTCCAACAGTTAAGGGCTTAAAGGCATCAAGGGCTATCCGCCTTATTTTTTGAACCTTAAATAGCCTTAACAGTTGTCCTATAAATCCATAAATCAACAACGGAAGTTGCTAACAAGGATGGCATTTGTCTACAGCATGTAATTCAATTCAATTCATATGTTCCTAAACATTTGTACCCCTATGAGGCCCATATAGGTATACCTATAAAATTTTAAACTTGGAGATTGTTTCGTATGTGTTTTATATTGGATCAACTATTTGAATGTAGCACATACTAATATACATATTGTATGTGTAAGTGTGTATTATTGAATTTTTGGATTTTCCTTAAGAGCGAGTCCAAAACAACTAAATAGAAACTAAAATATTTCCCAAACCCAAGCATGGTATTACTGAGTTTCCCCTGTCTATTCCGACTTTCCAGGTTGCACTAATGTTAAACAGAGGAAACTATCCACTTTCCATCTGTACTTTCTATTTCCCACTAGTATTGCTTTCCACTTTCCATAGCAACTTTCCACACGCGCTTTTCACTTATGTATAGCTACATTTTACAACGTTTTTCGCAGATATGACCGCAATTCTTGCGGTAGCATATTTTGCATGTGGAGTGTAACTCGATGTTCTGGAACTGGTGAAAAGTACATCGTGTAGATGAGAAGCGCAGTGGAAAGTTGTTACGGAAAGTTGGTTTGGAAAGTTGCTATGGAAAGTGGAAAGCATGTCGGAATTCTGACCACATGCTTAAAAGCATTGTATTCCTTAATCAGTGAGCAACTGTAAAAACATTCTCAACTGGTTAATTTTACAAATATTCCGCAAAACAACAGAACGCACTACATGAAAGTCTACTGGTTCCTAGACGTATACTACAAAAATTTCTGTTCAAAAGTTGAAAGCCAGAACGCACTAAAATTACCCATGTACTATTGTCATGCTCTACCATGTTTCCAAATATAAGCACATCTTGATATTGAACATTTTCATTTTAATGGGTCCCGGAATTAGCAAAATTTCATTTTAGTGTGACCTGATGCTTCGATGACGAAATTTTTCTTGGAACGTCAATATATAGAACATACTATGTAGCTTCCATACTTTACAGCGTTTGGTGTAGGGAAACGAAAATGAGCCATTTAATGTCACAACCAAGAGTGAAAGCAAACTAGCATTGGAAGAAATGAGAAAAGTTGTAACCATTACTATTACCCCAAAGCTCACCACAGTATCATACACAATTTGCCTTTTTCATCTACATACTTATGGCAAAACGAAGGGTCTTCAGGTTTAAATTTTTACGGAAAAAAAACAAACGGATATTGTCCTGCTTTTTATCCTAATTGTTTTCCTAACACTTAGAATTCATTTTTGACGAACCATTAAAAGTAGTAAAATGATTTGTTTCCAAGGATGCTCCGAACGTTTTCTCCAATCTTTTCGGCTATTTCCCTTTGAAAGGATTCGGGAGCGAAAGCAATGGCAAGAAGGGTAAAAACTACTTTCAGTCTTGAACACTTCCATTCCAGTGCCACATCACTTGAGGTATTACTGACATACTTGACGATGTTCTATATTTATTAAAGTAGGAGGCAAGGAAAGCGAAGCTGAAACGTCGCACGTGGACTCCTTTGAAGAACCTACAGCGAAGAGAATTCGTATCGAAATTTCAAATACTCATGTATAAGTGTAGTTATGGGAGACTATATACGACTTCTGTAATCTATATACTCGTGAAACTGGAGCCTGTTATGTGCCAAATAAGACTTCAAATTCCAAGAATTGAGACACCCGTTTCCCGTCCAGCTAGAAAGAGTAAGCATGCCATTGTGAAAATGGTACAACAAACAGCTCTATTATAAGTACATATGTATTCCAAGGAATACATGTATGAAGGCACTTGAAAGTTTAGATTGTAACTACTTGTAAAATGAAATTCGAACGCATAAAATGCCTTTAATCTACTTAGCAATATTGTCGGGGCATTGTATTCTATATAGGGTACACGTTTCTAAATAAATCACAATAGTTGGAGCCATCCACTTACGCACCACCCACCCCCATCAACTTAACTTATCAGACGGAGCCTCTTCAGAGGGCACGAGTGGGAAGAGGTCATATACCTATAAGTATGGATGGATGTCATGGCAGCAGGTTAGAAGTTATACACGGAAGGAGGAAGCATCAGGTTTTGTAGTTTGGAGAAACAAACAAAGGGAAATTTACCCTGAAGCAGATGAGTAGATAAATGTCTGCTATGCTTCATTTTCAATAGCATCCATTGAAGTTTACATAAAAATCTGATTCCGAAAAGAGTTCCGGGTTCCCTTGCAAGTTTTATATTCCACCATTTAATTTAACATAAAGCAAAAACGGCTTCTCTTTCTTTTCCAATTTTCCCCTAATCATCAAGAACGTCGCAGCCGGAATGCTGACAACGCCAGAAAATACTTCCCCAACAGAAACCCATGTTATTCATTAGATATTTCCTTGAAGAGCTAGTCTATATGAACAATATTCTATATACTTGTCTATACTTGCATATCTTACATTTCGCATCATATACTATGTATGTATGATGCTGAGGTCTCCAGACGTCAAATCTGCTGCTGTCTTTGCTGATGGAGGCTTGAATGTAATTAAAAAATTCAAGCCTTGACAACTAAGAAATTAGAGTTGTTACTATGAAAATGTCTTGATTGAAGCCATGGAGGTACAGTATAAAGTATGTACAGAGCTTATAGAAGGTTTATAGAAGTATGAGGTAGCATAGAAGTACTATCCTTCTATTTAAGCTATAGTATGTATGTACTCCGACCTAACTAACGATAAGTAAGAAAAACATCGCATAACAAAGTATAAAGGCACCTCACGTGTGTCAACTTCCTAAACTCTCATTATATTATGTATTTTTGTACTCCCGAGGTAATGAAATTTCCTTCCATTCTGGCCGTGCGTGGATGGAGTTGTGTTTTTAATCAACCCAAAGATTTTTCAAATAATATAGAATTTACGGACTCTAGTAAAATCCAAAATTCGTTTAAAGCTACTGCGTTTCACGTTAATGTCGTATGCTGTTCTATGATCATGTGCTAATATACTGATGAGATAGCATGCAGAATAAGCATATCGTCGGTGAAGGATCTATTAAAAGTACTAACTTCTGTGTTGAAGGGATAGCAATTGGTACTTTAAGACCTTTCACCGGTGATATGTACAGGAACTACTGTGTATATACACTTTATCATCAAATCGGGGGGCAAAGTGGTTCAAAAACTAATTTTCCTTATGGAATATAATACCTTGAGAGTCCGTCCCGATTCCGTATATCTATGTGTTAGGGTAATATTGGATAGAGCGGAAGATGATGTTGACATGAAATGTGAAACGGAAGCCTTTGAAGCTGAATGAGATTGATGTTGGACTGAAGGAGATGGATATTTAATAAGTATACAAGGAAAAATCGCGGAGGTTCTTTTCTCTATATTTTTATTTCTTACTACATAATACTGTAATGTTATACATACATACATTGTATTTTTTTCCACACTATTATTGATATTCCAGAGATTTTTGAATTTGACTCGGCGGCGTAAAATTAAATCAAAGTCTACACCCTAACTTTCAGATATAATTACATATAATAATAATTATTATTACATATTTTCATATAATAATAAATTGTTTTATACAGGACAAGAGTAAAAACAATGACTGACTTCCGTCAACAGAGACACAGTTCACATCATACTCGTACACATGTATTGTATTATATATCCTTATGTATGTAGATATAAACTCAATTATATATGTACTGTTTTGTACATCCAAAATATGTAGTATTAACTTAAAATAGTACAATAGTTTTATACAGATACAAACATTGTTTTATCTCGCCACATATGTGTACACACTAACCTTTTTAGTCACGTTTCTGCTGTAACGATTAAACTTTATTCCCCTTTGGTTTTGATGCATTCACAATCTTATTATAATCATCACCCCGGTCCTTCATATGTGATTCCTTACCTGCTAAATGTATATTACCTACTTACGTATTATCATCATGGTTGTAATATAGATATTTTTTTTAAACTACAGTTGTAATTCTCACAGACAAATAGTTGGTAGAACCGTACACAGCTTGTAATATCTGACTTGTTCCTGTATAATAAGTACATACACATATATATACATACATATATATCAAGGGTTATATAAGTTAAGGGTAACAACAGCATTTCTTTAGATATTGTATTTTGTTTCATATTTTAGACAACGGCACCATTATACAATTTTACAACATGTAAATATTTAGAGACAATAGTAATAATTTGTTGAAATTTGTAGATCTATAGAGATTTAGTATTCACATCAAACTCAATTCCATTTACTTACACTTCATTCCAAATCCTCCTCAATACATTCCGCATAGAGCAGAGGTAATAATTATTATTGTACAAGATATAATTGCAAGATATCATCTTTATCTGGCTTTTTCATACTACTACAGTGATTCCCAACTAGTAGTTGATTGTAACAACGTCATTCTTTTTTTTTATACTGTGAGTTCTGATTTGAGGTTCATAAACTGTCCACCACCTTTCCAGCCCTTTGACTTTTGTGTGTTAAAAAGTTCAAAGACAAAGAAATGACAGTGCCCGCTGCCATTCCCATTAGTATAATAGTGTAGAGACTAGAATAAGTAACACGCCTTGATTTTCTTTCTTTTGCAAACGATGATCTGCATTTGTTTTCTCAAACACTAAATTTATCAAGTCTCAAATACTACATCGTGGTATTTAACGGCTTGTGGGGGCGTGAAACGTCATTTTTTAATACTAAAATATATGTATGAATAACACAGAAATTCCAACACAGACTGATCCGACTGTTGACAAAATAAAGCCTTTAAGATTTTTAAGTAATTATTATTTAAATACATTTTCAACGATTCAAATATAATCTGTGATCAATAAATATACTTTTCTATGATCTGACTAGTAGTATATAGTAACTTCATGATAATTTACTACTTCGAGATGAATCTTTACGAAATTATTGATCTTTTGTGATTCATAACAAATTCCGCAAAAGTGATTCATCGTTCTACAAATACGTATTCGTAAAACTAATTTAAGCGAAAATATGGAGTAAGAGTAATGATTTATATACAAATATGCGGTGGATTCTCTCATAATTTGTTAAATCAGCAAAGAAATTACTGTAATAAGTTTACAGGTCGAAATCCCGGACCCCGTTGTCCCCGATCAACTTCAGTTACTCTCACTGTGTAATCACAATAATATTTTCTATGTTAACCCTCAAATTACTTACCGACCATTCCCACCCTCTCCTGACTATAATAGAAGTTAACATGTACATAAAGGATATTATTTATTCCTGCATTCACAATCATAGAGACGTACCACGTGTTTCCTTAATTAGAATAATTTTTAATAATTTATTTAAAATTAACTCTTCAATGTCTGCCGCAATTCTTGTTAAATGCAACCAATGTACAGGAAATTCCATCGCTAATCGACATCACGAGCAAACGGAATTTATTCAACACTGTATATTTGTGCTTTTAGTTGAATTGTGTCCTTCACGCTGCCTACTAGTACACCCTCTCAAGGTTTAAGAACAAGGGTTATTATAGTTATTAAAACAATAAACTCTATTTTAGAGCCCTCCGTTTTACCAGACTTACAAATTGTCTGGTGATTACATTTATAGATGGAGCCAGAGCTATTTAGTTAGTTAATAGTCGTCAGCTTTTATATCGTCGGAAACCATATTTAATCACTAAATTTTTACGTATTTCAATGATTCCAAAAACCTTGAATACCCTTAAAAGAGGTTTGCATATTGGAAAAGTCTGAGCATTCGTAATGGTATAATTGACGTGTATGTGCACACTTGGCCTTGTTATTTTTAAAAACTAAAGATTATGTTTCGACAATGTAATATGACGATTGTAATGTAATGTAATGCTTCGACAAGAACGCTTTTAAAAAAGTATAAATGTCCTGTTTAGACAAGTTTACGTTGCAATATTACTGTTAATATATCCCATATATGTATTTAACTTATTGTGGTCTAAACTAAAAAGAATAATGGATACATGAAAATATTACAAAAATTGGATTGGAATTGTTCTGAAATGTGTGCAGTATTGTAGTATAATATAGATACATATATACAGATAGTAATTAAATGGTAAACTGATCTTCTGGTCTAATCCTCCGTATTATTAAAAAAACAAACGCCGTTCATACCATAGAACCAGAAGTGAAACTGAATAATTGCTTGCAATCTTAAAATATGTAGGTTATATAGTGTCAAATTATTACCATAATATTAATATGTTATGTGCTTTTATATTCTGTCGTCATAGAAATGATTCCGGTAAAATGATTTTTCCGTTAAATAGTGAATATTGCATTACATCCGCCCTACGTCATTTAGTGTAGGGTAAATATTTGATAGAAGACTGTGTGTGTTCAACTAAATAATAGTCAATATTCAAAAAACATTGAATGGTCCCTGAAAAATACGTTGCAGTATGTACCATAGTGTTTGTGTGGTGTGTTCTTCAGTTAACAACAGCGCCAACAACACTATATAACTTACAATAATAATGTATTTTATTAGTAAGTCCGAATTTGTTTTGAACTTGTTTCACAAATGAATTTGTTGCTTTTATTATTTTTATTAAGATTAGATCTGTAGCAATGTATTTAAGGAAATTCACATACATTTATTTAGGTTTGCTCAGTGGTGAGTACGGTGGTGTTTTTAGTTACGAAACACCTTCCGTCATCGCCCTTAAACTGTTATTATGACCATTTCTAAACACATTTTTTTTCTTCCCCTATAGCTGAACATTTCACCGGAACTCATCTCTGACAACTTAAAATCTGATCGTGAAACACAAGCTGAGCGTCGGCCTCAATACCAAAATCTAAAATCAACAACAGCGTTTTTGCCGGAGGACATAAGCTATCCGATTCTCTTTCCCGCCCAAGTAGTATAGAGAACTACCATGGATCCATGATTGAAGAATGAACTGTCTTAAGATTATTCTCACAGATAGCTTTCACCTATTAATAAATAAGTATAATATACTTTATACGAAATTGTTAAGTTCTAAAAAATAAGATCGTTATTTAGGTAAGAGTTTGTTAGCCGGAACCAATGCTACAAAATAAGTTTCTGAAGTATCTGTATACTATTAACTGTTGTTAAGAACTTGTGGTAGATAGTAACACAACCTCTTGAATTTCCTAACTGTAGATGTCAAGGGATGGGAAGAGTATAGGATACCCTATATTTATAATACTTTTGTAACTCCCTAAAATTAGCGTTAATAATCCTTGGAACCATTTATACTATTAAGGTAAATTAAGGAGGAAATAATTTGTGAGCCAGTAGGTATTTATAATGAATGTTTTACAGATAATGGTATGTGAAGCCATTTATGTCAATGGCTGGGGTTACAAACCTCCTGGTAAAAAGTAATGTATCGCATCATCCTCTCATTCGTCCTTTAACAACTCCCTGTGTTCAGTACTCCTAAAGTTGGTACTGTATTCATAATTCCTGTTGTAGTGATTATTTTATTACCATATTATTATAGTTTTGTAAATGCCTAGCTTACTTATTAGTACATTTTACGAGTACGATAGTGTATACCTATAGCATATAACCTATATCTCGAAGTTCCACGTGTTATATAACGTAGCACACTCATATGTAATGGAAAAATTGACGTTGGTACAAATATTTCGGTCAAAATAATACTTAAAATACTGGGGTATGTCTACATGACTGTCATTTGTGATTATATTTGTCAAAAAATTCACTTGCTTGGTTGAGTGTAAACTTAACTAAATAAACCAAAGTTTTTACCTCAAGGGGAAGTATGACTCGTTACATCTCTCATGTCACAATGTTTACCTATAGTAGTAGTTATTATTGTTTGTGTGCTACGTGGATACTCTGATGCTGAAGATGTAATAATTATGCAACTTGTTCGAAAACCTTTAAACCCAAGAGTGTATCTCTACGAAGAGTTTATGTATCTTGTATTTTTGAGTTTACGTATCTTGTATTTTTGAGTTTACGAATCTTGTGTCTTTATGAAGACTGTATCTTGTATCGTTAGGAAGAATAAATGTTGCATCTTTACGAAGAGCGTATCTCATCGTTTACACAGAATTAAACCGCATAAAGCGCACCAGTAAATGAAACAGCAGTAGGTTGAAAAGAAACAGATTAATAAACAACTATACTGAATAATTATCCATTCCAACTAATGTATATAGTTACTTGGGATTATTTGTTTGATTACTGTTGTTTCCGCGCTGGAAAATTGTTAAGGATGGTTTATAACTTGTGCTATGAATTACCAGAGAGAGTATTACATCAATTTTGAATCCCCTGATGCGCTTTAAAATTTACTCTTCATACATCTTTGCTCTCAGCCTCTTATTATACTTACTAGTAAACCATGTAACCAATATCCGCTCAAGTGATCCCATTCCAAGGAAAATGCATGTGTATGTCTGGACTTTTTGTATAGTGTAGTTTTCATCCGAAAGTATGTTGTTTTTATTTGTGCCAACTTTAGACGAATAGAAGTCTGTTACGGAGGAGCCTTACATAAGAAGTATATGTATAGCTGTTGTAAATTCGAGACATGGCTTGGTGAGCAAATTATGATCTCTCAATTGTTCTTTTTCTCTCAACCTACTTTACACATTCATAACAACTGCCAACTGCATACAGAGATGAGGGGGAAAATGCTATATAATTAAATGGATTTATGTTTGCTAAATAGATCTAAATTCCCGATCCTTCACGTATTCAGAATTTCTCATGTGTTTTCGATCGTCTCTCTCTCTCTCTGTGTGTGTACTGCACTCACAGCGTAATTATATTAATCCATAGCTTGACGACCATGTACTGTATACCCTTAATATTTGAATGTGCTATATACTCAGGATCCTGCACTAAAAATGATAACATCTAGGAATTACGCAGACAGTAGCTATAGAGTTGGGTTGTCCTGTATACAAGTCTGATAGGAAGTTTCGCTATGTAGATTACAAGGTTCCCTATTATTTAATGTCAACTTTGGATTCGCATGAGAGTGTAGTCCTATACAGTTAGGAGAGCATTTGTTACCAGACTATCGATTACACAACACTCCCGATGTTTCTCGTGGAGAAGGAATTGGAAATTCATTTGGTACGTAAAGGGACCGAAGGAATTGTGTGATAAAATTGTATACGGGAATGAATTTCAGTAATTTATGCATAGCTTCCTGGCATTGTAAACTTTATAGTAGTGTAATAACGACTTAATTCTATTTTATTGAATTTATTATTCCTCCCATTCATTCTTTATACTCCTTAGTAGCTACATTTCCTTTAATTAAAAAAGAAGTTGAAATTTTTTGGATAAATCAAGATTTTGTCTTTGTATACATACAGAAAATGTATCACTTTAATTTTCTCACAATTTTATTATTATTATTATTTCTTGTGCAAAGTTTCAAGTACCACATTTATATTTATGTACAACGTTGGATTCTCAGCTAATCATACCTTCCGTATTATTATATACAAACGTGAGAATTCCAAGCTCCCCTTGTAGTTGTGAATCAGTAGGATCCTCATTGACAATGGTTTGGATGCAATTTTCTTGTCTAACGATAACTTAAACTCAGGGGGACACACCTATCATTTATTTTACTTCCCTAACGTTTGTTTATATACTTATAGTAAGTAATAATTTCTCAATCGTATCTTTTTAATCGTTAGGTTATTTAGTGTAATTATTCGACCGAAAAAGAAAATTTGTCCGTATATTCTTCACAATATTTATCCTAAAATATCAATGAGATGGAAAACACTATTATATGTTTTTATAATAGTATTTTTTATGATTTGGTAACTTGGTTTTGGGATGTCCCTCACAAACGTCCCTACATTTAGCTTGTCCAGCTTATACATCGTATTCGTGCTGACTAGGAGAGACTAGTGAGGATGAGAATCCACCACTTATATTTCTATTCTTTCTTTGTAGCGGATTCATGTTTTAGAGATGTAATGTAGTTAGAAAGTGAATATAATTTTTTTTTGAAATCCCTTTTTTAGTCCAGTTCATGTCGATTTACTTTAAGATGCGATGGATTCTTTACGAGAGGCCGGATTGCTAACTGCGGAGACCGAAGATCCTCGATGCGGAGTTGTGTTGTTGAGCTGAGCGAGTTTCCTGTACAGCGGCGAATTCACAAAGCGTGGGTACGAATCACGATGCATCAGCGTGAAAATTTGCACTTGTGCTTCGTCGAAGGTGTGTGGGGTTGGATCGACCATGTTTTGATTGACGACCTCGCGAACTCTTGAGTCCAGGCTCACCTGCATAGAAATTGCTCGCATTAACATTTCAAACATGCCAACTTTGTTCAGACAAGAGTTTTTTTTGTCATTCATTATACGTGCTTGGTGTGCAAAAAAAAAAATTTTTTTGTTCGTATCTACAAGTGTATGTATAACCCCGAGAAGAAACATTTTTTTCTCTTACATAAATTACTACTTGCTTTCCTTTACAGGCGCTCCATGAAATGAACAAATTCTAATTAATTTCTGACAGCTTTAAACCCTTAAGTACCTTTGCTTGCAACTTCAGGAACATGTCAGCCCTCCAACCTACACTTTCACAACAGGCACAATTTCTTACCAATCCACTATTTCACAAGATCCGCACATCTATACACATGCACAGCATCTACACTGTCTACACTACAACATCCACAAAGTTTACAACACCCATTGTAGACCAGAGTGCGTATATATTTTAACTCCAGCAACCATCTTATACAAACTTCATTTCTTCTTCGCCATCCCTATTTAATATTCAAGGACCACTTCATAAAAATTGTAGTCAATTGCACTTCCAGGAGCTAACCTTCATCTTACACTCATATAAATCTATATTGTAGGCTCCATTGCTCCTTTCAAAGCGTTACTACCATATGACATTACATTTTCCCCGCATTCAAAACCCTTTATCGCGTTTCTTTTCTGGACGACTTCTATTATTACTAAGAGACCCGGGTTTATTTCATGAACCGAAATTTCATTTCCAGATCAATTCCCAGCTTACGTACACACTCCTAGGTGGAAGCACGGGCGGAGGATTGTTAATTTCTTTAAGAAAATTCCCGCCTCATGACGGGTGAAGCTGACGGTATGATGATGTTGTTGTTTGATGTGTTCCTATCTAAACAGAATTGACCTAAGGTCCTCTGGCGAGAACAGAAGGGGAGGGAGGTCATCTGTTGAGAACAGGAGTGTAGGGAGGTCAGCGGGATTGAGTTGACAGGAGGAATATGAAGTTCAATAGTGGCAGAGAGAGATGAGAGAGAGAGAAAGAAAGAGAGCTTGATGAAATTGGTGATTCCGAGAACCAGCAATAGTTGCGGTACTGACGCTGTCACATCTTCCGCAAATCAACTTTATTTACTGTAATCCTTTATGTCCGTTGTATAAAATGGGCATCCTACCTTCCTATAGTACAGCTGCTTGTTAGGCTGTCAATCCTCGCGTGTCATAAAAGTTTAAAAACTTAGACATGAAGTATGGAATTGAGCGAGGAAGCTGAAAATGTTCATGGAACTCAGCGCTTTACATTCGTGGTTATTTTATTACTTCTGTTTTAGACAGCCTTGAGTAATTTGTCTTTAGAGATTTGTACTTCACGTCAAAGGGAGATAAGGCATGAAATTAATTTAATGAATATAACGAAAGTGAGACCTGTGGGTCGTATGGAACAGTTCCAATAAGCTGAACTTGTGTTTACTCCGGGCATCTCAAGCCATAAAATGAAACAAGATACATGCGTAGGTAGTTGTCTAGGTGTACTATCTGTGTTATTAGCTGTCATCCTTGGAGGAATAAACAGCGACTGGGATAATTTAAAGTGCTCCGTAATGGAATCGATGAAGACTGAGTCTAATAATTACTATGGCAGACTTGTGATCGGGAAAAATGCAGTCGAGTCAGCAAATAAATAATGTCCTTATGGGTAAATGATGGCTTACAGATGGGGAACTAATAGCTACAAATGATCGTGTGGAGATGCGTAAAGGATCGTTTACAAATGAGCAAATGATCACTTAGAGATGATCAAGATGTATGTACATATTAGATCCAAACTAAGTATATTTACGCCGTGACTGCTCCCTTTCCAGTCATGTGTTAAAACAATTCCCACTTTAGGCAATATTCTAATGTCAACGCCATTCCGTTCGCGGGAAAAAGGATTCACTACTGTGAACAAGTATGCTTGTTTGTGACTTTGATTTTGAGAATCTGGTTAGGATTAAGTAGATCTGTCACTAGCAGTGGGTGGAATTTCTCAACATGTTTATTAAGGGAAACCTAGGAAATAATAGGAAGCGCTCGAAGTTTTTTTTAGTAGGAAGCTACATAACCAGGAGCTATACACAAATATGTACTATACTTAATGATTTGACAGCCGGGGAAAGTAAACTCAGACTCATGTACTTGGACTCTATATAAGGTGGTAGATGAATTTATACAAATCTGTCTACTTCTTACAACTGCTTCCGTCTTAATGTGGTTCTGCGTGCTACTGCAGCATCAACTTTTATTGATCGCCAAAGCTGAATATTAAGACTCTGACGGAATAGCGATGCAGATAACGCGTCTCGTTCATTGCATCACAATTGCTCCTATCCAGGGTACCGTCCACCCACAACTAGTTTCTCTATAGCCTTGACAACACACCATGCTCTGTTTTCACCCACAAATTATCCCCCAATTACTCTCTTACAATGCCTCCTTCTTCACAGCCTACTGCCTCAACTATTTCTCTTTCGCACTCAACAACCTGGATGTACTTCATTTAAATACCAATCAATGCGGATTTCAGAGCTCACACTTGACTCCCTATACCTCCCACCATATACAATAATTTGCAGAAGGATGAAGTATTTCTCGGTCACTACAACTTACAACTATTTTCACTTCCTAGAAATCATTCCTCATTTTTATCTGTCCGAGTTCACAATCAGCAGCACGATCACGCTTTTATGATATTCCAGAGCCGTAAAATATGTTTCCAGATCGTATTAAGCAGAGTATATCTTTCCCACTAGACCAACAATAAATTGCATTTCGTTTGATTTTTAGCCACCATGAATGTGACGTCAGCTCCATGACTAAAAAAGCTTTATGTTCTTTCCCTCGTTCTTTACTGATTTGGTTGTAGCTTTGTTTTGCTTTGCAATCTTGTGTGATTGTCGTGTATTGAGTAATTGAGCACTGAAAGTCTCATATTGAATATAAAAAATTGTGGTAAAATATGTGTTACTTCTTGTAAAACGGGTATTCTCTAAAACGTAAAAACTCGTGCCCTTGCAGAATTAAAAAGAATTAGTAAAAATTTAGCCATTATTGCGATACGTATCTGCAACGATCGGGGGGAAGAGTACGAGATCAGATACAAATTAGACCCTGGTGTATTGCGTGTTAAGTTTAGTCATGTTCCTGATTGGATTGATTGCTGCAAATTGATTCAATCAGTGTACGTACAAGTGCTAACAGGTACAGCAGAACACCAGAGTACGTTAGCGAATTAACAGGACGGAAATCAAATGGAGAAGGCAGGGTGTGTATGTATGTGAGGAGGGACTATTAACTGGCGATATTGAAAGAAGGAGCTTGTGGGGATATAAGACGAGTCCAGGTAGGAATGTCAGCGTTGTGAGGAGAAGATGTGCATGTGCATCTATCTAGACAATAATTCTGTTGGCACGGGAGGTGAGGATTTGGTGGGGTTCCAAGGAACATGGAGGAATTGGGGTGGGAGTAGAAAATCTCTTTCACTCCTCTGTCTGTATGTATAACTTGTGAAATATAGGTTATATATAGGTTTGTGTGTAGAAGCAACTCAATTGACCCGATTTGCACGCGCGGATAGCTTCTATTGATTTCTTCATGACCTGCTGTAGAGACAGAGGGAATACTTACCACTGCAGCACGTGTGTTGTCTTTCTCTTTGGTTCCTCGTTGGCACACAGACACACACTTACATACATGCACGCTCCTCCAAGAAGTCTGCATGTACATAAGAACAGAGATATAGGTAGAGTACAGACAGAGGGAGAGAGAGAGAGAGAGAGGAAGATGAAAAAGATGGAATAAGATGATGGAAAAGTAAGGTGGTCCTGTCTCTCACCCTGTTTACCTTGTGGGTCTTCATTTCTCTTCTCATCATTATCTCCTTAGCTTTCTTAGGCTTTTCTCGCACTTTACTCTCTTTTATGATCATAAGAAGACTCCTCTTTACCTTCCCTGACAGCTCACTCAATATCGCATTAGCCATCATGAGGAGTATTGTACAAAAGGTGTTAAGTCATGATAGCCTTTTGCTCGCTCTTTCTCACCTCCTTCCCCAAAAACATAAAGTACATATACGGCAGAAAGGGAGAGAGAGAGAGGCGAATGAGAATTTCGACTCCTTTCCGCTTATGACCTTTCTCCTGCCAGTAGTTTACATCTTTCCTGTCTACTCCGCTCTTCAGTGTAAAAGCCCATCGTTAACGATTGAGTCTACTTTAAAGCCCAGAATAATCTATAATGGTATGTGAGTAGGATGGAGTCCAGGCTCCGGTTTAAAGGATACAACTACCCACAACTTCTCCTAGATCATCACCTTCCCCTGCTTAGTCCCAACAGTTCATTTCAGCCCGAATATTAGCTCGCATCATCTTTCTTCTCTGCATTTTATGATTATCTTGTAACTCCGCATACTTGACAGAGAAAGCAGCCACATTCTCAAGATTTGCCTCCTGAGCATCATCCTGCAAACAGCCGGCGTAGCTAATAGTATAATTTTCATAATCATCACGAACTCTATCTTTTTCTCGAACCAACCACCTCTTCTTCTGCTTCCTCTTCTTTTTCTCCCTTTCCATCCACTAACACTACACATTTCTTTTTCCTTGACTCACTTTCTCCTCTCAAACCATTTGCCTGCCATTCAATTCCAACGATTCCATTCTCACTGCGGTTTCCACACTCTTCATCTCAGCAATTTTCTCCCGCTCTACCAACGCTGTGCTTATGTGGCGGAAAAGTATCAAGTCATCAGGAGCTCAGACATGAGCTTTGGTTAACCTTTCGTCAATTATAATGTGACTTAGACACATTTCTGCCAAATGGAATAAATTTTAAAGTGTTTTTTTATAAATAATAATATTCCCTCTAGCTTCCTAACAAATCCCTCGCTGATCCAAAGATTAACCTCCTGTAATAACCCGAACCTTCTCTACCCTCTGGCATCCTCCATCTATTTATATTTAGATTGAATGTTACTAGATTTGATTCTGTAGTTAAAACGTTTATATGAATAAGCGTGGAGGTTACACAGTAGTTGATTATATGCCTCTACATATATCTATATGTACATCAATATTTATGTACATACACTACAGCTGTAAAGAAATCAAAAAATAATTGAAAATTAATTTTTTTTACTCCACATATCAAGACTTGATTTTAATTTCAAAGCCATTAACAAAAAAGGATTCGTGTTAGAAGCACAGCTTTCTACGCTCTTTACGTATGCGCTTGTCGTATGTATGTATATGCGAATATTGAATTGGTAAAATAGAGGATTTGCTGGTAGTTTGTTGGGAAACTTGCTTATCTCGTGGATCTGTGCACTGTCCGCCTGAGTCTCTAGACTAAACGTGAACAGGTAGAGTTAACATCAATGTTGAGATGACAACTATCATTTTAGCTGACGGCGGAACGAGGTCCAGTGGCATTTTATCGGAACACACCAGCACGAAACTGCTTGAAATCCTGACCGCAGTCAGTTTTCTTGGTGAGTTCAGGTAAAACAATCTCTATACATAGAGATTTTATATATATACATCTGAGAATTAGCTTTATGCTATACTTATACAGCTATATACTATACTTATATAGCTGTATACTATACTTGTATAGCTGTATACTATACTTGTATAGCTGTATACTATCTTATGCAGCTATATACTATCCTATATAGCTATACACTATGCTTATATAGCTATACACTATGCTTATGTAGCTATACACTATGCTGATATAGCTATACACTATACTTATATAGCTATACACTATGCTTATATAGCTATACACTATGCTGATATAGCTATACACTATACTTATATAGCTATACACAGGCCCATAATATAAATATTGGTGTATTTTCTCACACCTTCATTACGATTTATGTACATTTGACATCATTACATAACTGTGTATAAATGTTTGGGTTGGAGTGAGATAAAAGCAAATATGTATCCGGACTGGAGGAGTGTAGAATTTGATAAATTATGCAGCGGAAATGCCGTCAGGTGCTCGTGTGTGGACTGCCTGTACATGTGAAGGCCGCCTTTAGGGCAAATATACCTCCCGTGATGAGACTGGTGGAGTGCTGTGAAAGTCACCATGTGAAAATATTATCAAGTTTACATAAAACAACAAAGTGCTTATGCCAAATCTAATCTGAATCAATAAATAATTATTGTGGAAGGATTGAGTGAGTAATTGTACGGTAATGCCTATCCCTACCATGACTACCTAGACTTTCGACCTCTCACACACTAACTTTGTGGTGTGTTGCATTAGTTTACCGCACAAATTGTCCTCATACACAACGTAACGCACCAAGTAATAAAAACTGAGTGCAGCAAGGAAAACGAACAACATCACATGTACATAATAAGAGCCGAGTGTATGTAAAAGAGCCTTCAAAAGAGAAGAGACTCGTTTTGCCTTCTATAGTTTGGAGGCTATTGAGATTACTATATAGGCAATTCTCACCAGGCAAAGTCTACATGACTACATGCTGACCCTGCAGCAACTAGTAGGGAAGAACTATATGTATTAGTGATGAGAACAGGAGCGTCAAATTATATTTATTTTTTCCTTATTGACTTTTTCCATTGGAAGTGGTAGAAAAAAAGTGCCACGTTGCAAACGTTCTCTGTAGTCACTTGTGCTTCCCATTTCCCAATAATTGTGCTTTCAACTTGAGTCCTTTATGGTCTTTTATGGGTACTCGGTTAGTTTCATAAGAGATTTTATCATACTTTTAATGATGATAGTTAAATTATCCCTTGTTTTAACCGATAAAGTCATGTCAACCTAATGGAACATGAGTTTTCCATTAAACGGTCGCTCCTTTTTTGTTTGATTTTCATTCAAAGGAAGTGTCTTTCCCTGGTGTAAGTTCCTTATGGGGATTTCTATGTGTGTGCTAACTCAAGCGTTTACATACAGCTGTGGAAATGTGTAGGCTGCAGGACAACTTACTTCCTCACTCGAGTCTTTTTTTCCACTCTCACTCTCTCACACTCCTCGCTTTCTTTCCACGTCCGTACATACGGCTCTTCTAGCTTCTTCTTCTTTCTCCCTGTTGATCACTTTAACCTTCTCGTGCATTACTAATGCCCATGTCATTAATTGAATCCTGTGACTTTTGATTATTACTAAAGGCATCATCCCTTTGAAACGGAATAATTTCTTCCACTCATTCCATTTTAATTAGCTTTTTAAAACAACAGTCAAAACTTTTCCTTACGCTTCAAAGCGGAAATCATGTTGTGTAAGCTCCTGCTCTCCAAACAACCGTATATTATTTTCCTTTTTATGAACTCCCTTTTTGTCTCCTCCAGGCTATCATACTCATAATTATTACTATGAAAAATTCGCATATATGATCAAAAATCTCTTTTTTTTTCTCCCGGCAAAACTTCTCTCCTCTTTTTCAACTTTTGCTTGTGTGGGCCTGTAAAAAGGTCTACGAAGCAATAGATTCAAAGCTACGGAGGGTGTGGGCGGATTTGCTTTATCTTCCTGAAGTTGGAGCAATTGTTTTTATAAAACTCGCTTGTGTGAACGCGCAGGTTAAAAATAATTAATTAGAGAGATTCCTTGAAAATAATTAACTTGTGTAGCAATTCGGAAAAAATATATATTGTTAAAAATCCTCAACAAGAATTATTGACTCGTAGCAAATTCATCAAAAGCATACAAGTTTGGAGGAATGCATGAAAAACATGAGTTTGGAGGAATTCATCAAACAAATGAATTTGTAGAAATTCATTAAAACTAATTAATGTGAGGAAATGTGCAAAAATAATTAACTAGTAACAATTTCTCCGAACTGACGCCCCGTAATTCCAGGGAAAGGAGCAACTTTAAATGAATTATAAAACAATATAAATGACGGCACGTAATATCTTCGAATATCCCGCTTGTATTGAAATTCTATTTAAGGTTGAGCATGAAAC
Source organism: Lipothrix lubbocki (assembly GCA_034696945.1). Classification (NCBI taxonomy): domain Eukaryota; kingdom Metazoa; phylum Arthropoda; class Collembola; order Symphypleona; family Sminthuridae; genus Lipothrix; species Lipothrix lubbocki. Next base: position 45,154 of record JAQGAK010000006.1, on the reverse strand, counting down.
TTGGATGTTTAGATTAAATAAACGGGATGTTAAACAACTGAACTGGCAAAAATTTAGTGAATTTTTGCGAGCTCTGAAGCGAATTTTTCTCTGCTTGGAAAAACTGTGGAATCAAAGTGGGAAAAATGTTTATTTGCACTCCTCGATGCTCGGGCGAAAAAGGAAGGTTTGCATAATGTCATGTAGTCATGCAGACAAACGAGTAGACAATAATAATTTGAGATTATAGCCGGAGATATAGTCCCCAGAAGGAATAGAGAGAGAGAGTTGAAGTAACTAAGGAAGAGGAAGGAGAGAGTAGCTACAGTGCTTGTAATAAAGGGGAATAATATTGACGAAGCAAAGTAGAGCTCTGTTTTGAGAGTGAGAAGCACTCTTGAAGTATTCAAATGTCAGGGAGAAGACAAAAGGAACGCGAGGGCTTATGTTATGCGGTGATAGGGAAATGAAGGTGCTGGTTAGAGTTAATAATGATTCTTTGATGTGCCGCGATAAAATCCTATTCTTCTCCCCAGCCTCGTAGCCTGATGTCATTAGAGTTAATTGTGTATCTCGTAAGTTATACAGGACTTGATGCTCCGTATGCCCAGCTTGTTGTGTGGCTTTCAAGTCTTTTTACTTAACTGCTCCCTCTCCTGTTCAACAACGCCGAGTTATCTTCCGAATTCCCTCTTGTCACCAAATATTATTAGTGTCTCAACGGCCAATACAGTGAAAAATAAATGAACCTTTCCTTTGCTCAAACTTCCTGTTCCTTCTTCTCGTTTCAGATTTTTTGTTTCATTTCTTGAAAGTGCTGAATTTAAGGATAAGGTCACGAAGTTTACACGCTGGAGTAATTCTCATACCCTTCCGTTTCCCTTTTCCTACATTTTTTCAAATTTGCCTCTTTTTTTATTTTCTTTCAATTTTACCCTTTTTGGAAAGTTGCTGAAAATAGGGGAAATTGAAATATCTGTAATAATTCGAAACACCAGAAATCAGAAGGAAAATTCTATTTTGTCCACACAAATAATAGCTTTGACCCCAAATAGGTAAGTGGTTCTCCTCTGACTTAAGTCTCCTCTGACAAAAATAATAACCTCGGCTGTCGACTCCAAATCTGAACACGTAGTTCCTGTTGTTCCTGCTAACATCACGTTAATTCCCGGGTATTAATTATGGATTCATGTTATATTGCTCGTGTATTAAATATGAATTGGTGTTAATGCTGGAGCATTAAATAAGAATGACTGCTATAGGTATCGCGGTTCGTGGTGGTTGCAACAACAAAGGCGTTGCTGATGAACGCTTTCCATCTCCCCCACGCTGTATACCGTTGTTGTTACTATACCTTAAACATTGATATTTGTTACTCCGAACGTAAAACGGAGGACGTCACCCGCCAAAACGGAGTTTCTAAAGACTTCTTCTTTTGCGATGACGGTTGACTAAATTATATAAACTCATAAAGAAGCATAATGTCTGGAAGCCATTCATCTCCCTGCAGTTCGCAACAGTCACAATGCCACAATTAGGAGAGTCAATTGGTGGTGGAGCAGGCGGGACGTGTGTTGGAATTAGGTATGTGTCAGCAGCTGTTTATTAATGTTCATATTTTTATTTCAAATATTTATGTAAATATGGTAAAGATTGATATCAATGAGATCAAGGAATAAAGATGGGAAAATACTTACGACATATATTTTAACAAAATAAATAATAATAATAATTAAATTAATAATTATTATTAATTTAATTATTAATTTAATTATTAATTTAATTATTAAATTCACACACATGGAAGAGGTATAGTAGAAGTGAAGTGGAAACTTTCAGTGAAATCAAGAATCCGTAAGAAAGTGTGTGGGATAAGAAATTTAGTAGATAAATCAAACAAATTCTCAACAATAAAAGACTAAATGAGTAATAATTCCGTTCCAATTCATCTCTATAGCCCTGTAAAATCAATCGAGGTATTCAAACAATAATTTGCAACTTACTGTTGAAGCTAGCTAAAATAAGAAAACTGCAAAATCCCAACTTTGATTCTGTTGAGAAACATCTATTGAATCAAATAATAAAATCAATTTGTAGTTTGCAAACTAGAGCTTCTCAATAATGTTGAGAACAGATGAAGCCTGGAACAACAAGAAATGTCGTCGTCAGCAACAAAAATTATCGTAGGAGTCATGAACTGAAATGTTGAGCAAGGCAGGAAAGTAATAAATAGTAGAGAAAGGAAGTACACAAGTGAAAATCAAGGACTTCAAATATTACGTAAAAATCATGAACAACAATGATATTCTACACAATTCAGGAAATTAGGGTGCAAAAATCAGCATTTTACTTGGAATGTGGAAGGTATAATGGAAGGAATATATGAGGATTCGCCTTTCGCAAATTTCTCCTTTGAATTTCTACTTTCTACAACAAACCAACGGAATCCTTGTGAGACTAACTAACTAAACTAGCACAACATCCTAATAAAAAAACATAATACGAGCTAATAATGAAGGAATTTCTGGATGATTCGAATCTAACTACAATAGTGATAAATAATTTGATGTTGAAGCTCTAATGGAATCTAACCTTTAGTATAATCCTAAAATAAATATGAAATATTCGAATTTTCAACATAAAAGTGCGACACAATAGAGCTCTTGGCTTAGGCTGAATGCATCGTCACTACACGGCATTGATGTCCTCTTTGTTGTGCAAATTTACACGCTATTGTCATTATTTCTCCTATTTTTATTTTCTATTTACGCGCTTTATATGTAGCATGGGGTTTCTCATCATCAACTGCTAATATATTTATTCGGCGTCATTACGCCATGTCTTCACAGGACATGTCAATGATAAAGAATGTATGTTGTTACCTCCAGCTCCTGAGCAATAAAATGTCGGGGGAAGTATCAATTTCTCTGCCGTCATAACAGCAGACATTCTGCTGCAGAATATAGAGTTTTGCCAATATAATTAGAGCAAAGGCAAATCTACGCTTCCCAAATACGCCAATAATAATTCCAGAAGGTCCCAATTACTTTTGATAAAAACAGTCTTTTCAAGTTTATTTGCTGGAAATTGCACCAATTTTCCTTGTATACATAGTGTATATGTATGTATTTGGCTACACTGCAACTGAGAATTTATTCAGCTGAACAACTCCGAACTATAGTCAGCATTTAAGAGTTTACTTCCAAACGTTGTAGTTGAGAACGGAGGTTTAATCATATTTCCCCTTTTTGACTGATTACAGCTAATTATACCATTTTATTGGCAATTTTATCTTGAGGACGACAATAACATTTGGTTGTTTCAGGTCTACGAGTAGGAATAATTGTACATATGTACGTACGTGTAATCAATTTTCAATGGATAAATCCTTAATTTATACATGCCTTATTGCTATAGACAATTATATGAAAAAGAAGAATGTCACTGCGATTATTATACATAATAATTTTATCCAATGCTAATCGTAAGATCATTCCTATATATAGGAAAAGTATGTATACTTTTCTCTGACAGTGGTCACAAGCTGTAGCTGAAAGTCCACTAAATAAAAAATATTTAAAAAATTTTAATTATTCATAAATTCAATTTTTTCTGTCACGTGAAAATATTAGAATTTGTTCATTCAGCAGCGGAGCGTTGCAAGTAGAGAGATAACAGCAATAGCTGGTAGTTCAGCTAGTAGAGTAGAACATGATTAGAGTATCTTTGTACATGCAAAATGCAATGAGCGAAAGATTGAAAATGTTAAAAATAGAAAAAAAATTGGTAGTAACAATACATGTTATTGTTAATAAAATGCTTCAAATCCGGACGTTTTAGTATAGTCCAAAGTGATATGATTTGTGCAAAGAAATCATGAAAGGAATTCGCATTTCTGTAATAAATACATGGGACCATGGGAATAAAAGGGGATATTATTAAAGGTAAAGTCTGAATTATTAGAAAGTAAGTGCATAGGTAATATAATAATAGTAGGTATATGTTCTAGTGATATATGTGGTATATGTTTCTCGTGATATATGTGGTATATGTTCAAAGTATGAGCTTGGAGAATTTCAAGATACATATTATATTCCAGGAGCTAAAGCCGTTGGAGATGCTTGCTTGTAGTCAAAAGGAAGTGCGTAGGATTGAAGATTGTGTATATAGATGTATTGGGTAAAAGGGAATATAAATGTGGACTCTGATGTAATATGTAATCTGATGTATATGTTGGAGGATCTATGTAGCAGACAATGATATAGTATGTGTAATAAGATAGAGAGAAAAGTAAGAATGAAAAGAGTAAAGTAAAAGGAACCTCTTTGGGCGAGAGTATTGAGATGTAATCTTCGTAGATGAGGCGAGCCTTCTCCTCAATGAGTTCAGGCTTGGACTCCTTCTTGAGATCTTCGCAGGCGAGCCAGAAGAGTATATTCTCCTCACTGTACTCACACTTGAGAAATTCGCGAAAGACTTTCCGTCCCGCGGTACACCGCATCAATTTATCAAAAGATTCTCCCCAACTCCGAATCTCCTCCAGAGAAGGCCTGCAATCATAGACAATCCCATTGAACAACAGAACACGTCAAATCACCTCTACAACCATCAACTCAGTCATCCCTCACTTGACTCACATCACTGTAAATTTACAGGAGTCATGACTCGCTCGGTCTTTGCTTCCCTTTTTATTATCCCACTCACTATACATACACACTGTTCCTTACTCCATCATTTATCTTCACTTCCTGGACAACAAATACATACCCACCATATACAATTTCTAGATTTTCCTCCCATATAAGTCTCTACTCTTAAGTATAAGTTATAGTCATTTTTCTGTATCCACTCCCATTATAGAACCTTGCTCTGCCTCCTCTTCCTCCTCAGATTTTCCCATCCATGTGCTTTCTTCTGTTCGAACACTTAGCAACCCTTTTTTGTTTGGACTTATCATACCATTATACATACTTAAATCTGTATTAATTTATTAGAATTAAATTATTAAAATTATTGTTATAATTATATTGTTTGTTATAAATATTAGGTATATTCTTATAATTAAGTTATTTTTAATTATAAATTAAAATACATTTGACCTTTAAAAAATTGATGACAATTTATCATGGAAGCCCAGAAAAATCAACTAGAATCTTGAAATTAGAGTGCCAAATTTTAGTGGGGAGTTTCTCAACGGGGGGTTATTTTAATATTAACAATAATTCAAAGCTCATATGAAGCTTCACATGAGCCTCGAGAGATTGTAGTGGTCATCATTGGAGAAGAGAGCATAATGAGAAATAGCTTGAACTCTGACTTTTGGTGCTTCCCACGTAATACTCCATACCACTCAATAACAAAATCCAGTTGAAAGATCTAAGTAGATCAATTGAAGTGGCATTAGGAGCGATATATTAGAGGGAGTTGTTTTGTACATTACGGTGAACAGAAAATGCAAAACCGTGATCTCTTTGTCCGTGCGTTGGAGATTGGAGATTGGCAAATCCTCCGCTCTCCTCTCATGCTTCCCCTCCCTTCAGCTTCATATCATTAGAGTATAGTAGTGACTTTATTAAAATATTGGAATTTGGTGAAACTAGTGGGGGGACATTTTTCATTTTAAACGTGGGATGGAAAATTCGAGGACACACATTATTACTACTATTATGAACATGGAATCATAGACAGGAACATGCAAGATTAAAATTACAACCCGCTGGGAAATCATAATAAAAATCAGGCTGTAGTAGCCAGGAATGTGAGAGGTTAGGTTTGACAAAAAAGGATTGTCGTCAGTAAACTTTTAGAAGTTACAGAGAAAGAGAGAGAGAGAGAGGGAAAGGAAGATAATATTTGGAGGATCAGGCTGGAAAGCAAGTACGACCACAACATTTGAGCTGACTGTGGTACAATTTCAGTGGATTTTTGATGTGGTTAATCACTGGTTACATTGTAAGTAACGACCTGGGGTTGAAATTGACGAGCATAAAGGGTTCAATATATTTTCAGTTTAGCCTACAGCTCTCGACGGGCTTCTTTCTCCTTTCACCTTTTAATATTTCGTCCATATCCCATATCCTCATCTGCTCTCATTTCTCATGCTCGGGCGCCCAACATTATTCAAGTCATCAATAAGTCAGTCAGATTTTATTATTTCACAAAACCATATTACTCTATTGAAACCTGTAAGCACTCATTCATTGGCTCCTGACTCTCAAAGGCTCCATCGCAATAATAATTTCATACTTTCCTCCACCCTTTCACTGCCAAATACCATGGCTCACAACAAGGAAATCGAGGAGTCAAAGGGGGAAAGCCAAGGCTAAAAGTTTATTAAATCCATAACAACAAACGCAGTTCCTGTTTGGCGTTCCGAGAAAATTTAATTTTTAACCTTTATCTCAGCAAAAATTTTATGACACCCCCGCTCTCTTGTAGTTGGGAAAATTGCATTAGATTGCATCCGTTTGGAGCATGTGAGGCTGTATCCCTATATTTCTTTCTTTCTACTACGTATTTTATGTATTTTCATTAGATTGTAACAATAAATTAAATTCCTTATTTGAGCTCTTGCTGTGAAGATTATTAGGTAAGAGTGCGAGGCTGACCTCTGAGCATGAAAGTGGATCCGCTGAACTAAATTTAAAGTTCAGTGACCAAATATTTTGGAAAGGAAAACAACGGAAGTGCGAGGAAGGGGAATAAAATTCTGAGTAAATAGACAATGAGTAGAGAGGACTATGTGATGGGCTGGGTAATAAAATGGTACTTGAAAGGCTTGGAGCAGCGAGGAAAAAAATTATTCTGGAACGAAATGATGAGCAAAATAAAAAAACCTATAGAAAGAGCGAGCGCCTGAAAGGTTCCTCTGGAGACACAGGCACCGCTCTGGGGCTATACTTACTACGGGGAAGCCCAGCATTGGGTAAAAATTTTATGTGACGTTTCAGTAATACAAAGTGTACACATGGTTAAAGTTTCACACTCAGCAGAAAAATTGAAGACGAATAAAACGAGGTAGGCTATATCATGCAGACGATATAAAATGCGGCTTGTTCTGCTCTTTTCTGGATCACCAGCTTTCTTTACTTAACTCCCGAGGAAGAGGAAATGACTGAAATGAAGTAAAATGTGTGTAACTATGTGTACAAACGTTTGACAAGGCTTCAACTTGTTTCAAAACTACATAGGTACATACATGCAATACTCTAATGCTCACCAAAGGACACTGTGCATTGCTAAAGTGCATACGCTTCTTAAATCTTTACACACTTGATGTGTATTTGTAAGCGTTAACGTAGCTCATGTGTATTTATATAGCGCCAACATAGTTCATGTGTATTTAGTATATGGCGTTAACATAGTTCACTTGTATTTATATGGCCCTAACACTACAGTTTATGCATATGTGCAAAGGTCTGAAGAGGAGCGCGTGTAACGGAACCCGGGTCCATGTATAAAAGCCATGAATCAGTATAGACAGAAAATGAAAAAAAAGTGAAAAATCTGTTTCCTTGTCTTGGTCTGGCCGTCAGTTTGTTTACACGATCATAAAACCTTTACTTTAACCATTCCGCTTGAACGACGACCATCAAACCAACCAGCAAACCAACACATAGCTTCACTATTACATGATTTATAAGTCCGGATGACGTCGCGGGTTTGTACTCACAGAAATTCTACACAACCATTTCAATAAAATCTAAACGAGTAGGTGTATCATGGAATATATGTCAAGACCATGCATATGGGAATTCACCATTACTCAGATTATGCGAATAACCCGGGTATTTCAAGTATAAGCGGATACCCGGTGTTCTTAAAGTGTATATGTGCAGTATGCCAATATCACATATATGTAGTTTAAGTATATCATACAAGAGTGCCCATACATTTCAAACTCAAACGGGTACCCCCTGTACATACTTCAAGCTTAAACGGGTACCCCCTGTACATACTTCAAGCTTAAACGAGTATCCCACATACATATTGCAAGCTTCAGCTAGTACCCCCTGTACATACTGTAAGCTTAACTAGCACCCGAAGTACATATTGCAAGCTTAAACGAGTACCCCAAGTACATATTGCAAGCTTAAACGAGTACCCCATGTGCATACTGCAAGCTTAAACGGGGTAATATCTTACTTGCGTATCTGTATATTTAAACAATATAAGTACAAATATATCCAATATATTCTAATAAGTATATTCGGATACCCCATGCAGTTCACATACATAGGAACACCTATAAATTTGCAACTGAAGTACACAATAATTCCAGTACATAAGAAGGTAGTATATTGGTGAAACGTGCGAATTCACAGTTCCTGTAAGCAGCTCGTCTAACATACTATAGCGTGTTTTATAGCAATGTTTATAAGCATTGAAGTACTGCAGGAAGGGAAAAACCAACATGAATACGGATATTCCATTGCTCTTTGTACTCACACATATGTGTGTCTGCGTCCAAAGACGATCTGTTTGGAGTTTGGACTGGAGCTGCCATATGCAAATGGGAGAGCATACCGGGAGAATTATTTGATGCCAAAGGAGTATATTGACACTTTCTGAGTATCTTTTCGTCCTAATTTCTAGTAGTAGAGAATTTATGAACTACTAAAGAGCTTACCAATATACCATCAGCCTGCTTTAACTGCCTATTGTGCTCTGCATAAACCGACTGTAAACACGATCCCTTGTATAAATCGTATTCTGTTGGATATTCTATATATATCTGTAGCTACCTATATAACTTTAGCCTGTAGCTATGCTAGCTTTATAGGTAAGTTACTGTACTGTACTCTATATACAAGATATGATTTTGTAGGGCGCTCCTAGGCTCGTACAGCCCTACACACAATAAATTCAATACTGCATGAGACACAAGTCCTTCAGCCGAATATTTATAGCTCTACCATACACTTGATTCCTTTGCTATTGTTACGACTCCCATAGATATTATCTACGTAGGAGTGATTCTTAAATATCGTTGCATGCCGATATGCCCCGCACTGGGGATGGGGACTGCGTTGGTATTTTCGGAGTTTTATGTATTTCCTCTGTATTGCATACTTACAATTATAACGTCGCACATTGTACACAATGGTGAAGGACTTGCAAAATTCCAGGTTCTTTCAATCCTTCCCACCCCCTGAAATTCCTTTAGTCATAATAATAAATCGACATCAATGCAGTGGTTTCATCAAGGGCAAATATTTATTCCATCAGCCATTTCTCTCCTTCCACATTTTCTATAGCTTTTTCTACAGCTCCTTTTATCGTTCAGTTTATATCTCTATATCAACCTATTTTATTGGCTATGGAGATATTCCTCCATGGGGTTCTATACAATTCCCTATAATTTGCACCTACGGTGGGGCTCCTTGTAGAGAAGATTAAATGCCAGTGAAAATATGTTAGGGTAACCTTCACCCTCATTGATTGGAATTCCCCAAAACTTTTCAAATTTATCTTTCACAATGATGCTGGTTTTGACTAACGAGGTCTTTTCCTGCACCGGAATTGCTCAACTTATCCCTATTTACTTTCCATTGTAGTTTTTTTGTATACATATTTCAAGTCTACTAGTAAATAAGTTTGCTTAGGAAAGTTATTTAATTTTTCGCTTTTATCATGAGCGCTCTTCATGCGTTTTTTTCAACATTCTTTTTCAGATTCAAAATTATTAAAAAATCAAGAATTTTTTTTTAAATCAAGTTTTCCAAAAAGTTTACTTTTTTTGGCTCGGATCACCCCGTATTAATTGTTCACCCGTTGAAGAAACGTCATCCTGAGGTTTTTCAGTTTAATAAACGAAAAATCACAGCTCAATCCTAGTTTTAGAGAGGATAAGTATATGATTTATACAAAAGTTGTCTAAGGTTCGGGGATCACCTGAAAGCTTTTAGGACAATTGTCACCACAAAAATCCTCATTTCGTTTTCTGTTCAAGTTCTAAACTATTCTGTTTTAAACTTAATAAACATTATTTCAATTTACGTAGTATAAAGAAAGGAAGAGAAATTTATTCGTAGCGGATTAAGATTATGCTAACGAATATGATATTAGTCACGGTTTGGTCTGAGACAATAATAATAATTTTTACGCCTAATATTTCTGTTATCTCACCTTTAAAAAAATATTGCGCACCAGTAAAATAATCATCCCATTAATCGCTCATTTTATTCAATTCTTTATTACTATTGTTTAAGGTATGCGCAAATGTGGGACTAGGTGTATAAAAAATAATATCTGAAGATCTTGAGATTGAAGGTAAAAGAAAACATTAATTGAAAGACAGAATTATGTAGTTCGTAATGTTTTCCCTGGAGGTTTCCTCAGGCGCGACTAAAACAACAGAAGGTGGTAATTTAACGAGGCTAAATCTCCCGCCCACCCGACCTACGTACAATCGTGTATGCGTCTTACCTCAATAAATACACAAAGTGAAATATGAAACAACAATTTATTAAAACTAAAAATAATTTTTTCCCACCCGCAAGGTTTAAGATCAGAAAGTGAATTTGAATATTACCTTTTGCTCAAGATGAAAGTGTCCCTAGAGCCAAATTATTAATTATTCCTGAAATTGATTTCCCTCTTAAGTTTACTCCACTTTTGTACAACACGAGCAAAAGATCAAGCATTATTCTTTCACCTACCTAAAATTGCAAGATGTCCCTTGAAGGGAAACCGGGGGGAGTAGAAGTTCCCATAATTTGAACGTGCAAAATACCCGATTTTCCCTTTTACGTTATTACTTTCCTGTCCATATGATTTTTTTTACTTCAGAGAATAAACTTCTGAGGGAATAAGGGTAGCATTTAGTTATAAAGAAGGAAAAAAAGCTTCTATGTAAGCTTTGCGTAGACATGAATCGTAATGCTGAGGGCTATTGATCAGAAAGGTTCTGGGAAGCGTAAATGACGTTCATGCAAATGACGTGCACATGGCAAATCTGACATTAAAGAACCAATCAATTAAGAGACTTATTAAATTATTATTCACTACTGAAGCTGTGGTATAGCAAACCTGTGTATCCACATTTCCAGACATTTCCCATGCATGAGCGGACCGATTTATAGATCGAAAGAATGCAAATGCCTAGTGAAGTATTGAAGTATGTTCTAGTTTTTGTAGATATTATGTGTAGATACTTATATATATGTATAATTTACTACGCAAAACACTCTATTCCTCACGTATTAATAGTTTTATTCCCTTAAATACATATTAACGCCTTATCCGATTAACTGCTCCGAGTGCCTTGGAGCCGGTTGGAATAGCAAAATGGAATCGATCTGCCTGTTTTTATAGACGCACTCGCTTGACTTACTCTACGTTCTTATAGCCATTTATTTACAATTTCCACATGCTTAGTGCATATATGATGTAGCTTTTTATGAGCGAAGCGATATTATTGTATTCATGTTGTTTAGCTCCTGTATGAGTTACCTATGTTGTTCTAATCTTAAGTTAAATGTATTACTTCCATACACACAAGCATACTTAGTAGCATACTTGTAAGCATACTATGTAGTAGTTTGATTGTGGAAAGCAAACTCGGGCGTAGCAATTTTATAATTTATTAATTAATTTTATTATTTTCTCAAGATTTTTGACACCTTTGATGCTGCAAATGCTGCAGGACCGAGCTTTTGTTCTCCAAAGGTCAACGGTGGATTATGCAGCATGTCGCCGGGAGATAGAGTAATTAATACTTTTGACAAGTCACACCATGCAGTGAGCCCATCCAGGATAAATATGGCCTCTAGTACTTACCCAACAGCTTACCACTGTAATCATGTCATGTATCAGTGGGTAAATACAGTCAAAGTACAAAGTGACTGCCTGATCTGTATCCTCAGGAGCTCCTCATACTCTGCACACACAAAAACTTCCTTTACAAACTTCCCACCAGTTCCTCGAGAACTGCAAAAAACTTGCATGTAGATGAAAGCTAATTAACTAATACTTAAACAGTTGCTGCCCAGTTTATCTTCCCACTATAGATCCCTTTTGATGAGAAAATAATTGAGGAGCCGACAGTTCTACAAGAACTTGGTCGGACATTCGTTCATTACCAAACTGCAAACGCAGTCCGTACAATTCCTTAAGACACAAGATTGTACACAGATTGTATTTCAGTTTGGCCATAGCAAAACCGCATTATGCATACCTATATGAAGTTTACACAAGGTGTGAAAGATAAATAAAGGGATAGATATAGATATACTAAACGAAATTTTCAGAAACATGATCCACTGTTTTAACATATTAATTGGCTTAACGAAATAACAAAAATTCCTGGACATCTACAATTTCATCTGTCCATTTACGTTATTGTAATATGTTCGGATGTATTTTAAGCGTACTGAAAAACAACTCAACTAGATTAATATAATACTCAGTCATATACTTACACACACTATAAACTCCATAAGCTCTTTAAATATTGGTTTAGCACAAAACCCTGAAAGATGAACTCACCGGAGATCACAGTACAGAGAATCACAAAACCAACACAAGTCTTGTTTATTTTAATCAATGATTGACAATTACAGCTAATCTTATACTTACATACGAGAACGGGGTAAAGAGAGGAGGGAGAGGAGGTTGAATTTACTTGCCAATGAATAATTTGTGTGAGAGATGAAATTGTCTTACAATATTGCTTGTTCAAGTAATTATTTAAACAAACAGTCGGTCGACAACAGTTCTAGATGACATTTGTCTTTAAACCTTTGTACGAATTAATGATACAGAAATGCCTGCTGGAAACTTCGTTTATGTATTTTGGGTTTACCTGCATTAAATGCTTAGAAGCTTTAAGATTTTTTTCGGTTGTTAGTCCACTTGTTTTGATGCATTTATTCTTTTAAACATTTAAAAAACTACAAGAGACTTTACAAAAACGCGTATAATAAACTTCATGTGTGTGATAACAAACGAAAGGTTCCACATTCTAAATAATTAAGGTAATGATTCTATTGAAATTCCCACAAACTACTGGACGGAAATTAGAATTATTACAGGGAAGCAGTGCAAAAACAAATGGATTAAGACGTACGTAAGTATATAACGTTATGTGCATGTGCTAAGCCAGGAGATTCGCTCGAGCCATTTACACTGCATCATCTTGATAAGTTAGCGAACCTCTCCACACCCGTGGTTAACACGGTTACGGAAGGAGTAATAAAATGGGTTCATAGCCGAAATTTAAACAAAAACTTGGGCCGGAGTTTTCGTAATAAACTTGCAAGTTTCCGAGGCAATAAGTATACAGGTAGGTTGGTAGGTTCGAAAAAGTTTCTTATATCCCTTCGCCCCAGTAGTAACCTCGCTTGCCTGTCCTGATGACATGCACAAATACAAATAAATAGACGAAGTTCATGTTTTACTACGCTCAACGACACATGTACATGTTCGACCAAGAGGGTGGCAGTTTCAAGGTTTCAACTAAACTAAATAATCTTGAGTAGCTAGATACGCAAATTACATGTAGTTAAATCATATAAGTTAACTAATTGTAAGCCCAGCGCCGCAACACAAATTAAAATAGCTAATACGACTATAGTTTCCCTGTCATGTCATTGGTTCAGCGGAATGATTGAAGTACCCACACGGGGAGTAAGTACGGTAGATTTGGTAAGACAAATGAGAAATGCAAAAAACATAAAGATTCACGAGAATTGAGAGGATGAGTAAGTTAAGAATTTAACAGCTTGCGCAGTGCTATCCTATAGAGCTATGCTGGAGTTGGGAGGTTGTGATGAGATTGAAACATATACATAAGGTAATGGTCGAATGAAGAATGGAAGTGAGGAGGTAGCATCTTGTGATGGGAAGATGAAAGTCCGTATGAAATCAAGTGATCAGTATTGAGCTCACTCATGACGCAATGTTGGTATTGGTAAATATTCTGGAAGTATAGAGAGGATAATTTGAGCACAAGCTATCCTCTGAAAGTGCCGTCTCTGAATGATTATGAGCATTGAGCGTCCTTCAAATGGTTGAATGTAGGTAGAAGCAGGCACTTGTTCTGGTAAGTATTTCCATCGAATGGAAATCAAACGAGTTGATGACATTGGCCAGGCAAAGTAGTAGTTGTCAGGAGAAAGGTGCATGAAAATAAGGGTTTTACAGACGTAGAGCGTTAACCAAGCTGAAAGGTGGTTCCTGAGGTTTCCCATGATAAAACGGGAGAAGCATTCGAGCTGAAGTGAACTTATCTTGACGACTTGATTCCATTCGCGTCACTTGTCTCCCCTTTCACCAAGTTTACAATGAGAAGCGATGCTGTACACAATACATTACTTGCTAACTCTTCACACACACTCCCAAACAATAGATAAACCGTTCTAGTTGAACTCAAAGACGACCTCATACGATCGACTTCCTGTGCAACACCGAAAAATTGCTCTTACTTACCTCCTCCAGCATACTCTCTCTCTCTCTCTCTCTCACTCTCTTTTCCCTCCCCTCTCACCCTTAAACTTCAAAAACCATGACGCGTAATGGACGTTCTTGGAAAAAGCCATGTAGAAAATTTACAAATTGATCACTAAGATAGCAAAATTCAAACTTGTCCTTGTGATCCTCATCTCATTGGATCCCAATGGCTGTACCACATCATTGGATGTATTTCATTGGGGGAAAGACTTTCTCACTGCATTTCACCTTGCCATTTTCACACTGCTTAATCCCTAACTCTTTCAACCTTTCATGACCAATTTTATTGGATTTGCTACCTATAACAAAGCGGGCCGAAGTATTTCAAATCTCATTTGCTTCTCGCTGTTTTACAGATGCTTCTTCAACCTCAACTTCCATCAAGAGACGAACATACCTAAAAACATTGACGTTGGTCGCAGGGTACCACTTTCTTATATGAACACATTAGTGTATACACAAATTGGTGTATACTTACATCTACCTTTTCCCCTACTTCCCACACCCTAAAACCTCTATCAAACATGCAAACTACTCTCTATTGCATACATCTCTCCAAATTACATTTTATTAAATTCCCAACCACGTCCTAGTTTCGAAAAGCTTTTAAAAACTAGTTCCGAGAAACACTCTGTTTCCATGCAAACGCATCTAAAACAAATTATCATTACTTTGGTTCAGTCAATCGTTCCCTCGGTAAGGTTGGTCGTTCAGTGGTAAGGAGTTCTGACGCGTGCCTCGGAAAAAATGAACCAAAACCATCAAAAGATTTTTAACGATGGGGAACAGATTTTGCAAACAAAATTTTTACGTGGGCACCACACTTTTACATGCTCTGGCATATAATTTATTTCCAATGAGCCCACCTCAAGCTGAGAAAGGTTTTGCTTCAAGTACTGAAACTAATTGAAGATTTGCTAGGTTTACTGTTATTGATCCTGGAATCTAAGTACTTGTAAGTTTTCTAGAGACACTGAATCCCCCACTTGAAGTTAAGGTAGATTTAGTTGGGGTAGGGAACCCATGCTTGTGAGGTAGGTTCACTTGAAAGGTTTTAGAAGAATGTGGAAATTAAGCATATGTGGTAACACGAATACTGAGTAAAGGGCTCAAAGAATTTGAATTGAGTATTTAAGTGTGAAAATTTGTAGAAGAGAAATTGATTGTGGAAGACTGAGGAACATTTTTTGGAAGCAGCAATCGACAAAAACTTGCAGCTGTTTAAATAGCTATCCCAAGTTTTTCTGGGACAATGTAAATACTCAAAAATATCATAGACTCTGACCATTCGCAATAAAAAATTGTTTACTGCACTTTTGATAAAAAATATATTTTACAGAGTGCTGTGTCTACTTTGAAAACCACATATGAATGATGAGTACCTGAGAGAGGGAGAGAGAGAGAGAGAGATTCGAGTGCAAATAAGTACAATAAAATAATGATGTAAAAGTAAAGGTTGGGAAGTAGCCAAGTGCATTCTAAGTAAACCTAATAATATGGGGAAACAATTTGGTGACCAATTCCAGTTCTTAATAATAGTATCTATAGCTAACTTATAGTAATAGTATAGCTAACTTATAGTAATAGTATAGCTAACTTATAGTAATAGTATAGCTAACTCATAGTAATAGTATAGCTAATGGGAGCAGACCCCGTGTTCAACCAAAGGGGCTCAAGTGTTCGGTGGGAAAAGTAGATGCTCAACTACGAAGTATGATGACATGTCAGAGTTCGAGTAAACAATAATATAAAATCCAAGTGTTATTTTCCCTCTCATTAGGAACCAGATCGGTTACACAAGTGTCAACTGTGCCACCAATACACAACACACTCCATCCTACAAGTATATCTATGGAGGCACTCGAAGAATTCTCCTTCGTCACTTTTTTTATTCTGTACGAGCATTTCCTTATAACTCGTCACTTGAACACGCACACACACAAACACACAACAGTTGATGTGAGATACTATGTATCGATTCCCATGTATTTGTATATACAGTTAGTAGTGCTTCTGTAGAGAAATACTCTGAAAAACGCTCTCCTTCTCTTCAAGAGGTTCACCAAGATATTATGTGGTTAGCATAAAAAATAGAGAGGAAAAAGGATACTTACGGCGCGTCAGCAGGATCACAGATGAGATCTGAATCAGGATCTTTGGGCTTGGGCTTGTTATCCTCGTTTTTGCCAAGTGCCAAACTAAACACAATAAAACATATTTACTTCAATATTACGCCTCTCATGTTGTTTCCAATATTATATTTAATTTGTTGCATAATCATTATGGGGTGTTACTTCTTATATGATTACTTATGCCTTACGAATGCTGACAATACTATCTGAGTAATATTTGGCACCAAACCAACTGTCGTTGTTACTCTACGATTTAATTTAATTTAAATTTTTATTTATTTTTCAGTATAGTTAAACAACATCACAACTTATACATTCTATTGTGTGTATCCTATTTGTATTTACTCTTTACTCCGAATTTACTACTGTATACTTAAAATTACGGCTAAAATGTTCTGTTTGTAGTAACTAAACAATGCTAACAACATTATTCCAAATATAAGTGCACTCTTTGATTGAGTTATTGAGATAAATTGTCTCTCTATTCCCCACAATCTGCAATATATTTAGCAGAGAGCTTTGTATAGAACTCATTTAATTACTCAAGGGATGGCAAGGTGTGATTATACTGCATAATTAATTCAAGCGGGCATAAATATTTATGTGTATTGACCTTCCCATTGATTTATAATTCCACGAAAACAAATATTGCGTGACTATTTAAAATTACGTTTAATATTGCATTAAGTTCTATGTACACCATCTGTAACTTAGGAAGAGAATTGTACTGAAAATAAACTAACTTGAAACATCGTGACATGATAATTGGATAATTGGTGTAAAGGTTGAAACGAGTTTAGAACCAGCTTGGAAATAGAAATTGAGTTAAAACGAAATTAATTTATAATAAAGAAATGGTTAAAATATTAAGTTGACACGTACAATAAGATAGGTTTGAACAAGTAAAATTGAGTGAGTTAACTATCTGTACTTCACCTGTGCCTCCAGTGAAAAAAATCCATCTGACAGATTGAGAAAAGTTGTAGACTGACACTTTACTATAGCAGAGAGGAGATCAATCTTGAGAGGGAGTACACAACAAGAAGGTTGTGTACTGCCGTTCAGCACAATGGAGTACTTCTGTTCAGATATAATTAAATGTCAAGCAATGCTACTGCAAAGAGTGGTTTACATGGAGTTGTACAAGAAAAATAGAAGAGGAAATCCAATAGATATTGGAATGAAGTTGATTGCAGTGTGGTTTTTATCACTTGACGATTTGCAAGGCGTCATACTATTCTACAGTTCTACAGCGTCGAGTGTACTGAGCTACTGGGGAAGCAAGACTCTTTGGAGAAGTATCTGTGGTTTAAACTCCAACCCTGCTCTAAATCCACTTAATGACGTTCTTTGGGTGTGAATTTATAATTTTAAACCTTTATCGTTCGACTAGCTGCTTCTGCTCCTAGTTTTCAAGCAAACTAACCGAGGATGGTTACTGAGTGATAGCGGATGAAAAAGCCTCAAGTGGACCTGAACGATACTGGGTCGCTGTAACTTCTGCGACGGTTCCTAACATTTAGTCTTAATTTCCTGGGCTTTTCCTACCAAAACTGCCTACTGCACAGTTCTCTCACAGGATATTAGTACGAGGTTTGGGTCCAAAGAAAATTTTCCTCACCTCAATTATCTTGTACATATGAGTAAATGGTTTACTTGACGATGGTCAAAGTGGAGCGTCATCATTTAGCAATAATATTCCCTTTTCATGTATATAAATTAATGAATAAATTCCCCCTTTTCCCAGCTTCTAAAACTTACAACTTATTTCCATTGTCCTCCATGGAACTCATCGTTTCTATTTCTGTTCCAATAACAGTCGGGACTGAGTCACAGTCACAGGTATAATGGGCCAGAATAGAACTCAATACATTTCCTTTGGCCTTCAACCATCTAAATTAACCGATTTTACCCTGATTTCTTGCGTAATTACTCCGCAAATGAACATAACCTACTTCAACATGCTACAGAGTATTAGTATTTCGCTTATTTCATCTGTTAAGACTCCATTTTACTTTTACCTCTCTCACATTTTTCTATGTATGCAACTACTCCTAGTTCCGTATTTGTTACGTGGTCATCCGTGTCTCACATATATTGTACATAATTCGTTATTAATTTATTTATTACGCAATTAGCCTAATGCCAATCAATAGGATGTAATGTACTAAGCTCACTGTCACAATAAAAAAAACTATCTCGGTGACATTAACGATGGTTAAACGCCGACGTTTACACTATCTTCCCATCAAACCACAAGTAGATATTGTATATCCTCGCTTGCGTTTTAATTATTAATTAATTAATTATTCCATATTCTACTTCTTCACATACGCTTACTAGAAAGTTAGAGGGACTATACTAATTGAACTGCGTGATGATATTATATAGTGCTGATAACTTACATATAGTCAAGTATAGATTGAGACCATCAATTCTTGACACATAAATAATAAGTTCCTTCCTAAATGTTAAAGAAACTTTTAAACGCTGATGCACTCATACAGCCAAATAAGTACTTATTGGTGCCTCCTGCAAGCTTACCTTGTGCATGAATTGTGGTAAATATGGTGGATAATAATATATGACAGATATAACGTATAATAGATGTAAGTGTATAAAAGATACAAATATACTAGCATTAGATATAATAATTATAATGCACGTAATAGTGGAGGAATGTCTCTTAGCCGAATCGTCGGAGTTTCCATTACAGTTAGCATGCATTTCTACAGCTTGACTATGTGATAAAGTGAACTTACCATGAGCATGAACAGCAACAGCACCAACAAAGACAACAAGCTGGTTTTGGCCGAATTCCATTGACTTGGTCCTCCTGGTGACCATTTTGGGATGAGTGAGTCGTTGAAGGCTCACTACTAGGTGCCATATTATTTCTTTGCTTTTTATTGTTGGGTGTGGACTGGCCGGAGCTAGGCCGGTGTCGAATGACACTACCAACTCCTGCTGTTGATGCTTCTACATTTCTGGTGACCTTCAGGCTCTTCTCACTTTCCTTTGTCATCTGTCAAGAAACCAAACAAACTTTGTTCAACTTTATTTTTTTTGTCTTTACCTTCTTCCTTGAAGAACATATACTACGGACAACATTAAAATAACATGGCAAATAGCAAAACTTCACAGAAAAACATATTTATTCTACTTCCTCTAACTCAAGCAATTATGGTCCTGGATCGAAAAATAATTTTCTCGGAAATTCAAACGTTAAAATAATGTTCTAAGAAGAAATTCAGACGTGAGCAAACGTTAAATTTGATTCCAATTATTAGTTTCAACTCAGCATTTAAGCTGATAAGTTCTTAAGAAGCTGAATTTATTTTTCTACACACAAATACCGCAACTACATGAACTCCTACAGATGAAGTGTATGGCAACATAGTATGTACATGCTGGCTGGTAGAGATATACCGGAAATTTCTTCCAGTCAATTTGTTCCAATTTTCAGTGAAGCGCCCAGGGTCAAGTGACTTGCCTGGTTCTCCGATGCGAAAGTAAATTGAACTAAGATATTCTAGTAGCAGTGGAAAACTTTTCTAACTTCTCCCTTCAGACTGGTTACAATTCAGCATTTGGGCGAATAACATGATCTTGTGCAATTGAAAAACTCTCATGTAGAGTTCTCCCACACTTTTATTTGTCCAGGTTTTCCCATTCGTGGTTTAAGATTTTCCAAAGGTTAGAAAGCTTAAAACAAAAATTGCTTTAGGAATACTTCATGTATCATAATTCAGCTTGAGCTTGTAGAGCCTTGCAAGGATGTTGGAAGTGGAAACCGAAGAGTTGTGATGAAAATAGAAACCATAAGGATATGAGCGAAATAAAAACAGTAAGGTTGCAATCGAAGTAAAACCCATAAGGATAAGATGGACGTAAACAAAGTACAACATTATAACCCGTGTCTTCCATATCTGAACATATTACGCTATATACTTATATTAGAAAGTGCTTGGAGTAGAAACGGGTGATGAAATTACTAGAGACCATATTTCCTTACAAGTCAAATACCCATTCGTATGTATATTCGCGTATAAAAGCTGCAAGTCTTCAATCGACTATACGAATTGGTATTCTTTCTGGATTCTAAGTCATGAACAGGAAATAACAATGTATTGCAATGTGTGTGTGTATGCCGAAGACGGCCTTGAGCCTTATTTTAATACAGAAGTACAATAATCTGTAGCAGACACGCATAAGCAACTGACCTACCCTTATATGTAGTTGTTCTGATTCAAGGCGAATTCAAATGAACTTATCGAAGACTTATGACAGTTCAATAAATAAACCCCAATACATATATAAATAAGAATTCGTACTTCAAATTGTCTTCTAACACCTTCTATTCGATCAAGCCGTTTTGATATAGCCCACTCATCATGGTTGGCTTGATACGGAACAAGACCAGAGAATCTAACAGCAGCTTGTAATCTCAGAAATGCGCTCACCTTAAAACTCTATAATAATATATGAGATTACATATGAGCATGGGGAAGTATGAGAGGCAATATGACGACTGCTTACACGCATTCCTGCAGTAGTTATGCAATATACCTTTACATTAATATGACAAGACACCATTCATGTAACGTCAGGCTCAAATTCATGTCATCACATCTGGTCCAATCTCTCAACCGAATCGTTTCCCATTCAAAGTATTTAATCCCAAGGCGGACCCTCCATAACCATAACCATAAGTAAGTGCAAAGATCTAAATTTTGGTGAAAACAGGAGTTTGTTATATCCGAAGACATTATATAGGGACATATGAAGTTCGTACTTTTGGATCCTTCACCGACGATTTGCGGACCGAAGCTCATGTAGTTGTCTAAGGGTCAGAAAGTAGCAATTTCTATAGCCTCATAGCAATTTCTATAACCTCAGCGCAGAAGTTGGTACTTTAGGGTCCTTTGACGACGATATATGCTCACGTACGTGGATCACAAATGCTCGTTAGTACATTACATACATAGTTGCATCGAAGGGCAGACGTAATTCTTGGGGATAAGCAGTCATGGAAACTATCTGGAACCTATTAATACTAATATTCGTCAGTTCCTGTTAAACACTTTATGGCAGCGTCCCAAACAACCATCCGCACCGTGGTCAACACTGCGTCAGCTCCTGTCGGACTAGGAACCATTAGACAGGAGTGGAGAAAAGGATGGTGGTTCGAACTTACTACAAGGAAAATGACCCCGTTTTGAGGTCCTACGCGAAAGAATTTATGGTAACAATTCTTCCTACAAGTTTTAAAAGTTCCCTACAGTAGGGCATTTGCCTGGGAACTATACAACGGGATGAACCATTCTGACATTAATTCACAACTTATGGTAATTTTAGTGCAAGTGTACGCTTCGGGAGAAACGACGCATAATATTAGACTTGATGTGCCACTAGTAAATGCCGTACTTGGCCATCCGATTTCATTCAGGAACCGTTATCTCTTATGGAAATTGTAATACAATTACAGTGTAGCAACAATACTCGCGAATCCAACTGGAGCCATGTCCGACACAATTTCTGACCACATTGCTCATAGCCAAGTTAATGGTTCAGAAGGAGGAGGAGGAGAAAAAATGCAAACAAAAAACCATTTTCGATTTTGAACTATCATATTCCTTCGATTGTATGTAGGCTCACCTCTTGTCTTTTCCACCCTTCAAATAAAAACGTGCAGTATGGGCTCATTTACAGTTAAACCAATAGAGCACTTGAACTCTTCATCCAATATTGTTATTTCATCGCCCATGTACTTCAATAGGTATATAACTATTTTTCATATCATGCAAATAGTACAGTATTACGTACAATTTCAATGTTCATGTACAGAGTGTTGCATATGCGTATGCTCTAAGGGTTCACAGACCAAACTACTTATTGCAGGAACATGTAGTTAAATTAAATTATTTGATCGCTAATGCATTAAATGACTTTTTGTCAATACATGATGTTCGTTTATGTGAATATTGCCATTTCATTGTTCACATATGCCAATGTTATTATTCACTCCCTATTTATTTATTGCGGCTCAGGTATTAATATTTTGACTGTTCCTATATTCGAATCCTGTTCATTGTTTGTATATTGGATCATCATACGTTGTCAATGAGGCTGCTGATCATCCCTGTGGCTTGAGTAAATACATAAGAAAAGTAAACATTCTTAACATGCCCTGCATACGTTTTTAGGCTTAACGTTTTTTGCGTTAAGTTTTTTTCATTGGATGTGTTCTCAATAGTTTTACTTGCATTTACATTAAGATTTGTTGCACACTTGTACAAGCACACAACATTCCTTATACATAGCTCCTTGTGCTTAATTCTGTCGTCGTACGACTTTGACAGAAGTTAATAGAGAAGATTCCGGTTGTAAACTACAAGTTTAATTATATTCCTTAAGAGCGGCTTCCACCAAGCAATGCATGTAATTAAAGCATGATGTGACATAGACAGCAAACACAAATTGGGCTCAGAATGTCAAGTACCGGAACCGCCCTTCTCCCTCTGACCCTAAAGCCCAGAGTATAAAAGCATGGCGGAATTGATCTCGTTCATTAGTCAATCCTCTACCTCAATTCTAACAACAATGGACTCTCACTGATACAACAACTAAACGGTTTACTGGCTCATTGTGAAATAGTTTACTAATAAAATTCATCAAGATGAATAGTGAAAAGTGTGCGGTGTTGTTGCTGATCCTAGGTGCTTACTGGAGTTTAGTTTGTGCCGGGAAGAATACTAGTCGAGTAGTGAAATCTAAGAATAAAGTTGGAACAAGTTGGTCTAGGGATGCGGATGTTGGAGATACTGCCTACGACAGTTCATTGAATCATGAGTTAGGAGCTGCCGCCGCTGTCCTTCACCATCATCACCATCATCATCAAAGTCAAGAATCTTACGGCGTTCCTGATACTAACAATTATGTTCTTCCGAGCTACGGGACACCAGACAATTCTTACGGACTACAGGGTGGCAATTATGTACCGGAAACTTTGTACGCAACTCACACAGGAGCTAATTTGCTCCCTGACACCAGCTACACATCAAACAATAAAGGAGCTCAAGCTTCTTTTGAAGCTTCCCAACCTTCTTTTGGATCTTCACATTCACAACCTTCTTTTGGAACTTCACAACCTTCTTTTGGAGCTTCCCAACCTTCCCTTGGAACTTCTCAACCATCCTATGGGGCTCCCCAACCATCTTACGAAGTCCCGCAACCTTTATACGGTGTTCCTCAACATACCTACGGAGAACAACAACCGTCATATGGACCCCCACAACAATCTTATGGTCCCCCGGAAGTGTCTTATAGCCCATCTCAAGATTCGTATGGGCCTCCTAAAACTTCTTATGGTCCCGAACCGTATGTTCCATACGGCCCGCCTAGTCAAAAAGGTCCAAAAGGTGGCTATGGAGGTGGGGAACAAGCTTTCACCTACCATTTTAAAACGGTACCGATTAAAGGAGTGAAAGGCGAGGGTTGGAAGCATGACGTGAAAGGCCAAGGTTGGAACCATGACGTGAAAGGCAAAGGATGGAACAATAATATGAAAGGAGAGGGTTGGAACCATGACGTGAAAGGAGAGGGTTGGAACCATGACGTGAAAGGAGAGGGTTGGAACCATGATGTGAAAGGAGAGGGTTGGAACCATGATGTGAAAGGCGAAGGTTGGAACCATGATGTGAAAGGCGAGGGTTGGAGCACTACAGGTGGTGACGATTATGGTAATTTAGCTATTTATTAAAGTAAATCAGATATATTTGACATGTTGATACTGACATTTCAATGATCAATAATGTATTTCAATAATGTATGATCTATAATGTTGGCATCTTCAAAGCTCGGTCTAAAATAACACTGCAAAGATATTAAATAGTACTAACACTCGACAGAGAACTGATTATGAAAACAAACTAAATTTAATGAAGTGAGATTGATAATGATAAATTAAACGACATTTATCCAGATTATGAAGGTGACAAAGGAGGCGGTGGAAAGGGAGGCGGGAGCGGTCTGGGAGGCCTTGGAGGATTAGGAGGTCTGGCTGGTCTTGTGGGTCTGAAAGGTCTGCTTCCATTTTTGCCGATCCTAGCCCTGTTGCCTCTTTTATTGCTCGTGGGAGCACTATTCATCCCGCTGCCATTCTTCTATTTCCCACCCGGAACTTTAGACCCTGCGAACGGTGTTCTGAAGCTGGGTCGAGACTCTAGTTCGAAATTGAATTTTGATTCGGCAAGATTCCTAAAGTCCTTGGGAGAGGCAGAAAAATTTGTGTCGAGTGCCTACAAGAAAGTCACTACAGGGAAGGATACGGGAAATAACGAATGTCTGCAAAGAATCTCCTGTGAACTCTATCAGTTCTCGAGGATTTATAACGCGGATAAATTTGTTGATGCGTGAGTTTCCTACTGCTTTGAACATCGAAATTAGTTTTTTTGGATGTGATTTCAATGAATTTCTTTCTTTCCAGGGCACTTCGCAAAGTCTTGCAATACAAAAGTGAGCCAATCAAAGTTTCCACAGAAGACGCCTCGAACGGATGTCAAGTTTTTACTTGCAAGCCTTTTTTCAAGAAGGATCAAGTCTAGAGGGAAGCTTCGTATATAAAGTTATATACGAACGAAAGAAATTAAATGACTGACTACTTGACGTGAGCTTTTTCAAGTACAACCTTACGCTTGACTTAGACTTTCTAGTTTGTAACACTGACTTATTTACAAAGACTCATGAGAGGACGTGTTTACGTTAATAATGCATTATTATTTATTAAATTATTGTTTATTAATATTTCTATAGTTAAATCTATTATGTTCACATTTTTTGTATTTAATGATCCTGTGTGTGGATTCCTTGTATTTATGAATTTTTGGAGTAAATGATGACGATTAGATTAGTTTGTAGAGTGTGAAATTATTTTCATAACTGTTTCGGTTACGGAATCAGTGTCATAAATAGTAAATATGAAATCAATATATTCTTACAGGGAAAAAAGTGTTGACATTGACACTAATGATTAGTCCAAGTGCCACATAAGGCTCTAGAATTTTTGTCATGGTTCCTTTTCGGTCGCTCAAGATAACGACGACAAAGACAAAGTGAACTTTGAGCCTTATGAAAAGTTTGGTGAGGGGAATTTGAGCCAACTGTCCTCGTACATAAGGGTTTATCCTCCATGGTAAAATCATATATCCTTTAGAAATCCAATGTACAGTCACTTTTGGAGACATACAGACGAAACTTTTGAATTAGTTATTTTAAGGCCAAAGTGGAGCTATTTAAACTCCAAGTTTTCCAGACTCATTTTTTACTTCCAATCCGGCCCGGCTCTACTATATAATACGAAACCCTCCACACAAAACAACTTTCCTCTTCCTTCTTACATACACACAGCCTATATGCTTTAGAAATGTGACACTATAGAAGGTGTACCACACTCAAACTTTATTATATTACAGTGTATGTAAATACAACTATTGCATAGAGCACATTCCAATACACACTCACTCTATAGCTTCAGAAGATTACACTCCTCGACTCTCCACAGCTTGCATCTCTTTTCTGATTCCCTCTTGAAAACTTATGTGTGCCTGTGAGTTGAAGGCACTTTATTATCTACAGAACCATGCCAAAAAGATGACTGAACATGAGATGAAACAAGGTTTGCTCAGAAAAGGTCCAAAGAAAAATGAAATGTCTTGAGCAACAGCCGCCATGTAATATGGTTCATTAGTTTGCGGAATGTAATACATACAAGGGAGCTTCCCATTTTCTACCAATGACCCTTCTCGCATTGAACATTCACAACTTCACCACCAACAGAATCTTCAAGTAGAATGCATCATCAGGCTATATAGGAAAATTAACCATAACATCATTTTCCACATTCACATGTTACCAGTCTCCTTTATACTGTATTTATTTTCCTTATAGAACACGCCACACGTTTTTATTATGTTAATATTGCTGAACAGTTTATTAACATAACTCCAGATCCTCATGTGATTGTACATTATGTGCTATAGACTCGATTATGGAGACTCTGGAATGACACCACGCTGGAATCCTAAGTTGCTAGCTATCTAATACCAAATTCTTCGGACATTAAACGCATGGTACAATTTGTACATAGTATAACTTACGAATTATTAACGTTGATAGAGCGTAATTAATCATGCAATGTGAAGATATTTGGAAAGTGTCATGAGAACGGGAATGTTTAGGAATAAGACTTATACAGACACTAGGACTATAGAGCTATGATAGCCGCGCCTCTTGAGAAATCTACGGCCAAATAAAGCCAATCCATGTTTCATCGTACAAATATAAATAAAAAAGTCAGTGTTGCCCCGCAACTTGAAAAGTACAAAAAAAATTATTTATAATCCTTATTAAGTATAGACAGTATATAATTATTATATACTGTCTATACTTAATAAGGATGCTATAACAAATAAATTATATGGAATTCCAGAAGAGCTGGATCTCTGCTGTCCAGACTACCAATGAACATTATAAGAATGAGGATAAATCCAGGAAAGCCCACTTACCAAATTACTGATACTCACAATGGGAAATCAAATCAGGGGAAGGAAATCATGACCACGTGTTTCAATTTTGGGGCCTCTAGTTATTCAGCATTGTTACCATTGGACTATTGAGGGGGTTGTGAAAAGAATTTCCGCTAAGATATGAAATTCTGGTGAGTGGAGATACATGAAATTGATTAAAGGCGAGAGAGGAGGGTTTAGAGACAAAAAATTCAACAGTTGGCCCAAGCATAAGTGCAGTATATTCCTTTTGGATTCATGTTGAAATCCAGTTGGGAAAAGTAGATAAGCTTTACAAGGGTGAATACTTGATGGATTGATCATGCAGTCTCTGTGACTGCTGTATTTTATAGCGTATTCTCTATAGCTCGTCAAACTACTCTCGTAGATTACCTTGTCTTGGAGCGCGGCCCTCCTCCCTACATTTCTAATGGGTGGGTATATATGTTATGGGTGGGTAATCTTGCGGGACTTGGAGGAATGCAACGAAGTAGCTCCACTTCAGGATTCTATCATTCCCAACTCATTAGAAATGTAATAAAAACTATTAGCTGGAATTAATAACCGTTCATAAACCTAAATTATTTTCCCAATATCCATCTTTAGCCATCCTTTCCCCCTCAATCGCTTTCTCGCTCCGCTACTTTTCCCATGCTGACTACTACATCTATAATTTCTAGAATATATGCGGTCCACTAATAAAACACAGAACTCACGCATGCTTCATGTTTTCTCAACCTTTAAAGGTTCACGGACGGACTAAGAAGCATTACATAAGCTACGTTTTAGCCTTTTAGCAAGGGGATTCGAATATTACATATGTATCCAAACTCCAAAAATTAACATTACACTTGCTTTCGCAAGAGAAAGTCAGCACAAATTAAAGCAAAAATCTCTCATTTCTATTTGGAAATCTCTAACTCACGTATTATATTTTGCGCCCTCATTTCAGAGTTGATAAGGTTTAGATTGTTCTAAAAATATTATGTGCTAGGAGGCAGAGAGCACTGGCCCTTCGTAAAAAGAGGAATTTAATATTTGATTCATTAGAGATGTAAGCATTACAAGCTAGTCAACGGAACGCAAGCCGGGAGTAAAAGTATTGACTTGGTGAGAAGACGGCATGGCAAAGAGTAGAAAGTTTAAAATAATTTTCAAACTTCCCATTTCCTTGTCGGCAGAACGCTTATATTTTCCATACATAGTCTTATCATTCCTTATAGTCTTCAATACAGCTTTCTCAGCTTGTTATATTACCTTTTCTACTTTGCCTGATATGGCTGTTCTGCTTTTTTGATATGACTGTTCTGCTTTTTTGATATGGCTGTTCTGCTTTTAGGATATGGCTGTTCTGCTTTTTCTGCAATTAATACCTTTTCTGCTTTTCCTGCAATGTATTTTTCCTTCCTGTAATGCCTTTTCTACTTTATAATTTTCTCCTTTCCTATTACATCTCTCTGTCTATATCTTCCAGCTAAACCCCTCAGGGAACCAAAGTTGTAATGAAAAATCTTCACTAATCAAATTCTCATTTCCTTTCAAGCTTCAAAGTCGACGCCAGAGAGAACACATACATTTCCTCGAGTTATGCCCTCCAATGAGCGTATTAATAATAATAAGAAAAATAAAATCGCTCTCCATATTCTCATGCATTAAATTCTACATCATCGTTGCTCGCTGGAGATCATCATTACCATGGCATCCTGGCAGTTTATAAAACCTCGCGGAGCTAATCAAATCAACATCTTTCAGTCAAATTTTGGCTTCGTTTCCTGTGTAGTACGCAGATGTAATGTACAAAAAGTGTGCTGTAATATTGTTAACATGCTTTCATGCGTAAGTGCGTAGTCACGCGTAAATACTCTTTCAAGTAACTTGGATATGCATTGATGATGTTTTGCTAAGTACTTCCATCCTCCGCTGTTACACTTCAAACTTCCGAATGCTTAGACGCGTAAGTTCATCTACCTTGATTAGCGTTGCCACACGTGCTTGATGCGCGCTCCTGCATGCTTAGCAAAGTTAATCTATGGGCAGACTATATATGTACAACCTCACTTGTAGGAGATTGATTCATGGAAAATTCAATTTCAATTAAAAACCCATTTCATCCCAAGTTACTTGTGTACAATGCGTATATCTCCAGGATCCTTTTTTGGATTCTCGAATGAAGCTGGAGTTTAAGAGGGTTCTGATAGTGCTCTAAGTCCGTAGATAGACTGACTAGGGCTCAGCACACACTGGATTGAGGAGTTGGAAAGGAGACCAGTGGAACTTGAGGATGCCTCGAAGAGTGGAATAAAGAGAAAGCAAGTGACTGAGAAGAAGGACTAAGGAAAGCAGAGTTGTGGGAGAAAGGGAAAAGAAAGAAGCAATGATATGTGTTATATAGTTTTGTGGAGGGCTCCAGCTCTTTTTCAGCTGAATATCCTTCCAGTCTCTTGGCACAATCGTCCAGAGAAGAGCACAAGGTTTAGTCAGCAGGCCTACTAGGCCACTGACTTACAAACTGTGTACGTCTAGATGCACGCGTAGTACTTACGTTAGAAGTGTGTGTATGTGTGTGTGTGTATGTGTATGGTAGTGTGTCTATTAAGCATGTACTGTGTGTGGGACGTGTATACGATAATGTTAGCCTATGAACTATGCATAATAATGTTAGAAATAT
The DNA here is from genome assembly GCA_034696945.1 of Lipothrix lubbocki. NCBI lineage: Eukaryota > Metazoa > Arthropoda > Collembola > Symphypleona > Sminthuridae > Lipothrix > Lipothrix lubbocki. The sequence goes on along the minus strand of JAQGAK010000006.1, from coordinate 15,359 downwards.
GTAGGAGCGCGTGAGTATATGTGAGTCAGTAATAACATGTGAGTCTATGGAAGTAATTATGCATGTAGGTGTGTGTCTGTGTGTGTGCGAGTGTGTATGTGTGTGTGTGTATTTGTGTGCAAAGAGATGAGCATGGAGCCAAAGAGAGTGAAAGGGAATGAGGCTGGAGGAAAATCAATAGATGGATGTGAAGGGACATACGCCTTCTGTGGTGCTCTGCTAGTTCGTTTTTAGAAGTCGTCGTCGTTTTCGACAACGACGGACGAGGTACGAGCAAACTTTGTCTATCTCTAAGAGTACTTGTACTGAAGGTTTCTATAGCCCCGGCATCGGCACTATGTAGCTAACGTAGAGCTTTACGGATGAAAGAGTAAACTCTTGGCGAATATACCTACTACTTCTTTCTGCTTTTACTAAGCAACTAAGCTTTACCAAAAACTCTTATAAAGCGTCAAGTATACCAATATACAAGTTAAACCCTCTTCTTGCTTCATCTCTCTCACCAGTTCCTGCTGCTGTGTAGCAGTCTGAGGTTGTGTATGCGTGTTCACCACACACTTTTTTCTTTCGCTCCCTCTCTCTCTCTCTCTCTCCGGCTCTCTGGCCCTGCAAAAAGTTTTTTCGCTTTATTTTTTGGCTAACTCGGGCTTGTTACGAAAAACCCCGGCACAGGCGTGTAGGTCTAACAAACGACGTGTCAACAAACGACCATCAGTGTGGGTGGATTCACATTCGTTTTCTCTATGATTCTATATCAATGAGAGTTCCGAGGTATTTCCTATCTACACATTCATTACATCTCTAACTCCTTCGCCCTTCTCACTCTCTCTTCCTATTTAAGCTTTAGCAAGGTTTCATGGAACATTTCATCACTAACCCACTACGATGTGGAGAAATTCTTCGGTGGTTCTCATAACCTCCCTTGCATACGCAATTCTTGCTGAGTTACGAATTTGTTAGCCTTTGCCCACCTCGTCTTCCATCGCCCTCAAAAACTTCCACTTTCTAGGTTACATTCTTTATGTGTCGCTCGCTTTACTCCACTTCCTGTCCCCATGTGAGGCTCTTTACCCTAGCAGTGGCGGTGGTTGCATTGTAAAGAAGCTTAATAATTATTCAGGAGCGAAGAGAACTGTTGGGATAGGGGAATGACGTTAGGTATTAATAACCATAAACATAGCTACGGCCGTTTTACTCTTGGCGAATTTCAATCTTACTCCCTGACTAGAAATATTTGTGTGTATGTAAATTGCATGTTTAGTAGGACAAGAAGTCCAGGAATTGGGAATGGAAAGTCAAGGATTGTATTACCAGATGAGATGAAGCTCTTGGAACTTGTAATGGAAGAGAAGATGCTTCCTGTTCAAAGTTAACGCCATCATTATTCCCACTGCTTCTTGGGAATCTCCCTCGTTTTGTCATTTCCATGGCTGTAAAGAACCCTTCCGAGCAGCGAGAGCAACTTTTGGTGCAATACAAGAAATAATAGAATTCTTCCCTTTAAATACTCACAGCCTCCATGGCATACTGCCCGATGTGTACTTCAGCATACACAGATGCCTGTACTGACGAATTTAAATGTCGGCGTAACACACTTATAAGGTTGGTTTCTACATTCGAAATTATAAAGTCGGTTGTATACATGAACAACCAAGTGGGTTACACCGAGATCCGAAGTCGGATGCACAAAGGAGCATATACAGCCGGATGTACCAACCTGCGAACCTAGAAGGCCATACAAATAAAGCCTTGCTATACATGCCAAAATGTGAAGTTGGGTACACCAACTTATACGGCAAGGTATTCATGGAGACATAAAAGGAGTATCTATAACAACGTTGAGTAGATCGCCGCCCGTTGATGCTCCACGTAGATGACCTATAATATGAAAAGGCTTTTATCCTACAAGGAGGAATGCTATAAAGGTGTCTGTGTGCGGAAAGAAAAGATTCCAGGTCCACATGCAAGTATGTTGGTCTCATATCAGTATGTGAGTCTCATATATACAAGTACGTGGGCCTCATATACACATTAAGTACGTGGTCCTCTTATGCACAAGTACATGAGTCTATTATCCACAAGTATATGGGTCTAATAATATACACAAGTACGTTGGTCTCATGCAAGTATATTGGTTTCATGTAAGTATGCATTATCAGTAGTGCTATATAATTTACATAAGACTGAATGCCTCAACCATATGATAGCACTTCTTGTACCTATTTGATTTTATGCTCACAGATTAAATTACTACAAAGTGTTATTTTCTCTGGAACTTCTTAACGATGTTAATGGCTGAGAAAAATTTGAGCAGTTTCTTCGTTCCACAGTCCTTAGTTTCTCTGTCGTATTTGTTACAGAACCATTATGTAGTTATAAGTTGGAAAAAATATCCATTTCTACTCCACCATGACAATAATCATAATAATCATCAAGTTCCACACCCATTCACTCTCACTACTATGTATCCCGCTCATGCTTCCATGTCACTTGAGCTCCGGCCTTATAGTTTATAGTCACTAGGACATTTTGACACACCTACATGTATCCTAAGTATCTTTCGTCGCGTGTTATATTCTTTCATTAGTTACCTCCTTGTAACACTAAATATCTGACGGTGAATCTGCAATAATTGTGAGTGGGACTGCATAATATTCTAAATAGTATATACAACGAGAATCAAGGCCTTTTGCTGGTGAAAGCACTTATTGAAATGTGAGCTTCGATTATGTCTATACGAAGTATAGACTATACTTATACTATACCATATATAGTCTTGTAATTTCTTTTCTTTTTAACTTTGTATGACACGTTGAATACGGAGGGATTCCCCATAATCGGAGCAAATCTTCAATAAAGTGTTTCCTCAGAAGCTCGATTCTCAATGTAAACTGAATTCCTGATGTTCTCTATGCATTCCTAAAGAGTGCTTTAAGTTAGATAGTAGGAGGTTCTTAAAGTGTGCACCTAGGAACTACATTCAATGTTGTGATAAACTCAATATCTGATAATACCGAAGTAGAATTTAAAGCTCGTCGATCCTCGTCGCTCTAGCATATTCGCTTGCTTAAGAAAACTATTCCAAAGTTTTTAGGTGCTCGGCAATCATGATATCAGGGCTGTCAAGTGTTAAAATAGTATATTGATTTATATTCCAGCTACAAGTTACTTACATAATAATTATGAATTCAAGTTAAGTGGTCCATCGTTAGGTGATTCCACGGACGAAGAAAAGGAAAACATTTGCAGTTTACCCAAGAATATGAGAATAGCGAAGGAGCTCCTATTAGATAAATTACAAAGTTTACCGCTTGTATTGTTATGGGGAAATGTCTTCACGGAGCGTCGGTCCTCTCACTTATGAATGTATAATTATAAGGGAGCTTCGGAGTCGCTCCTGATGATGCTAATGACATCCATGCGCCTACACTGGTATCTTCCTATATATCTGCTGTAGTATTTTGTAGCTCGTAGCTAGAAAAGTTGTATTTTCATCAACATACAAGCGCCTTCCTATTGTACTAATTCAAGGAATACTAACTGTTTTAAAGTCCTTGAGGCAGAAACCCTTCATGAAAACAAAGTTGAGACCCCACATTCTCTTTGTTAATTAATTCCGGTATGGAAATAATGACTAGATATTGGATACCTCCACGATACTGTCTTCGCTAGTTTTTGCTACACAGATATTGACCCAAATTACAGGCTAATGCTCACATTATAAGCTATCGGCGTTAAAAATCTTGAGCCACTAGATACAAAGCCATCGTCAGCCACGATGAGACGAACCAATGGAAACATCCTGATGAACATAATTTTGAACAATATATTGATTTTATGGCATAGTTATTGGCGATATTGCTTGGGTAGCCTCAGATCTTTTCCAGGTTCTCTCCTAGTCTAATTATAATTTAATATGCCCTTGATCTAAGTCCTGAGTTCCTTATGATGACTTGTAATAGATGATTTCAACATTTTTTAGAATTCCTTTATTTTTAAAATTACAAGCAAGTATATAAGTATCTACATGTAGAGTAAATTTTATTTCGCACTGGAAATTATAACAGTCACGGACACTCAGGAATTTGCTCACCAGGTGCCAATGGCCAGTATTATTTTCCAAATGACTCAGTATTTCTCCACGTCACCATGGGAACTGTCCTCATTGTGAACTACATACAGGTTATATAAGTTTCCTACGTTGGCAGAGCAGACTGATTGATATTTAACCACTGCAAAATTTTTGTTGTTGGATTTTGAGTACGATTTTTTAAAATTTTCCTTTCAATATCGCACCTAAGCTCACTATGACCATCATCCACAGCCTCAAGATAGACTCGCTTAAATTATATACATACGTATCTATGTATAGATCTTCGTTTAAGAGTTACTGCCATTCTTCAGGATCCAATGAATGTGCGACGTTAAAGTATAAATTTAGTAATACATACATAGCTTTAATTCTAGAATTTCCATACAAGGTTACTGCCTGGCCGTAATATTAAGATCTAAATCTATATACTGTTATGATATGGATAAGATGCAGGATCCCAATCTATGCATGGTTATTATAAGATGTAATGTAGCCTGGATAATGTCTGGCGTTAATATAAAGGATATTAACGGTAGCTCGGGCAAGCAGGGTTACTTTATATGATGCAGCAACTTGTTCAAGATTGCGCCAAAATGGGCCGACAATGAACCCTTATTGTTATATAGCACGGCTTTATTACAAGTGTAGGTGTTATACACCTGGTGAGGCCTTGTGGCGGGGTAATACAGTTACGTACGTACCTACATTTATAATGACTAAACTACAGAAGCTATACTTATAATGGCTAAATCTACTCTTGCATCCCTAACCATAGTTATAATAGTTAAACCTATATCTATAATAGCGGCTTATAACATCTAACAGCATTTGCATTGCTATACAGGAGCATTACCGAGCCAGAAACTTGCTTGCAGGAGCTAAGTAAACTATTAATTTTATTGAGGATGAGCCTCGTAATACAGTCCAGGTCGGGATACAAAGGAGCTCAGACGAAGGGAATTTCTCCTTATTCTCCCTTGAATATCGACTGCTGCCTCTCCGTACGACGCTCTCATAATGATACTGTTTAGCTACCCGAACAAATCCATTACACTACCAGCCGGATAATGATAGAGATGGAATCAAAAAAGGCAAATGAGGTCTGCCTGTGCATGCACTGAACTAAAACACCGAACTAAAACAGGGGCAAAAATATTACAAAATAATTGCATAATAAAAGAGCAACTTTTAAAAACTTGAGGGAGAATGAAGACTGAATTACAGGAAGCCGTAATTGCTGGATGATACCTATACTCTACTTGTATTAGGTCTAAAGCTCCATGCAAAATCCCATTTTAGAATGTGAAACTCATTTTGTGGGAATACAAGGCATAATAACTTCGTTAGCCCCTCGTTGCGCATTCTTGCCACGGCAAGCGCTGCGCTCCTCAGGAGGTTGGCTCCGCTATATATTGCTATTATCTCTCTCATTATCACCCGATGGTACAGGCTCATTACAAGTTGGGAGCTGTGCGGAAAGTTTCCTCAAGTTAGAGTATGAAGGCCATGGTTTTAGAAAATAAAAGGTTTGATTGAGCGCCTGCATGCTCTGTCAGTGTTGTTATATCTAGGAAAGTCAAGTCAAACACGGAGGAGACATGCCCAAAAACAAATCTATAAAGTTTACAGGACATGGGCAGTCAATGATATATAAGAGAGAGAGAGAGAGAGAGAGAGTGTACACAGGAAGAGACCTAGAATTGCTTGGCAGCCTCTCACGCACGTGGCTACGTCTGCTGGTTCACAGAACTGTTCTATCACCATTAAAATCATGGATGAATGGGAGCTTCATCCAGCAGGGTTTTTTATACACACTTCCACCGTCGTCGTGGATCTCCATCCAACGATACAACACAGGCATCTATGAATGAGGTTGTTATTAAAAGACTTGAGATTTGCCAGTTTACACAGGCACAGTCACTGCCTGTCGTTATGCAATTCCAAGTTGTGCACATCCACCGTGCACTCTTACTGCCATGTACTATTTACACTGGATTTGCTGTAGCTGTAATTTATTTAAACTCGGATCACGCATATACCCGCTACTATTGACTCATTTCTTGTATCAAATATTCACATATTTACGTTACACTACTTTATTATGTCAGGAGGAGAGTAGTGCACTATACACTATTATGTAAGCTATAACCCCAATCTATTCACTTCCCAACAAGATCCCAACCTATCGTTTCAAACTGTTTACGTTCACTAGCAAGTCATGGTTCAGCGTTCAGCTGTGTTTTTTATAAGAAAGCTACACTTGTTATGTATATTATTCACCATGTCAGCCACACTTGTGTTGTATTCTTCACTAATAAGTAACTCCAATTGTCATGTATTTTCTTCACTGAAAACTACATTTTCTGTGTATTTTCTTCATTCAAAAACTATATTTAAGATGTACAAAACATGTACAAAACTATATTTTCTCAGTTAAATTCTCCACCACGAAAGTCATATAGCAAGGTATTCAAATTCACGATGAAAACAGTAACTGCAATGATTTCACATACACTGCGAAAGCAGTAAATGCAATTCACATTTTCAGCAGCAGATGCTATTATTGCAATGTATTCTCCCGTGGAACTCCTCCGTACCTGCGAGTAACGTGGAAGATACGCCAAAAGTTTTTATTACTTGAGCTGATCCATACTACAGTGTTTCAGTTTCAGCTCTGTCACAGTTTCCTCCGTCCTATATAACATAGCTGCTCCATTTAGGAAAACCGCGAGAAGTCAGAAACGGAGGAAGGAAAGGGAGAGTGAGAGATGGAAAATAGGAGATTTTGACCAACACCGTATGAACTATATAGTAACGGAGTTATGCATGCTATGTTTGCTATAGAGAGTTTCTACGTGTAGTGGCAGTAACGAACTCAACGCTCCCAAGGTTTTTTCGCCTTTCCACTGAGCACTTCTAAAAGTATATACAATTCTGCATCTCTGCTCCCATCTCTCCCATACGACTTTCCTGTCTCTTCAGACACACGTGCAGCCGCATTAGTACACATGAATAGTTGTATTCTTGTAACCATTTTAGCTTTCTAACCTACAGCTGTACTTTTGATGTTAAGTTTTAGCTTACTTGTCAGCGATTTCAGTTGGTTGAAGAGCAGTTTTTCCTTGGGAATGTGCATTTTAGCTTAGTTCCCTCCGACTGCGGTTTAGTCAAGTGCAATTTGGGTTTAGCTACGAATAAATTCCATTCACCTGCATAAGATGCTCTGTTGAATTTCGCCCATTTCAGGGAGGAAAGTAGGATTTCAGTATGAGGTTAAGTCAACTTTTAGTTGAGTGTCGTAAATTCTCCAAGTAGTTACACAAGCAATTAAAGGATGTATCGGCAGTTGAATCGAAGTTACCTTTAAAGCCCTTGAGTTATGGAGAGTTACGACTTACAGTGACATACATAAGACTGCACAGGAGAGAGAAAATGTAGTGTTTTTAGCATTGCTTGATATTTCCTCTCCGGAACAGCTTCGTTACACATGGATGAAGATGAGGTATATGGTGGAGGAATCGGTGAGACCCCACGGACCGTGTAGTGTGACATAGAAAATGCTACCTACTTTTTCCTATTTCCCTCAATATGTGCACGGAGATGGATATGTAAAAGGAGGAAATCCCTTTAGATTCTCTCTTCCACTGCTATTTTTCCTTCAACTACCAAAGAGCTTTTATAGTCTATGCAAGCCTCCTTTCCTGGATTAGAAAAGACCCAGCTTTCCTGTGCAACTTCTCCCACCATTTCAAGGTAGCATATCCTTCTGTCCTGGTGCATCCTGCACGGATAAGGCTACATAGTATGTGCTTTTCAAATACGCTTGAACATCAAGCGGCGATGGAGGAGCTACAGAGATGAAATAAGAATGAATGCGAGGAAGAGAAAGGGAAGGTAGAAAAAAAGTATGGGCTTTTCCTTTGCACAGTAAGATTTTTGCGTGACTCTAACGCAAGTATAATAATTATATACCTCATCGTGAATCTTCAATACCCCGGTGTCTCAGATATGCTCAGTATACAACAGCCTCTTATACATATGGTCCACATCCGAGTGTACATGCTGTCCATACATTTTAAGTGTCTAAATAGATGTATGGTGTACCAGCTTTGTATGTCAAGCATTAATATACGTATACATTGACCATGTAATAAGTTGAAGGCTCCACGAGGACTCCAACTGTATGTGGATAGACTATAAGGATAGGATTGTACCCATATACAGGACAGTAGTGTGGTTAGAGACTGTGCATGATCCACAAGCGAACGTGTCCTGTTCCTGATAAGGCCAGAGCATCTCAAGTAGAAAGAAACATAGGAGATGAAATAGGGGGATGCCGTATAACTATGGGAAGGAGAAGCTGTAATGTAAAAATGCTTCCGTGCTCGCAGACCAACGCCATTTAGCCCTTACAAGTGAGTATAAATCCCAGGTCTACTATGTCGCTCACTCCAATTCCTCCAAAAAACGAGGGGAAATAAAGGTCGTCGCTCATCTCATGTCTCAAGATGGATGAGGAGAAATAGTCAAATTTAAACCCTGGACATCTTCCATCCACTTTTCACAAAATGAACAACCTCTTCAATTTTGTCTTCTCCATCATCACAACGGGCTACTACCTGGAATACCATGCTTCACAGTACAGTAGGATGTACAGCTACTTGCTTCTGTACATACAAAACGGGAGATCTTTGTAGGGGTAAACAGAATCTCCAATGCAAAAACCAAAATCTACGCAGTGCAAAAAATCTACATAGTACAAAAAATCTACATAGCGCAAAAACAAACGCATAGTGCAAAAAAAATCTGGTGTCGACTTGGGTACTGCAAATTGCAATGCACAAAGTTGCTGTCACAATATTTTCATCCTTTTAGATTGCAACTTGTACGAGTATATTACAACTTTTGAAGGTTAGTCGATTCGGTTGGAAAACTTCAATTTCAATATTGTATCCCGAAAAGATTCGAATATGCACGAAACCATCAGAAGAAATGTAAGTTGGATGGATAATAAGGATTTAAGTTCAATCCGACTGTCCCAAGCGATATTCTAGGATTTTGCAGAGATCCATATTTCTAGTATTTACAGATCTTTTGTATATATTCTTAGCATTTGCAGGTCTTCCTTCTTTGCTTTTGCAATAGAGAATTCTTTATGTGTACAATTCTGCAGTCCTATATTCTCATTCTTCGTACTGCGAAGTTCGCAGTTCTATAGGCTGAGGAAGTTAAAGAAAAAAAACATCTGTAGCTCCAACAGTATCTAGTTGTTATTAGGTGAAGCATCTTGTCATGCAAAAACATTGAATTCTCCTGGTTCAAGTCAGGAATAGCTTCAAAAGCTCCCAATCATTCCTTTGTGGTAGAGCGTGTGTTCGTATTTGGGTGAGGAATAAGAATAGGAACAATAATAGTCTATATGCTCCTGAAGCCTGACGGCTCAAGAAATGGACTGTATTTGAGCTACATTCAATTTCAAGACCCACAACTCATCTGGTCTCAGAAACCAAGTAGTAACATCTTATTTCTCACGTTATATTTTCATAACATGGAAAACCATGTGGTTTTTCCTCAATTTCCCCCCAAAACAATCATGTATCTGTACTTGCGTAACTCTACACCTTGCCATTATCCGACCCTAACCAGATTTATCTGCTTCTTCCGGCTCTTATGTTATTCTTCCTTCAGCATGAGACATTTTATCTGTGGAACTGGCTTAGACGTAGAGACTGTAATAATTAAAACATGCATATCAACCATAGCCATCTCTACCGTTAAATACAGACCAAACGCTGAAAACTCCCTGTGAAACTTGTGATTAGCCCGAACAAGGAGGCTGTTTCTTACAAAACTGGTACTGTTTTAGTAGCTAAGAATACTTTCTAAACACGGAATGTCCAGCAAATTATCGTTCTTACATTCATGTCGAAACTTTTGCTTAATGAAATACTTCCTTAACTAACTTCCTTAAATAACTTCCTTAACTAACTTCCTTAACTAACTTCCTTAACTATACTTGTTCCCATTAAGAAACTTGTCCATTTAAAAAAATCATAAATTTAGTTTAATAATTCATTTGGAAATTATTCAGAATTAGATAGAAGTCTGACTACTAGATTAGTAGATTAAGCGTTATATTTTTGTAATTTATTTTCTCTTTGTGTAAAAAATGTTGAAAAATAGGAGTTGCGGAAGAGAAGAACAATGGAATTTCTTGATAAAATGAGGAGACAAATGTTTACTATTAACATGTTCAGTAAAACGTTCAGTTAAAGAGTTAAACACAGACTTCACAGCGGACAAGGCATGTTTCTGTCATGAGCTTTGGTAATATTTATTTATTCTCTTGTCGTGAGAACTAAGAAGGAACAGGAGCAAGACAATCTTGGAGCAAGTATTCTCATTACTTATGCCTACAATCATTATATAATGCCTGGCCCATTCTACATACTCAAGCATGGTTGAAAGGATTACAACGAGGATTGCCCAAGACTTGTTCACTTATTAATTTCGGAGCTTGTATGAGAGACTACGTATCTTATTATATGTATGTGTACACAAGTGCATCTGTACTCAGATTCTGTCGTTCATGTTCTATTGGGTGCCTGCAGACTGAAGTACGAGGACTAAGAGTTTGAATCTTTTGGAGTCCTAGCGCATAAATTGTGCAATGGAAATAAATATGTAAATAGTAGGTTGCATATTCCTAGTGTATCCCACGATGTGGAGTTATGCAGTAGGAGACTGAAATGATTTCCGAGGTGTTTGAGCTCCGCAGTATTCACGATTTTTCCTCCTCTATACCTAATGTACGACTTTGAAATATGTGTTGAAATATGTGAGGCAGACTAGAGCATCTTTCTATTCCCAGGAGCAACTTCCCTTTCATTTGGACTCTTTTCCTTCGATTTCTCTATGTCTCAGTGTTCATATAGGGGCGATGAGGAAGGAGAGCTTGGTGTGTATTTATTTTTTTTAAAGGTAAGACGCATGGGGTTCTCAATTTGTCAAATAAAGGATTGTTACTACACTTTCCTTATGTTCGGGGGGCTTGGTGGAGTGGAGGAAGTTACTATAGAACTAGCAGAGTACTACTAGAAGAGCAACTGGGATTTAAGAGCTGGGATTATATTATACAAAGGTTGATGTTCTAGCTTTTCTCCCCTTGATGGTTTGATAGTGATCGATTGGAAACACTCTGAGAATATTATTTACGTTAATCGTCGATTCCTTGCGAATTTTTTTCTCAAACGGGAGCTCACATGGGAAAGCGTGCGTAGTTTTGAGAGTTTCAGAGCTTAATAAATTCTCACTATAGTCACTCACTAACAACAAGTAATATCCGCCAATTTATCATGTCAGCTTTAAGGTGACAACCCGTCTGCGTACGCATTCTTGCTCTCCTTTTATTATTATTATGCTTTCCCCTAATATCACTTTGTATGCAGAGGCTCATAGGAACTTTCGTATCGGATCATTTGGAATTTTTAGTTGACACTAGATCTATAAGTTTGTCCTTTTTCCCATCAAAATTCTGTTGGACTCTTCGAAATACATACTTGTGAACTTAACAAGAGATAACTCTCGTCTTCGATATCCGTGGGAGCTATAATACACAATAACCAACTCAACATGCTTGGAAAGCTACAGTTGATAAGAGGAACGTGGAAGTCTGTTATGTGCCTTATGTATTATGTACCGCTATGCATATTACTCGATCATTAATGTTTACGCACATACTAATTTCCAAACTTTGCTGCATGGAGAGGGGATAAATGAAAAGCCCTTTAGTTGAGTAAAGTACCTCAGTCAATGTTTCTGGCATTAGATAAATGAAGTTTTTTACCTCCATCAAACTAAATGCAGGTAGGACGTAGGACTGGAACTCCTCTCCATACTATGTTACTCACATCCAACCCTAAACAGATCTGATACTTCCAAAGAGAAACTTGCCTAAATATCAAGAAGCTCATTGGATGTGAAAGGAGAGTGGAGAGACTTTAAAAAAGGCAAAAAACTTCACTTCCACTAACAAAGAAGTACACAAGCTAACAACTATTTGTTTCTGGAGCTTCTTAAGTGAATAGTCCATATAAAGAGATACGACCGAGATGTATTTACTTGGAGGAGATGGTGCCGAAAGATGTATTGGCTTGGAGGAGCTAGCGCTTCAGAGGTATAAGTATAGATGTACATGCACGCATACTTATACATACTTATACGCATACTTATACTGATACATACCTACTTTTTTGCTGGAGATAATAGCACTTTGGATGTGTACATATCATCATATATGTACATTTTAACTTGAAGAGATGGCGCTTAGTTAGGTGTAGTTACTTGACGATATCTCTTATAGCTACCTAAAAAGGAAGAGGCCGTTTCAGGGAAAAAGAATCCACGTACAAAGACCATGGAGCAAAGAATAAAATAGGGAAAGCGATAAAATTCTTTTCAGAGTTTTCACTTGGAGAATGCAAAAAATTTCAGACCAATATCTATTACGATTTTTTAACTGGAATTCTACAACTTAGTACAATTCGGGTGGAGTGGGAGTGCATATGAGCTTAGAGTATCTATATGTAGTATGTTGTGTATGTAGTACACATATGTAATTATGTATCTGCGCTGCCTATCCCTGCATTTTGATACTTGTACTTGAGACTTTGAATGTTAATGTATGCTAAAAGTATCGTCGGCGGAACTTACAATAAGCGTTTATATGAAATAAAGTCTGGAAGTATAGTATGACATGTATGCTCGATGAAGGGAAGAGGTTGTCCTTAACACCAAGGACGACACGTTATTGCAAATTTACAGATGAATCTGTTGCGGACCCCACTCCCTGACAAACTTTTCCAATCATCCCACATGAATATAGAGTTGTCCGGGTGCTTCAAAACTTGGAAATTGTATGCAAGGATTAAGATATGAGTATATACAGCAAATGTGTTGTCAACCCAGGATTCAGGATGTTCATGGTTGAGGAGAAATCAATTTAGCCTATTTGCTATAAAGATTCAAGTGCAGAGTGTACTTAGCGGAGTCAACAAATTCCCTCTTGCCTCCAGTTTTTTTCCGATTTCATATATAGAGAAGCTTACTGCTCCAACGGAAAATGTTATGCTAGTTTAGTACCCGACATGCCTCATGCCTGCCAATTCTGTCAATGCTGTAACCATGAAACGGAGAACGGAGAGTCACTGGCTTACAGAGCGGAGGAAAATAACCCGGGGTTCCGTCTCAACTTCTTCATCCCCAATGATCTGACCTCGAACATTTCAAATTTACCTAACCCCTTCTAGTATATCACTCTCCTTTCTCTGCTTCAGCATGACAGCTTTGAAATTCACATTATATATTATTCTTTCCTCAAATTTAATAATCCTCAGTAGTTTTTAAAGCTACCCATGAATTTTAACTTCGAGTGTGCACACACTTGTTATTTTTTTTATCCTAAAGTGGAAAATCTTAGACTGAAAAAATACCTTCGGGGACAACTGAAACTTCCAAACTCAAATTTGAACTTCAAATAATACCGAAATCTAAGAATTCTGGTTGGGTTTTCAATTTAGGAAATACCTGAATTTTATACAAAGTTTGCACACCAGCAATACTAAAATAATCAAACACGCTAAAATAATTTTACGAAATCTACAAATCTGAAGATGAATTTTCAGGAAATCTACAAATCTGAAGCTAAATTTTCAGGAAATATACAAGTCTGAAGCTAAATTTTCACGAAACCTACAAATCTGAAGCTAAATTTTCAGAAAACCTACACATCTTAAGCTAAAGTTTAACGAAATCTACTATTTTGAAGCTTAACATTGTAACGAAATCTACGAAGAAGCTTAATTTTAAAGAAACATCGAAATCTGAAGCTAATTTTAACAAAAATTGGGCTCAAACTATTTGATTTTTTCTAAAATCAATTGCAGGACCCTAAGGAGGAAGCCCGAGTAGATCAAACCAATGCTGCCGCCCTATTAATTCAGCTGGACTTGGATAGAAAACATGTTAGAGATTTTGACAATATTGTAGTAGTGCAGACCGTAGGCTTGAGGCCGAGGCCACTTGAGAATCGGAGAAGTGTAAAGTACAACTAAGTTGGGGCAGGACGAAAGGGGACAAGTGTATGAACATGGAGACGAAAGGGAAGGTGACCTGGTGTTGTGCGGGCGAATCCCATGAGAAGTAAGTGCATCATTCCTTAGTCACGATCTAGTGTCTTCATTAGACTCGAAATGATTTAACGGCACGTACGATAGCACTTTAAAGAGATTAAACTAGAGTTTTAGAGAGGAGAGGACAAGGGAAAAAACATTAGGCTCCACATGGTTTACCCATGAAGATCTGTTCTGAGAAAGGTTGGCGAGAGTGGCATAAATACTTGGTTAAATACGGTGTCAACTGCTGGGGCAAAGTTATTCACACAGCCAGTCCCATGTCCTCCAAACTCTGAAAGGTTGGGGTGCGGAGTGTGTGGAGTGGCGGTGGTTAAGGTGGAAAATGTTCACCCCACTACTGAGGTGGCAACTACTATATACTAGATCGGAAACTTGTTCCTCATCATAAAAGTAGATGTTGGAATGAATAGCATTAATGGAAATGGTTCAATTTAATCCATCATTAGGACTCTTTTACCTCACCTACGTGCCTTTACGAACTAGGGGGCATTACCGAACCAAAAAGCATTCTATTAACCTAATTTTAAAAGATTTTCTCTAATGTCATCCACCATTGGGACTAGAGCATCCAGGGATTTTCCCTCTCAATCCCCATCAACCAGACCTAGGCTACAGTAATTGATCAATTTCCATTATCTCCAGGAGGATGCATTAGCCAGCTCTCCCGTCCTCAACATCATCATGGTTTTTCATTCTAATCCAACTGCAAATATTCCTCTGCGGGATAAAGCTTCTTTTATTCTACCGTTCCGTTGCTTTCCTTTGCTCAAGAAAATTATTTTATGTCCAAAATCTCATTTTCCCCAATATTTTTCCCACTCACGTTTTGACTCATTCACAATCTTCCCAAGTACACTTTTCAACAGTTCAACAGCTTCATTACCGATTTTTAACTAAATGCTCAATATTTATGGTCTTTTTTGTCTGGAAACATAATATGATATTTCTATTTTTATAAATACAATATACTAGTAACTTGCAAAATACACACTTAATATTAATACAAAATAAATACAAAATAAATACAAAATAAATACAAAATAAATACAAAATAAATACAAAATAAATACAAA